>CM076902.1:49962291-50562291 GCA_039519145.1 Kokia cookei
TTTTCTATTGGAGCTTCCCTCATTCCTTTTATCGAGCATAATGACGGGAATCGAGCTTTAATGAATTCTAATATGCAACGCCAAACAATTCCGCTTTCTCGTTCTGAGAAGTGCATTGTTGGAACTGGGTTGGAATGTCCAGTGGCTCTAGATTCAAGAGTTCTCGCTATAGCCGATCACGAGGGAAAGATCATTTCTACCGATACAGACAAGATTATTTTGCAGGGCAATGGAGATGCTCCAGGCATTCCATTAGTTATGTATCAACGTTCCAACAAAAATACTTGTTCTATTAAATTCAAATTTATTACAATGTCATTTTTTTGTTACGTGATTATTAAGCGAGTATTTTCTTATTTCAAAATATCACACCATCAAATTGAACCTAAATTTTTTAAACTGAAAAGTAAATGAACTAAATTCTTGAAATATAAGCAGAGGAATTAAATTCTAACTGTACGAAGAATACATAGATTTGGAATATAATTTAGAGGGATTGAGTTTTTTAAGGTTCGCTTTGACGTATTGATCTTACGTGATGATTGATCTTACGTGATGGTTGATCTCATCAACGATACAACTTTTCCTACATCTTTGCAATGTCAACATTTATAAATAAATACAATCATTATTTAAATTCAATTAAAGTAAAATAATTACAATTGTCGAAACCATCTTTTTTTTTTGAAAACGACGAGTTTCGAAAATTATTTTAATGTTGGAAAATGGGAGTCGCCACCAATCTTTTATTCGGTGTGATTGGATCACCACAAAACATTTAAAAAAAAAAAACCGTTTTGAAAACATGTAGGTCTTCGAAATCCAGAAAAACAGGTTCGAGAGTTGGTTACGCATGAGGAAGGATTAGCACCCTCATACGCCCAAAATTGGTACCGTATTGATTATTTTCGGGTTTTTATTTGTAAAATTTTAAAATCTCGAATAAAGTTTAAAATACGATTCTTGAATGCATGAGTTAAGTTTAAAAGAAATCGAGTTTGTTTGGAAGTCCCGCTATTTCAAAGTGATCAAGGAAGAAAGTTATGTCCAGTGAGTTAGGACACAACGTTTCAAGATCCAGAAATAACGAGCTTTCCTTTGTAAAACTTTTTAAATTTTTGGGAAAAGGATGTTCGATTATCTCGATTCGAAGAAAGGTTGCACCTAGTAAGTTAAGGCACAAATTTTCAGAATCGAAGATAAGAAAATATTGCCTTGATTAAGGGTATTTGATTATTTCGATTTGAAGAAAAATTACACCTAGTAAGTTAAGGCGCAAATTTTCGAAACTCGAAATAAAAGAATATTACCTCGATTTTAAAGTTCTTATGAAAACAATTTTGAAAACAAACATGCGAGTTTAATATGAATAAGCAGTTAATAATGTATATTAAATAACACAAAGTAAGATAATTAAGAAGATAAATGGTAAAAAATCAAAAATGCAAAATACGAGTGCATAATAATTAAAATTAGATGCAAATATTGATGATGGAGAAAAAATGATGCAATCGGAGTTAAAAATGAGACTTTTTGGATACCCGGTGGTAAAATGGTAATTTTGGATTCTCGAGGGCAAAATGGTAATTTTGGGAAAGTTTGGGGTCAAAAATGGAATTTTTAGACATTCGGGGGTAAAAGGGTATTTTTGAGAGTTTTGGGGTCAAAAATGGATTTTTTAGAGGTTTTGGGGTAAAAATGGAATTTTTGGAAGTTCGAGGTCAAAAATGGAATTTTTGGATAGTTTAGGGACCTTTAGTGCAATAAAACCAAAAACAAGTAACACGTGGCGGCCCTTCAGGCATCCTGAAGTCAAAGGACTAATTTGAAAATCGTGAAAATATTTTGGGCCAATTTTGTATTTAAATAGAACTTGATTTGAGGATTAAATTATGACAAATTAAAAATAAGAGGGACTTTTTGCAGAAATAAACCAAAACAATGACACGTGGCAGCTCTTGATGCTTTCAAAAGGTCAAGGGACTAAATTTGAAAGCATGGAAAATTATTGGGTGAATTTAAAATTAATTAAAAGTACAAAAAGAACCTGATTGAAAATTTGAGAAAAAGCGGAAAGACTGAATGAATAAATATACCATTAACAAAAAACACGCGGATCCTAGGTCGGGCGGGTAGGATTTCGGGTCGGCCATGGGTAATAGCTCAAAACGGCATCGTTTTAAGCACTCTGAAGCCATGCCAAAACGACGTCGTTTTGGACAGATATATATATCCTTTTAAAACCCAAAAAATCACTTTCTTGCTTCTTTTTAAAAAAAATCTAAAAAACTCTCTCCTTTTCTCTGTTCAAGCCCCCATGGCTGGCCGTGAGCCTCACGTCCGATCACCGTTGCGCAGCACCGCACACGCCCTATTGGCCGTCGCGTGTGGTCTCCGCATACCCCCACTTGTCGAAGCACCTGTCGTCCGTCGCTGTCACGCGCCACGCGCCGCCGGTCCCCGTTATTTGGTAAGTCGCCGGTCATCGCGCGTGCGCCCATACGCCGTCCAGATTCACCCACGCGCCGTCAAGTAGGCTGAAAGTTTCCACTGTCTTCCATTTCATTATTTTTTAAGGCGGTTTTTATTCCATTCAAACCCTTCCTTGTTTTTATACTCAAAATCAAAACTTTAATCCTTAAATCGGACATTTTTGGGTTTGTTTCAAAACTAGATCTGGGTTTGCATGTGCGAGATTATGAGCAAATTTAAAACAAAGCATTTTTATCCTTATTTTCAAAACAATAGATCTTTTTCTTCGATTCATCTTTATTTTGAAAAGGTTGGGTTTTTATTCCACGTTTAATCTTTGTTTCCTGTTTCTTTTCTTGCAAATCTGTGTAACATGGGACCCGATCGACATTCGACGGTGGAAAAGGCGCTACCTCCGACGACAGCGACGTTAACCAAGGGACACGACTCCTCACTGCCTTTTCGATTTTTCCTTATTCTTTATTAAAATTATTACTATTATTATTATTAATTAGTAATATTAATAATAGTGTTATTAATATTTATTTAATACTCATTTAAAACGTTTTGGAATAGTAAATAATAAATAGAAAAACATATTTAATGTATAAACTTTAAAGCGCTGGTAGCAAACAAGCATGTAATAAATACACATTAGTTCATACCTTGAAAACAAAAGCCTCTTAACCCGATTGAAGTTTATTATTGATCGGTCCCTCCTTTGCGTTTGAATACTAGCTTTGTGCTTGTGTATGGCTTCGTGTGTTTGTGAAAATTGTCTTTCTATTAATTGTTTGAATGTAGCACCAAGGTCCGTAACCGTTTACAAAGAAAGTTGAATCTGACTTTATAGCCAGTGTTACAATGATGATTGTTTGTTGTTTTACGATTTAATGTCTGTCTTCTTTTTCTTTTGCAAGTTCGACGGTGGAGGCTTGTAGCAGTGGCGGTGGTAGTCCCAACTGCTGGTGGTTACAAGTTGAGTCTGGTCAATACTGATGTGTGGTGTTCTTATAGGTTGAAATGAAGGCAGCACAGTAGTAGGTGCAAGTGGGTTTGGGGTGTAAATGGGTTTTGGATTTTTAGGCCATTTGGGTTGTTAGTATTTGGGTCTTTTTGGATTTGGTCAAATTGGGTCCAAGATTGTAATTTGAACTTTAATTTTGTATTTGTTTTGGACTTTTAATTTAATTTTTATTTGGGCTTTTAATTTTAATATTAAGTTTTTAAATCCATTCAAATATGATTAAATTTAAATTTAAAGCAAATTTAAATTTAAGATAAAATTAAATTAAAAAAAAAATTAAACCTAATTTTAAAATCAAAGCTTGATCCAAAATTTGATCCAAAATTTGAGTCCGGTTAAAATTGGGCTTCAACAGCTGCCCCTCTTTACTCGTTACTGTATAACATATTTTTAATACACCAAAATATACTTAAGGAATAACTAAACCAAATATAATGTGATCTCTGGCATATAGTTTTCTCTCTCAATATATTGTACTTTTTTATTAACATATCAAGCTTGCAACATTATTCTTTTTAGATTCAAACACAAATAATTAATAAAATTTCTTATTAAATTTTTTTAAACAATAATTAAAAAGAAAATAAATGTTTTCGTAAATTATTTTTTGTAACATACTTCTTGAATTGAATATGTCGAACTAATTATTGAAAAGAAATATAACAATCAAATGATCTTGACTTAATACAAACAATATAACACGTTCATTACTTTAATTAAATTTGTGAATTTCTTTTTCAGGACACTTCGTACCAAATCTTGCTAATGCTTTACTCGACGACAACAAGCAATCCAATCAGTCCAAGTTTAATCTCAAAGGATTGGTTGTAAGTAAAATTTATGGAATTAATCGATTTTAATTACCACTTTAATATATATCTGCATAAAAGGATTAGTTAGAAATGTTCACGCTTGAGTAACTTGGCTAATTCGAGAAGGCTTACCATTATTAGATTGGATTAGGATACCGACGTATACGTTTTGGATCAAATCATTATGACTTCGATTATTGTTCATTAGCTTACATCATAGACAATAAATTTTAATTTAAATTAAGTATTGACACTAACAAAAAAAAAAAAAAATTATACTGAAATATTTTTAAGAATTTTATCGTGCCTAGATAAAACAAAAATAACTTGTGTTGCACCTCTACTCTCTCGTAAACATGCTTAGGTTCAATTCAATGTTAATGTAAAGATTTTATTGTGAACTTTATTTTATTTTTCTAACTGCAACTATTATGAACAGCTGGGAAACCCAATGCTTCGTAAAAAGCTAGACGAGATTGCAAAAGTTGATTTATATTTCTCTCGGGAGATGATAAACAGCTCGTTGTATAACGGAATCAAGAAAGAATGCGATGCCATTGATGAAAATAATTACTTTTCTAGCATCAAAACCACTTGGAGCGCAAAATGCGAAAACCTTGTGTATGAGGCCGATTTGGCTGCTTTCAAGACCGATGCTCATAATTACTCTCCACAGAAACTATTTGATGTCTTTCGCCCTCCTTGTGCGGAAAATGAGCAAGATTTGAACTTAAGAAAACGGGTTTTCATTTATTTCTTTACATTCCTCTTAGTTTACTTCAATTCGGAACTACAAATAACATAAGTTCGTATAGAATCGAATTAACTAATCAACTGAGTAAAACTAATTTGTGTTAATTTTCTTTTATTGGTTATATAAAAAAACGTAAAACTTTATTTTTCGGTCCAGGTTCCTATAGTTACCACAGAAGTAGACATGTGCATTCCATTAAGAGTGCAATTTTACTTTAATCTCCCGGAAGTTCAAAAAGCATTTCACGGGAATCAAACAAACTTGTCATATAGATGGAGTGGTTGTTCAACGTAAGTTCTCCCTTAAAATTTGCAAGTAATTGACCTTTTTTTATTATATATGCATATAATTACTTTTTTAAATTCAAGTTTTAAGACTCGCGGTTAATTTTTCTATCTCCATATTGTCACCTCTTGTTTAAGAAAAGTAAATAAATTACTTGTTTGTTGAGGTGAATATTCTGTAAAAATTGATAACCTCAAAATTTTCATTATATGCCGCTCTTATTTATTTAGAGATAATTTTAAATACAACGAAGCTGATAAGGACCTTGACATGCTTCCCGCGCTTAAAAACCTTCTTCAACAATCCGTTCCCATTACAATATTCAGGTTTGTATTGTATTTGTATGCCAATACTTTCTCCAAACAAGTTAAATATGCATGAAGAATCAAAGTCAAAGATTTTGAAAAGAAATTATCATGCGATTTGACTCATTTTATCTATTTTTCTATTTTTTTAATCCGATTATATTATTATAGTGGAGATCAAGATGGTATAGTACCGACCGAGGGAACCTTACAACATTTGAGAAAGTTGGCTGAGGAGTTAAACATCAAGTTAACAAAAGAGGAAACATGGAGTTTTAGAACCAAGGTTTTATGTTTACTCATTTAATTATATATATATATATTAGCTTCTTTTTTATATTATGATGAGATATATTTAAGCATCAAATTATCCCTCCGATATGATTACCTATTTGGGTCTAACCTTGAACAAGAAATTTTAAGTGTTGACTCGATTGGCTTGATTAGCGCTTTCAAGACAGGCTCACACTCTCTACCTAGCTCAATAGGCTTGACCAATACGTTCTTGGCCGTGAACAAGATTTTTCATAAATTTTAGACAACTCGATCTGAATTTTTATTTAAATATGAAATTATTATTGTAAACATATTTTATATTTACGAAATAGTTAGTCGGGCCAAATGGTTGGCAAGGGCTAAGATGCAGTATTTGAATTTTTTTAAACTTAATCATAAAAAAGTAAATATATTAGAAGAAAATAATTTTGCACCATTTCATATATATTGAACATTGAAATGAGTTTTTTTTTTTATAAAACACTATTTATATTTATAAAATTTCTTTTTAATATAATAAATTAATTATAAATATTTAACAGGAAGGAGGGTTGAAGTATGAATTTGGAGACTTACTAAAATTCTTGACGGTGAAGGGAGGAAATCATCATGTTACATCTTCTCGACCGTCACAAGCTTTTTCTATTTTCTCAATTTACACAATTAATTGGATGCATTGAGGATTGGTGATGAAGCTTATGGACCACACGATATGATTCATGTGGAATCCATCATTCACTATAATAGGACTTCTCCTTGTAATAGTTTATTATGATGATATGTATTATTTTAGGATGCATGGGCATAATAATTTTTTATATTATGTAATAATATAATTAGTTAAGTCATTTTATATCTAAAAATAATTATTATATTTTAATAAAATAATCCATCAAAATTATTTTTGAAATTTTCATTCATGAAATTAACAAAGAAAGAGAACTCTTAATAGCAAAACCCAATATGGATAACAATTTTTTATTGATCCATTTGAAACAAGATTTTGTTTTCTAATGTTAGGGTTTTCGGGAGCAAATAAATTGATTGATGCTTGAACCTTTCCAATCACCTTTTTATAATTTTGTTATATGCATTTTTATATAATTAGTATGATTGAATATATTAGATACTTACTCTAAAACAATGTCAATAATATTTTTCCATATTTCTTGATCGTAAGTGTATTATATAAATAATTAAAAAAAAAGATGGAGTGGTACATTTGCGCAGTGCTTATGAATATAAAAGAGGTGGAGGTATAAGACGATCACAATATGTACACAAAACCCTTTTTCCTTTAGCTTTCCAATAAAAGAAATATTTGCATTACTGTGGGATTGGCCACCACCTTCTCCTTTCGACACCTCCCTTCTGTTACATCCCTCTTTATTTTACTTTTACTTTTTCGATTTTCTTCGTTACAGTCACATCCCAAAAACCGGATTAGAAGAAACCAAGAGTTGTCACATCTTGATTTTTATTTAGATTGTGAAAATTTTGTCGAGTGATTTGTTTTTGTTTAGCGGTTAAGTGTCGTGTTTGTGTGTGAGTGATCTTGTGCTCAAATCCCTTCCCTCGAATTAATCTAGTGTAAGTCTCGTAAGTGTGTTCTTCGTGGGTAAGGTGAATTAATTTTATTTCGTAGTTATGTTAGGATATTTAAGGTGTTTTCATAAACATTGGATGTTAAATTGTTTGGGTTTCCCTAGGTGAAGTTCGTGAAACATCAACTCTTGCAGTGGTCAAATATGACTTGGGGTTGCTGTCAATTTCATGGTAAAGGGGTTAATATCAGTTCGGGGACTGATTTTGCCAAGTTGTGTTTGTCGAATTCAAGTTTCGGTATTAGTATTTGTTAAACTAAGCCCTATTGTATAATATATTTTGATATAAAAAATTAAATTGTTTTTGAGTAAAAGTTAAGTTGAGCAATTTGATAAAATCAAGCTGAAATGGTTTCGATTGAGTCAAACATTTTCAAATATATTTTAACCATTTTCAAACAAGTTAGAATTGCTCCGGTACAAACAGTATCGGTACTTTTTTGTCTTAGTATCGATATTTTACAAGATATTAATACCCCTCTGATAAACGATACAAAATGAGCATTTTGTTTTACCAAACCCTAGGAAGTATCGATCTGATATCGATACCTTAAGTAACGTATCGAGAAAATCTAATGTTTATCTATATTCCTGCTACAGCGGTCATTGAAATCTACGTTAATTAAATAAAATACCGATACCCATTTAGTAGGTATCGATAATCGTTGCTGCAGGAGTAATTAATGAGCTGGTATTTCAAATGAGTTAAACATTTTAAAATATGTTTTAACCATTTAAAAAAAAATTAGAATTGTTCCAGGGCAAACAGTGTCAGTGCTTTTTGTCTTAGTATCGATATTTTACAAGATATCAACACCCCTGTGATAAACGATACCAAATGAGCATTCTGTTTTACCGAACCCTAGGAAGTATCGATACCTTTTATAGGATATCGATAAAATCCAATGTGTCTCTATATTCCTGTTCCAACGATCACTGAAATCTGCATTAATTATAGAAAATATCGATAACCTTTTAGTAGGTATCGATACTCGTTGCTACAGGTTGTAATTAATGAGCTGGTATTTCTTCCCCAACGGTTTTATGGACTTTCCCAACAACCACAACGGTTGGAAATCACTTAGAGGGTATAAATACCATCTTCCAAAGATCTAGCATCAACAGAAGCAATGTGCAAAGCTTAAAGATCAATAAAAAAAACCTAGAGCTTAATTTCTGATTCCTTTCTTGTAAACACTTGTGAACTTTCATTGTATTCATTTAGCTCAAATGTTCTTCTTTGATTTTGTGCTTAATTGAAAAACATCCTGATCTTGTAAGGATTGTTTCTCTGTATGCTTATTTGTTTTCTCTCTAAGAGAGGGTTTATACTTAAGGTTTGGGTAGAAACCTTAAGGGAGTTGTATCTTAAGATTTTAGGGTATAAGTCATAAGAGAGATTGTAAGGTTACACCTTGCCCTTAAAGGTTGTCAAATTAGTGAATTTGGGAAAATCCTTAGTTATGGAAAGCTAAGGTAGTGGAGTATGCAATTATGGCTTACCACTATAAATCATTGTGCTCTTTGTTGCACAACTTTCATTGCTTCCACCACAACTCAATGGCAGATTCATCTTCCCGATTGGCGATCTCTAGTTGGTCCTTCCGAGCTAACAATTGGTATTAGAGCTAGTCTTTAAAGACTATTTAACGACCAAGAGAAGATGCTTGGAGAAGCTCAAACGATCACCAACTTATCCTACAACAATGACGTCTACTTTCGGGCCAGTTTTCCTTGGTGAGTGTGGATTCATCAATAAACCTCCTTATTTCAATGGTGTGAGCTATTCTTATTGGAAGATTAGAATGACGTTGTTTATTGAAGCAAACGATTATGTCGTATGGGACGTCATCACCGATGGTCCAACCTTTCCTCAAAAGAAAGGAGAGATTTTTGTTCCAAAATGTAAGAATGAATGGAATGAGGAAGATAAGAAGAATATGCAATTAAATGCCACAGTAATGCACACTCTATTTTGTGCACTTGGTCCGGATAAGTATAGTCGAGTTTCGTCTTATTCAAATGCCAAGGAGATATGAGACAGGCTTGAAGTCACCCATGAAGGCACTAATCAAGTGAAGAAGTCTAAACTTTGAATCTTTAATCTTGACTACGAAACTTTCAAGATGAAGCCCGAAGAAGATATCAAGGAGATGTTCGATCGGTTTACAATCATCATAAATGGATTGAAGTCTTACGGGAAGACTTATCGAAATAAAGACGTGGTAAGGAAGGCTTTTCATAGTTTACCCACATCATGGGAAGCCAGAGTGACCGCTATTGAAGTAGCAAAGAATCTAGAAACTTTGACATTAGATGAGCTCATTGGTTCTTTGCTTACACATGAGATGAGGCACAAAAAAGGGAGTGATGAAGAAAAAATTATGAAGAAGAATGTTGGTAAAGCTCTTAAACCGCCACCATTGACAAGAGTGAATCAAGTAAAGAGGTGGATGAAGACAGAGAAATGGAGATGTTTGCTAGAAGCTTCAAGAGTTTTATGAGGTCCAACAAAGGAAGAGAATTTTAAAAGAAGGAAGGACTCAAGCTTGAATCAACCAAGGAAAAAGATCTCTTTATGTTTTATGAGTGCAAGAAACTGGGACACATCATGTATGATTGTCCTGAACATAAAAAGAAGGGGTCTAGCAAATAAAAGGCCTATGTTGCCGCTTGGAGCGATGAAGATTCGTGCGATGATAAAGTAGCCAACTTATGCCTTATGACCATCAATGATCCTAAGGTAACTTCTATCTCATCTACTCTTAATGACTATTCTTTTTATGAGCTGCAAGATGCCGATGATGAACTGAATTTAGAATTTAAAGTCATGATGTCAAAATACAAGAAAAACATTTTAAAATTTAGAATTGAAAATGACTTATTTTTTCCAAAACCAATCATGAACTTGAAGAGAAAGTAAACAAAATGCAAGAAATTATTAATGACTTACCCGATAAATAAATAAGATGAGAAATATAAGCGTTCATTGTCATTACTAAAAGAAAACTTACCCGATTAAATTCAAAATTCAAAATTCAAAATATACTCGAAATATGAAATTTAAAAAATGGGAAGAAAATTGCATTTCATTTCGTTAGTTACCTGAAATCATGTTTGTGAACGAATGTACTATTTTTTAAAAAAAGTTTTTCATAATTAATTAATATGTTGGTGGTATATCCTATAATATATTTATATCAAGTAAACCTATAATTCATAAAGGTTTTTCATCACAAAAAAATTATTGGGCAAACTAAAAAAACAAAATAATGCTTAAAAACAATGACAACTTGAAACCTATGTTTCATGGTTTCAAAATGTTAGCTATTAAAACAATATGTTTACTTTAAAAAGGAAAAAAAAACAGTATATAAGGCATCTCTCTCCATTAATTTTAAGCATTAGAAAGTAAAGAATTCAATAAAAATTTGTTACCCTTATTTCTTTGATATTAGAATAATTTCAAATGGAATTTCGGGGAGTAATCTTTATTAGTTTTCTTTTTTTTTCAACTTGGAGTTGATTCAAATGCCTTTCCAATGAATGATTTGATAAGCAAATTGTCAGGACAACCAGATGTTAATTTCAGGCAATTTGCTGGTTATATTGATTTGGATGAAAATGTCATTGGTCGAAGTCTTTTTTACTATTTTGTTGAAGCTGAAAAAGATCCCATAACTCAACCCCTCACTATTTGGTTAACTGGAGGTTAACTTCTTTGAATTTTTTAACTGTAGCTTCTCATGTTATGCGGATTTCCTAGTAGGTATCCTATACGAATAAGTTAGATAAAATTTACTATGTGCAAGTCAAAGCCAAGGGGTAAATATGGCTTCAGCCCTATTGGTTAAATGTTGCAATTGCATTTTTAGCCTTTCTAAAATATTTATAATTCAATTTGATCTCCTTTAGCCCCTTCAAATGGAAACATTCTCACTTTTTTCCCTCGTTAGAATGCAATAATTCAATTTAGGCCCTTTACATGCAAAAATTTTAGCTTTATCTCCATCCCTAACGCAAAATTTATAGCGTTACTCTGACTATGATTTTTCCTCATCTAGAAAGCCATACGTTTCAACATATACTAAATACTTGGCGAACTAGACTAGTCATTACGTTAGATCGAACCATTTTCTCTATTTCTCTAGCCTTACTTAAGCCAAGTCGATAAGTTTGTTTGGTTACTCACATATAATAAAATCTTTTGTGTAATACTATTCAGGACCAGGGTGTTCTTCAGTTGGAGATGCCTTTGGAAGTGTTGGCCCTTTCATTGTTACGAAAGATGCTCATGTTCTCCAAACAAATTTATTTTCTTGGAACAAAGGTTATCTAATTTCCTACGCTTATCTCTTATTGATATTTTTTTTTGTGTACATATATCATGTTTCATAGTTACTTTTTTCATATCCATATAAATTTATCAGAAAATATTAAATGTTTTAGAACTATAAAATGTTACAGTACGTCTAGTTTTCATCGTGTTTAAATGAATTGCAATGTCTTTCTTATATTGTTCTTGTTTGTATATCTATATCTATATAAAATTCTATCTAATATATGTTTCAGTGTCAAATCTATTGTTTATCGATTCCCCTATTGGATCCGGATGGTCATATTCGAACACGAGTAGTGATTACAATAACGGAGATGCTAGCACTAGTAAGATCATAATATATATTTTTCATTTTAATTAAAATGGGTTGAATATTATATATATTGATAGTTTCCAATTGTTGTTTCGTACAGATAAAATATTGCTTACATTTATGCAAAAATGGTATGAAAAATATCCAGTCTTCAAGTCGAAGGATCTATATATAGCTGGATCAAGTTTTGCAGGTGAACAATTTTTTTTCTCTTATTCGGTTGTATATAAACATATTTTTAATACACCAAAATATACTTAAGGAATAACTAAACCAAATATAATGTGATCTCTGGCATATAGTTTTCTCTCTCAATATATTGTACTTTTTTTATTAACATATCAAGCTTGCAACATTATTCTTTTTAGATTCAAACACAAATAATTAATAAAATTTCTTATTAAATTAATATTTTTAAAAACAATAATTAAAAAGAAAATAAATGTTTTCGTAAATTATTTTTTATAACATACTTCTTGAATTGAATATGTCGAACTAATTATTGAAAAGAAATATAACAATCAAATGATCTTGACTTAATACAAACAATATAACATGTTCATTACTTTAATTAAATTTGTGAATTTCTTTTTCAGGACACTTCGTACCAAATCTTGCTAATGCTTTACTCGACGACAACAAGCAATCCAATCAGTCCAAGTTTAATCTCAAAGGATTGGTTGTAAGTAAAATTTATGGAATTAATCGATTTTAATTACCACTTTAATATATATCTGCATAAAAGGATTAGTTAGAAATGTTCACGCTTGAGTAACTTGGCTAATTCGAGAAGGCTTACCATTATTAGATTGGATTAGGATACCGACGTATACATTTTGGATCAAATCATTATGACTTCGATTATTGTTCATTAGCTTACATCATAGACAATAAATTTTAATTTAAATTAAGTATTGACACTAACAAAAAAAAAAATTAAAATTATACTGAAATATTTTTAAGAATTTTATCGTGCCTAGATAAAACAAAAATAACTTGTGTTGCACCTCTACTCTCTCGTAAACATGCTTAGGTTCAATTCAATGTTAATGTAAAGATTTTATTGTGAACTTTATTTTATTTTTTTAATTGCAACTATTATGAACAGCTGGGAAACCCAATGCTTCGTAAAAAGCTAGACGAGATTGCAAAAGTTGATTTATATTTCTCTCGGGAGATGATAAACAGCTCGTTGTATAACGGAATCAAGAAAGAATGCGATGCCATTGATGAAAATAATTACTTTTCTAGCATCAAAACCACTTGGAGCGCAAAATGCGAAAACCTTGTGTATGAGGCCGATTTGGCTGCTTTCAAGACCGATGCTCATAATTACTCTCCACAGAAACTATTTGATGTCTTTCGCCCTCCTTGTGCTGAAAATGAGCAAGATTTGAACTTAAGAAAACGGGTTTTCATTTATTTCTTTACATTCCTCTTAGTTTACTTCAATTCGGAACTACAAATAACATAAGTTCGTATAGAATCGAATTAACTAATCAACTGAGTAAAACTAATTTGTGTTAATTTTCTTTTATTGGTTATATAAAAAAACGTAAAACTTTATTTTTCGGTCCAGGTTCCTATAGTTACCACAGAAGTAGACATGTGCATTCCATTAAGAGTGCAATTTTACTTTAATCTCCCGGAAGTTCAAAAAGCATTTCACGGGAATCAAACAAACTTGTCATATAGATGGAGTGGTTGTTCAACGTAAGTTCTCCCTTAAAATTTGCAAGTAATTGACCTTTTTTTATTATATATGCATATAATTACTTTTTTAAATTCAAGTTTTAAGACTCGCGGTTAATTTTTCTATCTCCATATTGTCACCTCTTGTTTAAGAAAAGTAAATAAATTACTTGTTTGTTGAGGTGAATATTCTATAAAAATTGATAACCTCAAAATTTTCATTATATGTCGCTCTTATTTATTTAGAGATAATTTTAAATACAACGAAGCTGATAAGGACCTTGACATGCTTCCCGCGCTTAAAAACCTTCTTCAAAAATCCGTTCCCATTACAATATTCAGGTTTGTATTGTATTTGTATGCCAATACTTTTTCCAAACAAGTTAAATATGAATGAAGAATCAAAGTCAAAGATTTTGAAAAGAAATTCTCATGCGATTTGACTCATTTTATCTATTTTTCTATTTATTTAATCCGATTATATTATTATAGTGGAGATCAAGATGGTATAGTACCGACCGAGGGAACCTTACAACATTTGAGAAAGTTGGCTGAGGAGTTAAACATCAAGTTAACAAAAGAGGAAACATGGAGTTTTAGAACCAAGGTTTTATGTTTACTCATTTAATTATATATATATATATATATAAGCTTCTTTTTTATATTATGATGAGATATATTTAAGCATCAAATTATCCCTCCGATATGATTACCTATTTGGGTCTAACCTTGAACAAGAAAATTTAAGTGTTGACTCGATTGGCTTGATTAGCGCTTTCAAGACAGGCTCACACTCTCTACCTAGCTCAATAGGCTTGACCAATACGTTCTTGGCCGTGAACAAGATTTTTCATAAATTTTAGACAACTCGATCTGAATTTTTATTTAAATATGAAATTATTATTGTAAACATATTTTATATTTACGAAATAGTTAGTCGGACCAAATGGTTGGCAAGGGCTAAGATGTAGTATTTGAATTTTTTTAAACTTAATCATAAAAAAGTAAATATATTAGAAGAAAATAATTTTGCACCATTTCATATATATTGAACATTGAAATGAGTTTTTTTTTTATAAAACACTATTTATATTTATAAAATTTCTTTTCAATATAATAAATTAATTATAAATATTTAACAGGAAGGAGGGTTGAAGTATGAATTTGGAGACTTACTAAAATTCTTGACGGTGAAGGGAGGAAATCATCATGTTACATCTTCTCGACCATCACAAGCTTTTTCTATTTTCTCAATTTACACAATTAATTGGATGCATTGAGGATTGGTGATGAAGCTTATGGACCACACGATATGATTCATGTGGAATCCATCATTCACTATAATAGGACTTCTCCTTGTAATAGTTTATTATGATGATATGTATTATTTTAGGATGCATGGGCATAATAATTTTTTATATTATGTAATAATATAATTAGTTAAGTCATTTTATATCTAAAAATAATTATTATATTTTAATAAAATAATCCATCAAAATTATTTTTGAAATTTTCATTCATGAAATTAACAAAGAAAGAGAACTCTTAATAGCAAAACCCAATATGGATAACAATTTTTTATTGATCCATTTGAAACAAGATTTTGTTTTCTAATGTTAGGGTTTTCGGGAGCAAATAAATTGATTGATGCTTGAACCTTTCCAAACACCTTTTTATAATTTTGTTATATGCATTTTTATATAATTAGTATGATTGAATATATTAGATACTTACTCTAAAACAATGTCAATAATATTTTTCCATATTTCTTGATCGTAAGTGTATTATATAAATAATTAAAAAAAAAGATGGAGTGGTACATTTGCGCAGTGCTTATGAATATAAAAGAGGTGGAGGTATAAGACGATCACAATATGTACACAAAACCCTTTTTCCTTTAACTTTCCAATAAAAGAAATATTTGCATTACTGTGGGATTGGCCACCACCTTCTCCTTTCGACACCTCCCTTCTGTTACATCCCTCTTTATTTTACTTTTACTTTTTCGATTTTCTTCGTTACAGTCACATCCGAAAAACCGGATTAGAAGAAACCAAGAGTTGTCACATATTGATTTTTAGTTAGATTGTGAAAATTTTGTCGAGTGATTTGTTTTTGTTTAGCGGTTAAGTGTCGTGTTTGTGTGTGAGTGATCTTGTGCTCAAATCCCTTCCCTCGAATTAATCTAGTGTAAGTCTCGTAAGTGTGTTCTTCGTGGGTAAGGTGAATTAATTTTATTTCGTAGTTATGTTAGGATATTTAAGGTGTTTTCGTAAACATTGGATGTTAATTGTTTGGGTTTCCCTAGGTGAAGTTCGTGAAACATCAACTCTTCCGGTGGTCAAATATGACTTGGGGTTGCTGTCAATTTCATGGTAAAGGGGTTAATATCAGTTCGGGGACTGATTTTGCCAAGTTGTGTTTGTCGAATTCAAGTTTCGGTATTAGTATTTGTTAAACTAAGTACTATTGTATAATATATTTTGATATAAAAAATTAAATTGTTTTTGAGTAAAAGTTAAGTTGAGCAATTTGATAAAATCAAGCTGAAATGGTTTCAATTGAGTCAAACATTTTCAAATATATTTTAACCATTTTCAAACAAGTTAGAATTGCTCCGGTACAAACAGTATCGGTACTTTTTTGTCTTAGTATCGATATTTTACAAGATATTAATACCCCTCTGATAAACGATACAAAATGAGCATTTTGTTTTACCAAACCCTAGGAAGAATCGATCTTGTATCGATACCTTAAGTAACGTATCGAGAAGATCTAATGTTTATCTATATTCCTGCTACAGCGGTCATTGAAATCTACGTTAATTAAATAAAATACCGATACCCGTTTAGTAGGTATCGATAATCGTTGCTGCAGGAGTAATTAATGAGCTGGTATTTCAATTGAGTTAAACATTTTTAAATATGTTTTAACCATTTTAAAAAAAAGGTTAGAATTGTTCCAGGGCAAACAGTATCAGTACTTTTTGTCTTCGTATCGATATTTTACAAGATATCAACACCCCTGTGATAAACGATACCAAATGAGCATTTTGTTTTATCGAACCCTAGGAAGTATCGATCTGGTATCGATACCTTTTGTAAGATATCGATAAAATCCAATGTGTCTCTATATTCCTGTTCCAACGATCACTGAAATCTGCATTAATTACAGAAAATATCGATAACCTTTTTGTAGGTATCGATACTCGTTGCTGCAATTGTAATTAATGAGCTGGTATTTCTTCCCCAATGGTTATATGTACTTTCCCAACAACCACAACGGTTGGAAATCACTTAGAGGGTATAAATAACATCTTCCAAAGATCTAGCATCAACAAAAGCAATGTGCAAAGCTTAAAGATCAATAAAAACAACCTAGAGCTTAATTTATCATACCTTTTCTTGTAAACACTTGTGAACTTTCATTGTATTCATTTAGCTCAAATGTTCTTCTTTGATTTTGTGCTTAATTGACAAACATCCTGATCTTGTAAGGATTGTTTCTCTATATGCTTATTTGTTTTCTCTCTAAGAGAGGGTTTACACTTAAGGTTTGGGTAGAAACCTTAAGGGAGTTGTATCTTAAGATTTTAGGGTATAAGTCATAAGAGAGATTGTAAGGTTACACCTTGCCCTTAAAGGTTGTCAAATTAGTGAATTTGGGAAAATCCTTAGTTATGGAAAGCTAAGGTAGTGGAGTATGCAATTATGGCTTACCACTATAAATCGTTGTGCTCTTTGTTGCACAACTTTCATTGCTTCCACCACAACTCAATGGCAGTTTCAGCTTCCCGATTGGCGATCTCTAGTTGGTCCTTCCGAGCTAACAATTGGTATTAGAGCTAGTCTTTAAAGACTATTTAACGACCAAGAGAAGATACTTGGAGAAGCTCAAACGATCACCAACTCATCCTACAACAATGACGTCTACTTTCGGGCCAGTTTTCCTTGGTGAGTCTGAATTCATCAATAAACCTCCTTATTTCAATGGTGTGAGCTATTCTTATTGGAGGATTGGAATGATGTTGTTTATTGAAGCAAATGATTATGTCGTACGGGAGGTCATCACCGATGGTCCAACCTTTCCTCAAAAGAAAGGAGAGATTTTTGTTCCAAAATGTAAGAATGAATGGAATGAGGAAGATAAGAAGAATATGCAATTAAATGCCACGGTAATGCACACTCTATTTTGTGCACTTGGTCCGGATAAGTATAGTCGAGTTTCGTCTTATTCAAATGCCAAGGAGATATGAGACAGGCTTGAAGTCACCCATGAAGGCACTAACCAAGTGAAGAAGTCTAAACTTTGAATCTTTAATCTTGACTACGAAACTTTCAAGATGAAGCCCGAAGAAGATATCAAGGAGATGTTCGATCGGCTTACAATCATCATAAATGGATTGAAGTCTTACGGGAAGACTTATCGAAATAAAGACGTGGTAAGGAAGGCTTTTCATAGTTTACCCACATCATGGGAAGCCAGAGTGACCGCTATTGAAGTAGCAAAGAATCTAGAAACTTTGACATTAGATGAGCTCATTGGTTCTTTGCTTACACATGAGATGAGGCACAACAAAGGGAGTGATGAAGAAAAAATTATGAAGAAGAATGTTGGTAAAGCTCTTAAACCGCCACCATTGACAAGAGTGAATCAAGTAAAGAGGTGGATGAAGACAGAGAAATGGAGATGTTTGCTAGAAGCTTCAAGAGTTTTATGAGGTCCAACAAAGGAAGAGAATTTTAAAAGAAGGAAGGACTCAAGCTTGAATCAACCAAGGAAAAAGATCTCTTTATGTTTTATGAGTGCAAGAAACTGGGACACATCAAGTATGATTGTCCTGCACATAAAAAGAAGGGGTCTAGCAAATAAAAGGCCTATGTTGCCGCTTGGAGCGATGAAGATTCGTGCGATGATAAAGTAGCCAACTTATGCCTTATGACCATCAATGATCCTAAGGTAACTTCTATCTCATCTACTCTTAATGACTATTCTTTTTATGAGCTGCAAGATGCCGATGATGAACTGAATTTAGAATTTAAAGTCATGATGTCAAAATACAAGAAAAACATTTTAAAATTTAGAATTGAAAATGACTTATTTTCCAAAACCAATCATGAACTTGAAGAGAAAGTAAACAAAATGCAAGAAATTATTAATGACTTACCCGATAAATAAATAAGATGAGAAATATAAGCGTTCATTGTCATTACTAAAAGAAAACTTACCCGATTAAATTCAAAATTCAAAATATACTCGAAATATGAAATTTAAAAAATGGGAAGAAAATTGCATTTCATTTCCTTAGTTACCTGAAATCATGTTTGTGAATGAATGTACTATTTTTAAAAAAAAAAAATTTCATAATTAATTAATATGTTGGTGGTATATCCTATAATATATTTATATCAAGTAAACCTATAATTCATAAAGGTTTTTCATCACAAAAAAATTATTGGGCAAACTAAAAAAACAAAATAATGCTTAAAAACAATGACAACTTGAAACCTATGTTTCACGGTTTCAAAATGTTAGCTATTAAAACAATATGTTTACTTTTAAAAAGAAAAAAAACAGTATATAAGGCATCTCTCTCCATTAATTTTAAGCATTAGAAAGTAAAGAATTAAAAAAAAATTTGTTACCCTTATTTCTTTGATATTAGAATAATTTCAAATGGAATTTCGGGGAGTAATCTTTATTAGTTTTCTTTTTTTTCAACTTGGAGTTGATTCAAATGCCTTTCCAATGAATGATTTGATAAGCAAATTGTCAGGACAACCAGATGTTAATTTCAGGCAATTTGCTGGTTATATTGATTTGGATGAAAATGTCATTGGTCGAAGTCTTTTTTACTATTTTGTTGAAGCTGAAAAAGATCCCATAACTCAACCCCTCACTATTTGGTTAACTGGAGGTTAACTTCTTTGAATTTTTTAACTGTAGCTTCTCATGTTATGCTGATTTCCTAGTAGGTATCCTATACGAATAAGTTAGATAAAATTTACTATGTGCAAGTCAAAGCCAAGGGGTAAATAGGGCTTCAGCCCTATTGGTTAAATGTTGCGATTGCATTTTTAGCCTTTCTAAAATATTTATAATTCAATTTGATCTCCTTTAGCCCCTTCAAATGGAAACATTCTCACTTTTTTCCCTCGTTAGAATGCAATAATTCAATTTAGGCCCTTTACATGCAAAAATTTTAGCTTTATCTCCATCCTTAACGCAAAATTTATAGCGTTACTCTGACTATGATTTTTCCTCATCTAGAAAGCCGTACGTTTCAACATATACTAAATACTTGTCGAGCTAGACTAGTCATTACGTTAGATCGAACCATTTTCTCTATTTCTCTAGCCTTACTTAAGCCAAGTCGATAAGTTTGGTTACTCACATATAATAAAATCTTTTGTGTAATACTATTCAGGACCAGGGTGTTCTTCAGTTGGAGATGCCTTTGGAAGTGTTGGCCCTTTCATTGTTACGAAAGATGCTCATGTTCTCCAAACAAATTTATTTTCTTGGAACAAAGGTTATCTAATTTCCTACGCTTATCTCTTATTGATATTTTTTTTTGTGTACATATATCATGTTTCATAGTTACTTTTTTCATATCCATATAAATTTATCAGAAAATATTAAATGTTTTAGAACTATAAAATGTTACAGTACGTCTAGTTTTCATCGTGTTTAAATGAATTGCAATGTCTTTCTTATATTGTTCTTGTTTGTATATATATATCTATATAAAATTCTATCTAATATATGTTTCAGTGTCAAATCTATTGTTTATCGATTCCCCTATTGGATCCGGATGGTCATATTCGAACACGAGTAGTGATTACAATAACGGAGATGCTAGCACTAGTAAGATCATAATATATATTTTTCATTTTAATTAAAATGGGTTGAATATTATATATATTGATAGTTTCCAATTGTTGTTTCGTACAGATAAAATATTGCTTACATTTATGCAAAAATGGTATGAAAAATATCCAGTCTTCAAGTCGAAGGATCTATATATAGCTGGATCAAGTTTTGCAGGTGAACAATTTTTTTTCTCTTATTCGGTTGTATATAAACATATTTTTAATACACCAAAATATACTTAAGGAATAACTAAACCAAATATAATGTGATCTCTGGCATATAGTTTTCTCTCTCAATATATTGTACTTTTTTTATTAACATATCAAGCTTGCAACATTATTCTTTTTAGATTCAAACACAAATAATTAATAAAATTTCTTATTAAATTAATATTTTTAAAAACAATAATTAAAAAGAAAATAAATGTTTTCGTAAATTATTTTTTGTAACATACTTCTTGAATTGAATATGTCGAACTAATTATTGAAAAGAAATATAACAATCAAATGATCTTGACTTAATACAAACAATATAACACGTTCATTACTTTAATTAAATTTGTGAATTTTTTTTTCAGGACACTTCGTACCAAATCTTGCTAATGCTTTACTCGACGACAACAAGCAATCCAATCAGTCCAAGTTTAATCTCAAAGGATTATTTATGGAATTAATCGATTTTAATTACCACTTTAATATATATCTGCATAAAAGGATTAGTTAGAAATGTTCACGCTTGAGTAACTTGGCTAATTCGAGAAGGCTTACCATTATTAGATTGGATTAGGATACCGACGTATACATTTTGGATCAAATCATTATGACTTCGATTATTGTTCATTAGCTTACATCATAGACAATAAATTTTAATTTAAATTAAGTATTGACACTAACAAAAAAAAAAATTAAAATTATACTGAAATATTTTTAAAAATTTTATCGTGCCTAGATAAAACAAAAATAACTTGTGTTGCACCTCTACTCTCTCGTAAACATGCTTAGGTTCAATTCAATGTTAATGTAAAGATTTTATTGTGAACTTTATTTTATTTTTTTAATTGCAACTATTATGAACAGCTGGGAAACCCAATGCTTCGTAAAAAGCTAGACGAGATTGCAAAAGTTGATTTATATTTCTCTCGGGAGATGATAAACAGCTCGTTGTATAACGGAATCAAGAAAGAATGCGATGCCATTGATGAAAATAATTACTTTTCTAGCATCAAAACCACTTGGAGCGCAAAATGCGAAAACCTTGTGTATGAGGCCGATTTGGCTGCTTTCAAGACCGATGCTCATAATTACTCTCCACAGAAACTATTTGATGTCTTTCGCCCTCCTTGTGCTGAAAATGAGCAAGATTTGAACTTAAGAAAACGGGTTTTCATTTATTTCTTTACATTCCTCTTAGTTTACTTCAATTCGGAACTACAAATAACATAAGTTCGTATAGAATCGAATTAACTAATCAACTGAGTAAAACTAATTTGTGTTAATTTTCTTTTATTGGTTATATAAAAAAACGTAAAACTTTATTTTTCGGTCCAGGTTCCTATAGTTACCACAGAAGTAGACATGTGCATTCCATTAAGAGTGCAATTTTACTTTAATCTCCCGGAAGTTCAAAAAGCATTTCACGGGAATCAAACAAACTTGTCATATAGATGGAGTGGTTGTTCCACGTAAGTTCTCCCTTAAAATTTGCAAGTAATTGACCTTTTTTTTTTATATATGCATATAATTACTTTTTTAAATTCAAGTTTTAAGACTCGCGGTTAATTTTTCTATCTCCATATTGTCACCTCTTGTTTAAGAAAAGTAAATAAATTACTTGTTTGTTGAGGTGAATATTCTGTAAAAATTGATAACCTCAAAATTTTCATTATATGCCGCTCTTATTTATTTAGAGATAATTTTAAATACAACGAAGCTGATAAGGACCTTGACATGCTTCCCGCGCTTAAAAACCTTCTTCAACAATCCGTTCCCATTACAATATTCAGGTTTGTATTGTATTTGTATGCCAATACTTTTTCCAAACAAGTTAAATATGCATGAAGAATCAAAGTCAAAGATATTGAAAAGAAATTCTCATGCGATTTGACTCATTTTATCTATTTTTCTATTTTTTTAATCCGATTATACTATTATAGTGGAGATCAAGATGGTATAGTACCGACCGAGGGAACCTTACAACATTTGAATTTTATATTTTAGACAACTCGATCTGAATTTTTCATAAATTTTAGACAACTCGATCTGAATTTTTATTTAAATATGAAATTATTATTGTAAACATATTTTATATTTACGAAATAGTTAGTCGAACCAAATGGTTGGCAAGGGCTAAGATGTAGTATTTGAATTTTTTTAAACTTAATCATAAAAAAGTAAATATATTAGAAGAAAATAATTTTGCACCATTTCATATATATTGAACATTGAAATGATCTTGTGCTCAAATCCCTTCCCTCGAATTAATCTAGTGTAAGTCTCGTAAGTGTGTTCTTCGTGGGTAAGGTGAATTAATTTTATTTCGTAGTTATGTTAGGATATTTAAGGTGTTTTCGTAAACATTGGATGTTAATTGTTTGGGTTTCCCTAGGTGAAGTTCGTGAAACATCAACTCTTCCAGTGGTCAAATATGACTTGGGTTGCTGTCAATTTCATGGTAAAGGGGTTAATATCAGTTCGGGGACTGATTTTGCCAAGTTGTGTTTGTCGAATTCAAGTTTCAGTATTAGTATTTGTTAAACTAAGCCCTATTGTCTAAGCATTAGAAAGTAAAGAATTCAAAAAAAAATTGTTACCCTTATTTCTTTGATATTAGAATAATTTCAAATGGAATTTCGAGGAGTAATCTTTATTAGTTTTCTTTTTTTTTCAACATGGAGTTTATTCAAATGCCTTCCCAATGAATGATTTGATAAGCAAATTTCCAGAACAACCAGATGTTAATTTCAGGCAATTTGCTGGTTATATTGATTTGGATGAAAATGTCATTGGTCGAAGTCTTTTTTACTATTTTGTTGAAGCTGAAAAAGATCTCATAACTCAACCCCTCACTATTTGGTTAACTGGAGGTTAACTTCTTTGAATTTTTTTAATTGTAGTTTCTCATGTTATGCGGATTTCCTAGTAGGTATGCTATATGACTACGTTAGATAAAATTTACTATGTGCAAGTCAAAGCCAAGGGGTAAATAGGGCTTCAGCCCTATTGGTTAAATGTTGCAATTGCATTTTTAGCCTTTCTAAAATATTTATAATTCAATTTGATCTCCTTTAGCCCCTTCAAATGGAAACATTCTCACTTTTTTCCCTCGTTAGAATGTAATAATTCAATTTAGGCCATTTACATGCAAATATTTTAGCTTTATCTCCATCCCTAACGCAAAATTTATAACCTTACTCTGACTATGATTTTTCCTAAGCCATACGTTTCAACATATACTAAATACTTGTCAAACTAGACTAGTCATTACGTTAGATGGAACCATTACTCTATTTCTCTTGCCTTACTTAAGCCAAATCGATAAATTTGTTTTGTTACTCATATATAATAATATCTTTTGCGTAATACTATTCAGTACCAGGGTGTTCTTTAGTTGGAGATGCCTTTGGAAGTGTTGGCGCTTTCATTGTTACGAAAGATTCTCATGTTCTCCAAACAAATTTATTTTCTTGGAACAAAGGTTATCTAATTTCCTACGTTTATCTTTTATTGATAATTTTTTTTTGTGTTCATATATCATGTTTCACTGTTACTTTTTTCATATAATATAAATTTATCAAAAAATATTAAATGTTTTAGAACTATAAAATGTTACAGTATGTCTAGTTTTCATCGTGTTTAAATGAATTACATTGTCTTTCTTATATTGTTCTTGTTTCTATTTCTATATCCATATAAAATTCTGTCTAATATATGTTTCAATGTCAAATCTATTGTTTTTCGATTCCCCTATTGGATCCGGATGGTCATATTCAAACACGAGTAGTGATTACAATAACAAATATACTAGATGCCCCATATATCATTGTATGAACTTCTTTGGTATAACTTGATGAGGATCATTTTGTACCCGATATACGTCTAGAAAACCTGGAGTTCTTTGTCGATGCCTTAAGACGTAAAGTTTCACTGTCTTGTGACATTTGAGGAAACCATTGGAACCCATTTTGCTTTACATTTGAGCTGTCCTTTTCGGGTTTTCAACTCAAAACCCCTTTGGTTTCAAGAGGCCCTTTACGAGTTTTCATCTTGACCTCTCCTTTTTTCTTTAGGTGAAATATTTCTTCATTGAGTCTGAGTTTACAGGATTGTGCAGATCCTTGCCATCCATTTTAGTTAAAATGAGGGCTCTCTTAGAGAAACTTTCTTCATAACATAAGGTCCCTCCTAATTGGGCATCCATTTTCCTCGAGAGTCCTTATGTATGGGAAGTATCTTTGTCAGAACTAGATCTCCTTTGTGGAATTCTCTAGGGCAAACCTTTTTGTTGTAAGCTCGCATCATTCGTTTTTGATACATCTAACCATGACGAATAGCCTTTGATCTCTTTTCTTCGATCAAGTTCAACTGTTCATATCTGGCTTGAATTCATTCTGTCTCATCCAAGTTTAACTCTAACAAGACTCGGAGAGAAGGAATCTCAACCTCAACAGGTAAAACTGCTTCCATTCCATATACTAGGGAGAACAGTGTTGCCCCAATAGAAGTTCTGACTGCAGTCCTATAAGTAAGAAGGGCAAATGGTAACTTTTCATGACAATCTTTATAGGTTTCTATCATCTTTGAAACGATCTTTTTGATGTTTTTATTTGCTACCTCCACTTCTCTATTCATTTTTGGATGATGAGAAGATGAATTATGATGTTTGATCTTGAATTGCTCTCAAACCTCCGCTATCGTGTTGTTATTCAAGTTCAATGCTTTGTCAGATATGATCCTTTCTGGCATCCTATACCGACATATGATTTCCTTTTTTAAGAACTTGCTAACTGCCAACTTATTGACATTGGCATAGGAAGCAGCTTCCACCCACTTAGTAAAATAGTCGATAATCACAAAGATGAATCTATGCCTATTAAAAGCCTTTGGCGAGATTGGTCCAATGACATTCATGCCCCAAATAGAAAAAGGCCATGGAGAAATCATGATGTGAAGGTGTGATGGAGGCACATGGATTTTATCTCCATAGATTTGGCATTTGTGACATCTCTTGGCGTAGTTGATCTAGTCACCTTCGATGGTGGACCAGTAGTATCCAAATCTCATAATTTACCTAGCCATTTTGAATCCATTGGCGTGTGTCCCGCAAATTCCTTCATGGACCTCTTCTAAGATTTTTCTTGCTTCGATTGCATCGACACATCTTAACAACACTTGATCCTTCCTCCTCTTATACAAAATTTCCCCATCTAGGACATACTCATTTGCTAGTCTTCTCAATGTCCTTCTGTCATTTTTAGTAGCTTGCTCAAAGTATTTGCAGTTGTTTACATACTGAAGGATGTCTTGGAACCAAGGATGGTCATCCATTTCTTCCTCTTCAATCTCATAGCAATGGGTCGGAGCCTCGTAGATGCTCATCTGAATGGGCTCCATATCCTCTGGCCTATTTACTTTCATCATCGAGGATAGAGTAGTCAAAGCGTCAGCCATCTGGTTTTCCTTTCGTGGGAGATACTAGAATGTAACATAATCGAACTCTTTGATTAACTCAAGGACCAACCTTCGATAACCAATTAACTTGGGATCCCTTGTTTTCCATTCTCCCTTAAGTTGATTTATCACTAGTGTAGAATCTCCATATACCTCCAGAATTTTGATTCCTCATTTTATGGTTGCACCAATTCCCATGATACATGCTTCATATTCTGCCATGTTGTTTGTGCAATCAAAATCAAGTTTACTAGTAAAAGGATAGTGGTCTCCTTCTGGTGACAGCAAAATTGCACCAATTCCTTTACCCGTGGCATTTGAGGCACCATCAAAATTTAAACGCCAAGGGTGTTTTATTGTAGTTCCCTCTTCAATGGTTGACACGTACATTAAATCCTCATTCGAGAAGTCGAAATTTATTGGCTCGTAGTCCTCTAAAGCTCTGCTAGCTAAAAAATCTGCTATCGCACTTCCCTTTACTACCTTTTGGCTTACATAGACTATATCAAACTTAGAGAGTAGGAGCTGCCATCTAGCCATCCTCCCCTTCAAGGCAGTCGACTCCATCATGTATTTCAATGGATCTAATTTTGAGATTAGCCAAGTCGTATGGTATAGCATGTACTGTCGTAATCTTCGAGTAGTCCAAACCAATGCGCAGCATTGCTTTTCAATCGATAAGTATCTTGTTTCACAATCGGTGAACTTTTGCTAAGGTAATATACCACTCTTTCTTTCCTTCCAGTCTCGTCATGTTGGCCTAGTACACATCCCATATAATTTTCAAAAATCACAAGATCAATGGTTTGTTGGGACTCGACGGCACTAGGACTGGAGCATTGGATAGATAATGCCTGACTTTATCAAAAGTTTTCTGACATTCTTCATCCCACACATCACGGTTATGTTTTCTAAAAAGACGAAAGATGGGATCACATTTCTCGGTTAATTGTGAGATGAACTGATCGATGTAATTTAGTCTACCCAAGAAACCTCGAACTCTTTTTTACATACGAGGTGGTGGTAACTCTTGTATGGTCTTGACCTTATCTGGATCGATTTCAATACCCCTGTTGTTGACCACGAAGCCTAACAATTTGCCTAACGTAGCTCCAAAAGTGCATTTGGTTGGGTTTTGTAACACCTATAATCCGAATATCGATGCTAGTTAGGATTTTCGGTGTTTTACTGTAAAATTGCACTATTCATCTTATCATTAAATTATACAACCTCATTTATTAAAATAATACACTTCACATGTTGCACATCGTCATCTAAACATAAACACAAATCAACAAGGTATAATTGGTATTTCTAATACTTTGGGAGGCTTCTACCGGTACTTGATGGTCAAGTGTCGGTAGTAGCCCTGTCAGAAAAACAATTCCAAAACGATGCAGATTTCTACCGGTACTTGTACTAGTTCTATCGAAACATGTCATGCATCTACTGATACTAAAAACTCCAGAGAGATATAATTCCCATCTTTCAACTTCTAACGATACATGTATGCAAACTACAGATACATCTGTACATATAACTACCGATACTCACAATTCAACTACTGATACAACTCAAGTCAGTGTACAACCTCTCTCCTACCCTGTACTACTACCGAAACATACATGGGTTCTAACAAAACAAGTATGAAAAATCTCAAGATTCATACCAAACACAAGTTCATTAACTTTATACATACAGAATTTTAACTATGCACTTCAGTCAACACAATTACATGATTCATGTTAATACAAAGTACTTAAAGTCTACTTTTAACGTTTCACCAAAACATAACAAAGTTTTTCACAACTCATTGTATAAAGCAAAGGGTAATATCATCCTAGTACATGCCATATTAACCAAGTGATGTAAAAGTCTATCGAACAACTCCGAGATACTGTGATGTTCCAAGATGATCCGATCTTCGAACAGCAAAATTGAATCTACAAAACAATAGAAAATGTCACAGGAAAGCACTTCTTAGCTTAGTAAGTTCATAAAGTTAAATAGATTCACCAACTTCAAGACTTTGTAAATCAAATCAACTGAATTGATTAAACCGTATCCATTAAGGTAAGTTTCAATTTGCATTTAATACTCACGATGACATAATGTCATCAGACCTTTAATCCGCAATGGATTTCACTTCATTTATATACTCACGATGATACATAGCCACCGGACCTTATAATCCATAAGGGATTCGTATACTCACAATGACACAGAGTCATCGGACCTCTTAATTCGTATAAGATCCATATACTCACGATAACACTTAGTCATCGGACCATTTAATCCATAAAGGATTCATATACTTAGGATGACACTTAGTCATTGGACCATTTAATCCATAAAGGATTTGTATACTCACGATGACACTTAGTCATTGGACCTCTTCGTTTATGGCTCAAAGCCTGTTTGCCTTCCGTTTTCCCTTTATTCTCTTCTTTCATGAATCCGATTCTCATTTCATCACAATACAACAGTTTACATTACAAGAATATGCAGTTTAAATTAGTATTGAACCATACAAACTTACCGGACTAGGTGAATGGATTCTAGGGACTATTTCGCTAATTTTTCTTTTCCACGATCGGTGGCACGGTCATAGTTTACATTCACAAATCATTTAATTTCTCGTATTAAATCACACAATTAATTTATTTAACAAAATTAAACACCTTTTTGGTAAAATTACGATTTTACCCCTAATATTTTCTTTTTATTCAATTTAGTCCTTTCAACACAAAACATACAAATACCCCCTTTCCCCTCAATCCATACCAGCCGAACATTCATAGTCATCATACAAACCCATACTAATCCATTTATTTCACAACAAGTACTTCAATATCACCATTTTAATAATTAAGTCCTTAAACCTTAATTTCATCAAAAATCACTTTACAAAAAGATCCAACCCAATCATCAAGCATTTACAACTATCAAAAACTTTCAAGAACAAGCATATTTAACAATGGTAAGATCCACAACATTTGACTGATTCGCAAATTAGTCCTTACACAAGCTAGATTAAGCTAATACGGACTCAAAAACATAAAAATTACTAAAAACGAGCATCATTTACTTACTCAAATTAAAGCTTCACGATTTTATGAAAAACCCTAAATTCATTTCTCTTGGCCGTGTAAAGAAGATGAAATGAAGGAAAATATGTTTTCTTTCTTCTTTTAATTATATATATTAATGGCAAACTTGTAGTTTTCATAACTTTCATCATTAGGCTTAATTAATAATTTTTCTTTAACTTAATTAATACACTATTTCCACTTAAATATCATATCATTCCACTAACTAAATCTCTCTTGGCTAATTTTTTTATTTAATCCTTCCAATTACAAAATTTTACTATTGCATCTTTTATGATTTAATCCTTTCTATTCAGTTAACTGTTTAATCTAAGAAATTTTCAAATCAAAATTTCATACGATGCATATATCACCAAAAATATTATAAATTTTACGACTCGTTTCATCGGATTTGTGATCTCAAAATCACTATTTTTGACACCACTAAAAATCGGGCTATTACAACTCTCCCTCCCTTAGGGAAATTTCATCTCGAAATTTCTTACCAGTGAACAGAGTAGCATATTATGATTTCATCAAAGCCTCTATTTCCCATGTAGCTTCCTCAAGCCCGTGTCGGTTCCACAAAACGTTTACCAATGGTACCCTCTTGTTTTGTAGTTCTTTTAACTTGCGAGCTAAAATTTTAATCTGTTCTTCAGAATACGACAAATTTGGTTGTATCTCAACCTCACAAGGTGAAATCACATGTGAAGGATCTGACCTGTACCGTCTTAGCATCGAAATGTGAAACACATTACGAATCTTCTCTAATTTCGGTGTTAAAGCCAGCTTATATGCCATAGGGCCAACCCGTTCAATGATCTTATACAACCCAATAAATCATGGACTCAACTTTCCTTTCCTGTCAAACCTTAGCACTTTCTTCCAAGGTGAAACTCTCTCCCACTACAAATTCTATATCTTTCCTTTTAAGATCTGTATAGGACTTCTGCCAGTCAGATGCTGCTTTCAAACAGTCGCGGATTACTCGTACCTTGTCTTTGGTCTCATGAATCAAATCAGTTCCAAAAAACTTAGATTCGCTTAACTCTAACCAATACAAAGGTGTTTTGCATTTCTACCATACAATGCTTCAAACGGAGCCATTTTAATACTGGTCCGATAGTTGTTATAAGCAAACTCCAGCAATGGTATATACTTTTCCCAACTACCCTCAAATTCAAGTATACAGCACCGTTGCATGTCTTCAAGAATCTGTATCACCCGTTCTGACTGGCCACCTGCCTGTGGATATGCAGTACTAAAATTCAATCTGGTTCCTAAAGCTTCATGCAACTTACCCTAAAACCTCAAGCTAAAATGTGGATCTCTGTCGGAAATAATAGATGCTGGTACTCCATGTAGTCATACTATCTCAGTTATGTACAATTCAACCAACTTCTCTAGTGGAAAGTCTACTCGGATAGGAATAAAGTAAGTCGATTTCGTCAATCTGTCCACTATAATCGAGATCGAGTCTTTCTTCCTTAGAGTCGCAGGTAATCCGATAACAAAATCCATATTGACCCGTTCCCATTTCTAGTCAAGAATAACAATAGGTTGTAACAGTCTAAACAATAACTGGTGTTCGGCTTTTACTTGCTGACACACTAAACATTTAGTCATGAAATATAAGATTTCCCATTTCATACCTGGCCACCAATACATCTTCTTTAGGTCGATATACATTTTCATGCTACCCGAATGAATAGATTAAGTACTACTGTGAGCCTCCGATAAAATGTCCCGTCTTAAGTCAGAATTAGCAGGAATGCACACTCTATCCTGGAAATACAACATACCTTCCTCATCAATAGTAAACCCAATGGTTGCGTCATTCTGCATTTGTTCTTTTCTAGCCCTAAACTTTGAGTCATCCTCCTGCAACTCTCATATCCGTTGTATGAATAGCGGTCTCACTCGAAGTTTCGCTGTAACAGAACCATCACCCTCAAGTGAAAAATGAGCATCCATTGCTCTTAATGCAAATAACGATTTTCGGCTCAAAGCATCAGTGACAACATTAGCATTTTTAATTGTCCCCGTATAAATAATATCGCCAGATCTTCAAAGCAAACACAGTGGAAGCTAACTCTAAATCATGGGTCGGATAGTTCTGTTCATGCGATTTTAATTATCGAGAGGCATAAGCTATTACCTGTCCTGCTTGTATCAATACACAACCCAAGTCATTCAGAGATGCATCACTATATACAACAAACTATTTACCCGTTTCAGGTTGTGTCAATACTAGAGCTTCTGTCAACAATTTCTTCACCTGATCAAAACTGTGTTTACACCTTTCTGACCACGCAAACTAAATATTCTTCTGTAGCAATTTTATCATTAGCAAGGCTACAATAGAGAAATTTCTCACGAACCGATGATAATAGCCTGCTAATCCCAGGAAACTACGTACCTCAGAAACATTCTTAGGTACCTTCCAATCGAGAATATCCGACACTTTACTTGGATCAAACCCAAATCCCTTTCGATGATACTACATGGCCTAGAAACCCCACCTCCCGAAGCCAAAACTTGCACTTTCTAAACTTTGCATATAACTGTTTTTCCCGTATTATTTGTAAAACTTCCCTCAAATGTTGAACATGCTCTCTCTCTGACTTGGAGTAAATCAATATATCATCAATGAACACCACTACGAATCTATCTAGCTGAGGTTTAAAAACTAGGTTCATCAAATCCATAAATGCTACCGGAGCATTAGTTAACCCAAACGGCATTACTAGAAACTCATAACGTCCGTATTGAGTTCTGAATGTTATCTTCTGTACGTCACTATCTTTTATTCGCATCTGATAATAACCCGATCAGAGATCTATTTTAGAAAAGACGGTCGCACCTCTCAACTGATCAAACAACTCATCAATATAAGGTAAGGGTATTTATTATTTATTGTTACCTTGTTTATCTGTCTGTAGTCTATACACATTCTCATCTATCTATCTTTCTTTTTTACAAACAATACTGGTGTGCCCCAAGGCGATATGCTCGGTCTGATAAAACCCTTGTCCAACAACTCTTGCAACTGTGCCTTTAACTCTTTCAATTCAATGGGTGCCATCCTGTACGGTGGAATCGAAATCAGTGCAGTTTCGAATACTAAATCAATGTCAAACTCTACTTCTCTGACCGGTGGTAAACCTGGTAACTCCTCTAGAAACACATCTGTAAATTTCTTGATAATCGACACTTGTTCTAACTTTGTTTCGGTACTCCGAGTATCAAGTATATAAGCCAGAAATGCTTCACAACCTTTACGAATCATCTTCTGTGCTGATAAAGACGAGATTATTCTGGTGTCACTATTTAACTTCCTAGACTCAACTGTGATTACTTCTCCTGTCGGCCGTTCCAAGTCGATCCGTCTTCTTTTACAATCAACCACTGCATCATGCTCAGTTAACCAATCCATTCCTAGAATTACATCGAACTCAGTAAATGGTAGTAACATCAAATCAGTAGGGAACTTACAGTCTCGAATTCTCAGTGGACATTTACGACATACCAAATTAACAATGACACTATGACCCAATGGGTTTGTGACTTGTACATCAAACTCAATCGACTTGATAGGCAATTTCTTTTCAGTAGATAATGCAATGCAAATATATGAACGAGTTGATCCCGAGTCAATCAGTGCACACACAATATCATTAAAAAGATAGAATATACCAATCATAACATCAAGAGCAGTAGCCTCTTCTCGGGCTCGGATGGCATAAGTCCACGCAGGTGCTCGAGCCTCAGATCTAGCTACAGTATCCTTGTTATCTCTGCTGTTTTTACCTGTACCGCTACTCTGCCCCGGACGTCTACTCTTTTGTGGTGTAACAGGAGGTTTTACACTCTGTTCCTCCTTTGCTTCAGATCTCATCGAGTAGTTTCTCAAAAAGTGATTTGCACTTCCGTATCGATAACATGTCTCTTTCATCTTGCGACACTCGTCTGCATGGCTCCTCTTACAAAACCCACATATCAGGCTAGGTATATTACGAATGCTAGCTACACTATCTATAGGCCTATTTTGAAATTTAGATTTTGGAGGTCTCGACTTACTCCGACTCAAAAATCCTGAAGAAACTGGACCCCAACTAGCCTCCTTCGGCGGTGGCATAAAGAAGTCCTGGTAATGTTTTTCTTCCCAGATTCTTGAAACCTCCTTTCCCTCTGTCTCTTGCTATTGCAGATTTCTTCCATCTTCTGAGCTTTGTACGCTAACACTACTAGCAGTCGAATTTCAGAACCACCCACGATCATTCTAATCTCGTCGTTTAACCTCTCTTCGAAACGGACACACATAGCTTCATCAGTTGGTACCACTTCTCTGGCATACTTTCTAAGTTGCACAAACTCTCGTTCGTAATCTACCACTATTTTATTTCCCTGCCTCAATTCTAAAAATTCCTTCTTCTTTCTATCTAGGTACTGGTTGCTGACGTATTTCTTCTTAAATTCTGTTTGGAAGAAATCCTAAGTAACTTCGTTTTCAGGCATCATAGCCACGATTATAGCCTACCAGTGGTAAGCCTCGTCCTTCAGCAGTGACTTGGCACACTTTACATAGTCTTCAGCAGGACAAGTCATCTCATTCAGGACTCTCAACGTATTTTCCAACCAGTATTCAGCTCTGGAAGGATCGTCTTCTACACTGCCTCGGAAGTCTTCAGCTCTATATTTTTTAACCCTGTCTATAAGGATACGACGCCTCAATTCTACCCCTAGAGGTGGTGTAGGCCTTTCTGAGGGTGCTACCGGTCGGGCACCTGGCTGTGCGATAGGAGGTGTAGGGGTGATGCCATCGGATTATTTCATGAATTCCGTGAACCATTGCCTCATCAAACGGAAGAACACATTATTCCCTTCATTTTTTTCATCGGTAATATTGATGCACTATGACTAGCCCTAGAGTCATTAGTCGAAACATTGTTGTTTACCTCATTAGTTTCATCTTTTTCAAATTCAGGCATCCTGTATTTATCTGTAAAAATCATAGTTAGATCGGATTCATCCATATCACACTATCATATGTTCATATGGCATGTACTTTTGAACCATCACACACGACCAATACAGTCCAAGAAACGGCTAAATCGTAAGCTCTGATACCATTAAATGTAACACCCATAATCCGAACATCGACGTCAGATAAGATTTTCGGTGTTTTATTGTAGAATTACACTGTTCATCTTATCATTAAATTATACAATCTCATTTATTAAAATAATACACTTCACATGTTGCACATCGTCATCTAAACATAAACACAAATCAATAAGGTAAAATTGGTATTTCCAATACTTTTGGAGGCTTCTACCGGTACTTGATGGTCAAGTGTCGGTAGTAGCCCTATTAGAAAACAATTCCAAAACGGTGCAGAGTTCTACTGGTACTTGTACTAGTTCTATGGATACAACTATAATTTATACCGATACATGTCATGCATCTACCAATACTAAAAACTCCAGAGAGCTATAATTCCCATCCTGCAACTTCTACCGATACATGTATGCAAACTACCGATACATCTACACATATAACTATTGATACTCACAATTTAACAACCGATACAACTCAAGTCAATATACAACCTCTCTCCTACCCTGTACTTCTACCAAAACATACATGGGTTCTATCGAAACAAGAATGCAAAATCTCAAAATTCATACCAAACACAAGTTCATTAATTTCATACATACACAACTTTAATTATGCACTTAAGTTAACACAATTACATGATTCATGTTAATACAAAGTACTTAATGTCTACTTTCAACGTTTCACCAAAACATAACAAAGTTTTTCACAACTCATTGTATAAAGCAAAGGGTAATATCATCCTAGTGCATGCCATATTAACCAAGTGATGTAAAAGTCTACTAAACAACTCCGGGATAGTGTGATGTTCCAAGATGATCCGATCTTCGAACAACAAAATTGAATCTACAAAACAATAGCAAATTTCATAGGTAAGCACTTCTTAGCTTAGTAAGTTCATAAATTTAAATAGATTCACAAACTTCAAGACTTTGTAAATCAAATCAACTGGATTAATTAAACCGTATACATTAAGGTAAGTTTCAATTTGCATTTAATACTCAAGATGACACAAAGTCATCGGACCTTTAATCCATAATGGATTTCACTTCATTCATATACTCACGATGACACATAGCCATCGAACCTTATAATCCGTAAGGGATTCATATACTAACAATGACACAAAGTCATCGGACCTCTTAATCCATAAATGATCCATATACTCATGATGACACTTAATCATCAGACCGTTTAATCCGTATAGGATTCATATACTCATGATGACACTTAGTCATCAAACCATTTAATCCGTAAATGATTCATATACTCACGATGACACTTAGTCATCGAACCTCTTCGTTTATGGCTTAAAGCCCGTTTGCCTTCCGTTTTCCCTTTATTCTCATCTTTCATGAATTCGATTATCATTCCATCACAATACAACAGTTTACATTACAAGAATATGTAGTTTAAATAAGTATTGAACCATATGAACTTACCGGACTGGGTTGCAGTTGTGAATGGATTCCAGGGACTATTCCACAAATTTTCCTTTTTCACAATCGGTGGCACGGTCGTAGTCTACATTCACAAATCATTTAATTTCTCGTATTAAATCACACAATTGATTTATTTAACAAAATTAAACCTTTTGTTAGTAAAATTATGATTTTACCCCTAATTCTTTCTTTTTATTCAATTTAGTCCTTTCAACACAAAACATGCAAATACCCCCCTTTCCCCTCAATCTATACCACCCAAACATTCATAGTCATCATAAAAACCCATACTAATCCATTTATTTCACAACAAGTACTTCAATATCATCATTTTAACAATTAAGTCCTTAAACCTTAATTTCATCAAAAATCACTTTACAAAAAGATACAACCCAATCATCAAGCATTCACAACTATCAAAAACTTTCAAGAACAAGCATATTTAACAATGGTATGATCCACAACATTTTATTGATTCACAAATTAGTCCTTACACAAGCTAGATTAAGCTAATACGGACTGAAAGACATAAAAATTACTAAAAACGAGCATCATTTACTTACTCAAATTAAAGTTTCAAGATTGTATAAAACCCTAAATTCCTTTCTCTTGGCCATGTAAAGAAGATGAAAAGAAGGAAAATATGTTTTCTTTCTTCTTTTAATTATATATATATATATATTAATGGCAAACTTGTAGTTTTCATAACTTTCATCATTAGGCTTAATTAATCCTTTTTTTTTAACTTAATTAATACACTATTTCCACTTAAATATCATATCATTCCACTAACTAAATCTCCCTTGGCTAATTTGTTTATTTAATCCTTCCAATTACAAAATTCTACTGTTTATTCAGTTAACTGTTTAATCTAAGAAATTTTCAAATCATAATTTCATATGATGCATATATCACCAAAAATATTTATAAAAAAGAAATTTACGACTCATCTCGTTGGATTTATGATCCTGAAATCACTGTTTCTGACACCACTAAAAATCAAGTTGTTATAGGTTTAACTTGAGCTAAAATTTTCTTAACCTCAAGAATAGTTTCCTTAGGACTTTTACATGTTCTTCTCCCGTTCGGGACTTTGCAATCATATCATTGACATAAACCTCAATTTCTTTGTGCATCATATCATGAAACAAAGTCACCATGGCTCTTTGATATGGTGCCCCCGCGTTTTTAAGTCTAAAGGGCATTACTTTATAACAAATGGCTCCCCACATTGTGACGAAGGTAGTCTTTTCCATGTCTTCAGGATCCATATTTATCTGGTTATACCCGGAGAAGCCATCCATTAAGGAGAACAATGAATGACCTGTCGTATTATCAACCAAGATATCAATATGGGGCAACGAGAAGTTATCTTTTGGGCTTGCCTTGTTCAGATCTCGATAGTTAACACACATTCGTACTTTCCCATCTTTCTTAGGCACAGGAACTATATTGGTCACCCATTCTGAATACTTGACTACTTGAAGAAAATCAGCGACGAATTGTTTCCTAACCTCTTCTTTTATCTTCAGTAGTACATCAGGTCTCATTCTTCGAAGCTTCTGTTGAATGGGTTTACAATCTTCCTTTATAGGCAATCTGTGTACCATAATATCGGTGTTTAACCCGGGCATATCTTGGTAAGACCATGCGAAGACATCATTGAACTATCGGAGCAAATCAATAAGATCTACTCTTGTTTTTGCCAAAATGTTAGTCCCAATTTTCACCTCATTTTGCTCATTCACACTCCCTAGGCTCACAGTTTCCACTAACTCTTTATGAGGCGATATTTGTTTTTCCTTTTGCTCTACCATTCACAGTAAATCTGGAGACAAATTACTATTTTGATCGTCTTCAAAATTCTGAGGATCTTCAAGACATATATCTTGTTTGAAGTGAAGCTCAAAGTCAATAACAGTGTTGCTCATATCATCAATATCCGACGATCTGTTACAGGAAATAAAAGAGGTCCAAAGAATACAGTAAATTTAAGAATTATATGGTATGAGTATGAGTATATGTATAAAAGAATTTTAAGAATGATTAATTATATAGGTTAGATGTAAATGAATTGTTTGAATAGAACGAAAGAATAAATGAAAAGATATTTTCCAATTGAGTCAGAAAGACGCATTTTCATTTAAAGCAATGGATAATAGCCAGATGCCCTTTACAAAGGATTTCTATTGCTCTCGGGCTTAGAGTAATAGATGTGCATTGAGTATTACTCTAAAAAGACCCTAAAGGCTATAGGGAGCTCTTCCTCTGTCCAATTGTCTAGAACGTTTCTCGAGGTATATAGGCGAATTTTTACTGAGCGCCCTTCTCCACTTTCTTCTCTGACAACATTGATGCTTAAGTATTCATTGATCGCAGTCACTCCCTGATCAAGATGGTTAGGTAAAGGGTTTCCCGCCACATTGGGTCCAGTTGACTCATCAAATCTTATAATTTCTTTCTTGATCATTCTCTCCACCAGCCTTTTGAAAGTGAAGCAATTCTCAATAGAGTGTCCCACTACCCCATCATGATACTTGCATCGAGCATTCGTATCATACCATTTCGGGAACGGGGGTAGTACTGGATTCGCGTAGTATGGAGCCACTGCATGTTTATCATATAGCTTCTAGTAAAGCTCTTTGTATGTCACCGGGATGGGTATGAATGAGGTTCTTTTAGTATTTGGACTTGAGCTTGATCTTGGCCTTGAAGGATTTTGGTTATTGGTCATTGGCGCATTTGATGGTGTCGTCATGATCGGTCTTACGGGGTTCAGCCTGTACATGCTTGCATTATTTTTCGGCCTCTTTTTTCTTGAAAGAAAGTCTCCTGGTGCTTTCCCCAACGTCTATCTTCCCACTTTTGATCGCATTTTCGATCATTTCTCCAGATAGACTTATGTCAGAGAAGCTTTTAGTGGCACTCCCCAGCATGTGGTTGATGAACGGAGCCTTCAAGGTATTGACAAAAAAACATTGACGTTTGTTTTTCCAATAAAGGTGGTTGTACCTATGTTGCTATGTCCCTCCACCTCTGCGCATACTGCCGAAAGCTTTCACTTGATTTTTTCTCCATATTCTACAGGGTCAGTCTATCGGGCATCGTGTCAGTAATATGACTTTACTGCTTCATAAATGCTTGTGCCAAATCTTTCCACAAGCTGATTTTGGCACGACTTAATTGGTTGTACCATTTGGTAGTTGATCCTACCAAACTATTTTAGAAATAGTGTATTAATAACTGATCGTTACTGACATGCCCAGTTATCTTCCTACAAAACATAGTGATGTGGGCCTCGGGGCAGCTGGTTCCATTATACTTTTCAAACTCCAGAACCTTGAACTTATGCGGAAGCACTAGATCAGGGACCAAGCTCAACTCCTTGGCATTCATCCCGTAAAGGGTTTTAGCTCCTTGTATGGGTTGAATTTTTTCTTCCAATGCTTTGTATTTTTCCTCCATCTGTCTAGGGAGATTTGTTCTCGCTATCTCATCGAAGTCAGGAACACTAACATTTACGATGTTTTCTCCCGGATTGGATCCTGATCCCATTGGACAATTGTTTGGTCTTGATGCTCCAGTGAGGTGTTGTTGCGTTCTTATAGTGACGGGGGCTCCTTGTGCGTATGCTTCAAATGGGACTTGATTGTATGGGGGCGTATAGCCTGGAAGTTAATGGGATCATCTTCTTCTTCCTCGAGATTTATTGCAAGACCCTTCTTTTTATCAGCCCTTTCTCTTAGCATTTGGGCTAGTTGATTTATCATATCCCTTTGATCTTTCATGTCTTGTTGCATTCTTTCCATTTGATCTCATTATTGCGCATGCATTTGCTCCTGCATGTCTCTTTGTGTTTGTTCAAGCCTTTCAATCCTTTGATCCATGACTTTCGATTTCGTGCGGGTATAGTAATGATGGAGGTTCTCAATGGTTTTGATATAACTATTTTAGGTTTAATTAATTAGGTGTATGTTTTTGGAATTTAATGTATGCTAATAGATGCAATATTTATGAATGCATGTATGCATAAGAAAGGTATTGACTTATAGTTTAATCCTATTAGAAAAACTTTACTAGAAAACAAATTCCTTTACATAAAGCAAATACGTATATGGTCGTGTCGTAGTGTTCAAAAGCCTTGATCTTCGTAGGAAGTCATTCAAACTCGCCCGGGTTTGTCTCTGACTTTTGAGTCCAACATATCAGCTTGAATGGTTGAGTGATCAGTCATTTCTCGTACTTGGGCCCAAGCTTGGTTGGTTGCACGATCTTCTTCTCCGTCTTGCTCATTTGGCTGATTATTGGTTTTCTGTCCTTTTTTTTTTGGCCATATACACTCGACCATATTATCTTCTATCTTATCAAGGAACTCGTTTTCTTATGACTGGCTTTTCTATTTAGTAATTGAGCTTAGCACTATCCCTGTCTTTATATGGGGATGTAATGCAAGCAAGAAATAATCATAAAACAAAAGAGAACACAAGTCAATATGATAACAAAATATGGATATAAAACAAAGAACTTAATCTTGGGAGACTGCTAAGAGCTTGGTGTAGTTCTATCTTAAGGCAAGCAACTAGGATTTACTACATGTAGTTCAAGTTCTAGAGTAGGGGTACCTAAACCAGCAGATTCTTTGTTCCTCACTCATTGTAGGTTCATACGGACAAGTTCAGTTTAGGGGGACACATTTCTCATATGTTTGCACGGAAGTGAAAGCTTCACGAAAACATAGGTACGGATATAATCCCGAAAGTGATTCACTATCCTGCACGGAAGTGAAGACCTCACGAAGGCGTAGTTTCACACTTCCACTTAAGGGGTAAAGTAACCGATCAATGCAAATGCATGGAACCCTTACTTTGACAATAAACGATTTAAAAGAACAAACATATGAACAGAAAATGCAAGGATTGCAAATTAAATTTAAATCAAATTCCAAATTTTCAATCAAAAGACCAAAAAAAATCGACTCGCGGCTTGACTCTCTTATTTGTCCCCAGTAGAGTCGCCAAGCTGTCGAAACAATCTTTTAAAATTAATTTCGAAAATATTTTTAAAATTAAAAATGGTAGTCGCCACCAATATTTTTTTATTTGGTGTGATTGAATCACCTAAAACGTTTGAATTTGTTTTATAAAAACAATTTGGTCTTCGAATTCTAGAAATTAGGTTCGGGAGTTGGTTACGTGTGAGGAAGAATTAGCACCCTCACACGCTTAAAATTGGTACCTAGTCGATTATTTATGGTCTTAGTCATTGAAAATTGGAAAACTCGAGAAGAAATTAACAATGCGATCCTTGAATAAAATTTGACAATATGTGTTTAAAGCGACTTAATTCTTACGAAAAATGACTTTTAATTTTGAGACAATTGAGAAGAAACCACACCTCGTGAGTTAAGGGTGCGGTATTTCATGTACTCGAAAAATAAAATTCATTTATCAATTCATTAAAACGCAATTGAAAATGGTCATTTGGGAACAAAATTCATATGTTAAATATTTTTAAAAAATTTTACGAAAATAATCTTTTGTTTCGAATTTGTTGAGAATAACGTCACATTTCGTAAGTTAAGAAGATGACATCTCGAATACTCGAAAATAAGCAAATTTATCGAATAATTAAAACTTACACATTCTAATTTAAAAAGTATTCAATTACTCGAGTCCAAAGATAAAATCGCATCCTATAAATTAGGACACAATTTTTATCGAATCCTTGAGTAACAAAAATTGCCTTGATTTTCAAAATAATTTTTACTTTATAAAACGATGCATGACTTATTTTTTTTTTAAATATTTTTGTTCAAAAAAAGAAATTAAATAAATGTGTTGAATTTGTAATTGAGATGACAATGTAATAAACATGCACAGAATGAAATTTTTTGAAAAAAATCAAACAATATTAGAGAAATATGAACGAATAATTAAATAAAGGATAAAAATATTAAATAAATAATCATAAAATAGTAAATTGATTAGCCCTAAAATAAAAAGGTTAAATAAATAAAAGAATTAAGTCTTTCTTAAAAGAAGAAAGATAGATGAAAATAAATAATAATAATAATAATAAAACATCAAAAAAAAAATCTCTTTTCTTAAAAAAAAATCAAAAGGTTCGAACTTAAAAAAAAAGGATCAAATTAGAATATAAATAAAGGTTTAAGGTAGAAAACATAAAATTGGGAAAACTAAGGCTTAAATTTCGAATTTGAAAAGGTTCAGGGACTGAGAGAATAATATACCCAGATCCTGTGCGTGTGTCACTCTCTCATGGATTGCTGGTCAAAGGACCAAGTTAAAAACAAAACAAAAATGGAGGGGCAAATTTGATGTAGGTTAAAAAGACCAATAAGGACGAAATTGGAACAAACAAAAAAAGAGAAAGGACCGCGGAGAAAAATAATCCAATATTTAGCAACACGTGGATCCTTGAAGAAGTGGGTCGGGTCTTCGGGTTTGCAGGCTGAAACGGCAGCGTTTGGTTATTAAACCCTTACGCCAAAACTACAGCGTACAGGGGGTATTTAAAACAAATTTTTTTGAAAAAAAAAACCTCATTTTTTCATTTCTTTTTCCAAAAATCAAATTTGCTCTCCCTTTTTTTTCTCTCAAACCCACCTTATCTCCGACGTAGACTCAGCCCTCGACTCACTGCAAGCTTTGCTGATCTTCACCGACCTCCGTCGTCGACGAAACGCCATACACGGCAGTTAGGTACGTAAAAAGGGTCCCTTTTATTCATATTTTTTAAAAAACTATATCTTTGGCTTCGAACCCGAGCCGAAATTCTTCTCTTTTTTTTTTTTTAAAATGCTAGAAATAATTTATTTTTAATTTTTTTTTTTATATCAAACCCTAGATTTAGATCTGCCTTTTCAGATTTCAAAAAAAATGAAAGTTTTGATATTATATTAATATTTTTGCTTTTTTCAAATCTATTTTTCTTTGCTTTTTGTTATTGTTTCCTCTTTTTTTTTTTATGAATCTAGATCTAACTTAAATATTTACAAAAATTTTTAAAAAAGAAAAGGGTTTCAAAGATTGATCCATTTTTATTTTTCTCAATTTCAAAATCTTTGTTTTTTTGAGGGTTCTAAACCTTTTTGTTCTTTTTTCCTTTTTTATTTACATGTATATTTCGAAATAAAATGAAAAGACAAATATAATACCTATGATTTTTTGAATCTCTATTGCTTGTGTTTGATTGCTTTGTGTTTTTTGCTGGATTTTCGTGTGTAAAACATTACAGATTCATAGTAATGGATTTTATAGCCGAAGAAATTTACACCGTTACTGTTCTTTTTGCTCTATATTTTTTCTTGTTCTCTGTCATCTGTTTTGTTCATTATTGTAGGTAGCATCGGAGTGGTACGGTGGTAGGGCATCTACCGGGGTCAACGATGTTGGGGAAGAGCAGCCTTGTCATTTCGGTGCAAGGGGCAGTAGAAGGGACTTCTGGCAGAGGAACTGTCTCGGGAGTCAACTATCAGCAGATTAGGAGTCACGCGGCTGACGTTGTGCTGACGTGGTGCTGACGTGGTGCTGACGTGGCGTGTGATGATGTGGACAGGCGACGGTTGGAGCTTGGATGCTAGGGTTTTTAGGGTTTCAGTTTTTGTGTTAATATTTTGGGCCTCCGGACTGTGTTTGGTTTGGGCTATTTGAGCCTTGTAAACTTGGGTTGTAATTTGAACTTTTAATGGATTAAATTAACTTTTTTTTTTTTATTGTTTTATTTTATTTCTGTTAGGCTTTTGGGATCGAGTGAAATTAGGGTCTTACAATACCAATTTGTTAAAAAACCAAATGTCAGTAATGGCAACGTAGAATGATCGCAAAGAAAAGAAAAAAAAATAGAACACAGATTTTACGTTGAAAATCCTTTCAGGAAAAACCACAATTAGAAGAGAATAAAATTTATTAATGTCGATTTTGAATGATACAAAAGAAGTTTTAATTACATTTATTTATAGGTTGAAAAATCCTAATTCAATCAATATAAAATATATTATGCTAATAAATACAAAATATATTATACTATTAAATTTTCTAAAAAGATAATATATATTTTTTAACTTGATTTGCAAGCAATTTCTTAAGAATTTGGGTCACACAACTCTAATATTATTCATGATTACATCTCTAAAGGTTGATAGTGGTAGTCATTGCTTTTATTTGAACTGTGTATGCATGTATATAAGTTCCGATAATTGTTATAGCATCCTGTAACTCAAGTTCGTCGATCGGACCAGGTTAGGAGTGTTACTTAACATGTTCATTACTTTAATTTAATTTGTGGATTTTTTTTTTCAGGATACTTCATATCAAATATTGCTCTTTAATCTAATGCACTGAGACTATTTTGTTCATTTTATGAGTAGAGCAGGTAAAATACAATTTAACTCCTAGTATAGGGGTCTCCATGGTACTTTCACTATCTCTTGCATGTATAACATTGACATTATCTTAGGACACTTTAGTAAGACAATAAACCCTCGAGGTTGAATCACATTTGAATGCATGTAATAGATGTTGAAAATATTCATCAATTTAAGAAATTAAAAATACGAGTTGAATAGCTTGAGGCGCGTTGCACACTGTCTTCAAAGATTTTTTTTGTTGTATAACGTATTCTCTAGAATTCAACAAACTCTTTCATTATAAAACAAGAACAAAAATCAAACAATATATTATAATAGAAAATACTCTGGGAACACAAAATGAGGAGAGGAGTGACGGGGGAATGATAGATTTTTTTGAGGTGTGTTGAGAGCAAAAATGAGTTGTGATATTTATAGAAGTTTTACTAGCTAAAATAGCAAAAGTAAATCAATTGAATTAACTAAAAATAGTTTGAAATTGATTTTGTAGGGAATTAATTCGTGAATGCAATGAATAAGTAAATAAAATAAGGTCGAGAAGATCAAACACGTGAAATTTGACGTGGAAAATTTTTTCAAAAGAGGATAAAAAATCACACGCAAAAGGAGATTTCACTATAATAAAAAAGAGTACAAAAGAAAACCCGAAACCCACACAAAAAAAATCCTCAAAACAAAAAACAGAATTCTCTCAATCTAAATATTTCTATTTGTTGTATCTAACCTAGAGTAGCCTAAAATTCGTAGTGCAATATGACTAAAATATCTCTAGATTAATTAGACTTCAAGTGGAAAACTAAAACAAAGTTCAATTAAGAGAAAAAAATCGAAAAACTTGTGGATCACGTTGTCACATCAGGATGTGGTCTTCATGTCGTCGGGACGAGATGTGCTTACTCATTGTGATGTCAACACGAAAATGCAAGGCATAAATCCATAGATTTAATGAATCAGCACTTGACTAAAAATAAATTGAATCGATTAAATTAGATTTAGCTCGACTAAATATAAGTGTTACTAGTTAAAAAGATTACTTTTATTGGACTCTCGAAATTTCAGTAAAAAATCCAAAAACGAAAAAGCTCTGATGTACATTAGACTACTTTTGAGGCTTAATCCATACCTCCATCCTCTCAACTTGGTTTTACTAACCCAGTGAAGTATAACGACTTATAAACAAAATTCTCCAAGGAAGAATAAAACCTTCTATTCTTCTCCTCTAAACCCTAAGCATTGCAGAAATCTAATGTTCAAGTTGTTTCAAATGCCCAACAGATGCTTTGAAGATAGTTGCTGTTGCAAATGGTATGTTTAACATTGACATTTCCGAAATCCAATAGACACTATTAGTGTTAATTAATTCAAACAAATAAGAACGTAATTAATCACACCATTGATGTTTTAGTTTATGTATAATGGATTCCCATTGGTGACATAGGTGGCTTTACATGGACCAGAAAAGGATAAGCTAATGATAATAGGTGATGGGGCCGATACAGCATAAATGACCGAGGCATTGGGGAAGCGGGGGGGGGGGGGGGGGGACCTTTCATGGCAAAGCTTCTTCCTCAATGATTCAGCCATGCATGCTGTGTCCACCCCATCACCTAATATCATTAGCTTGTCCTTTTCTTGTCCATGTAAAGCCACCGATGTCACCCATGGGAATCCATTACATGACCTAAAAACATCAATGGTGTGATAAATTACATTCTTATTTAATTGAATTAATTGGATTTTTTGGATAGATTAATGTCAAACATACCATTTGCAACAGTATCTATCGTTTAAAGCATCTGTTCTCTGCATTTGCTGCAATTCATTGAAACTTCAATAAACCATCTTTTGCTGCACATTTGAAACAACTTAGACATCAGATTTCTGAAAACTTTAGTTCAAAAATGATAAATGAACATGAATGTAGCCATTACTATATGAAGACCCTAACCTGTTATTCTTCATTGAAAACAGTGTAACACATAAGAAATAAATTGCTATATATATAAATAAATTGCTATATATATTATACTATACCTTCATATTCTCTAGCACCGAAAAGAATGTTGCTTTAAACAATTAGGCTTTTCTCACTTGAAAATCAAAGCAGCCATTGCTAGCTCTTTATATAATGTTATCAGATCGATAATTTCAACACATCAGTAATATTATATATGTATATAATATAATAATTTAATAGAAGTTTAAAGATTAAGTTAGTGATGATCCACAATTTATGGGTTCAACGCAACATTTTGATGGGTTTAAAACCAAATAGCTTAAGAAACTTTTTATTCAAGTAATTACAGAATAATCATTTTGATTGTTAAGCTAAAGAACATGGAAAAAAATGGGGTTTTTTTTTTTTTTTTTTTTTTGTGATGAAACTCATAATGTTGTAATATTATATGTGTCACTGGCAGGTAGAAGTGTCATACAGTCCCTTGTACTAAGAATAAAATGCATTTTGATCACTCTATTCAAAAAATGTGTCAAGTAGTCTATGTATATTAGATCATAAAGAAAATTAGTTCTTTCTATTAAAAAATTATCAATTTCTACAGTTAAAAATTGGTTCATGTACATCATAAAATAAGATACACATGGATGTAATTATTTGGTTATCTTATCAGTCACTCCAATTTTTAGCAATAGAATTTGATAACTTTTTTAACAGAAAAGATCAATTTACTTTTTGATTTAATATAATGTACAAGGACTAATTTAATATTTTTTTAATAAAAATGGAAAAACGCAATCTACCTCTTATATATTTAATATTATATTGTATTGACTATAGGAATTTTTTTTTGGTTTACTTTACTTGTATATTTAACATTATATTCAATTTTTTTATATATTATATACAATAAAAATAAGTATGGATATTGATTCAATTCATCTCCTTCAGACAACTTCACTTCGTTTAGTTCAGTTTTAATTTTGGTTTATAAAATAATTCATTGTTTAAATTAGATGAGTCAAATCTTGATTCATATTTAAAATAAGAAAATACTTGATTACCTTGGATAGTGATAATTGGGGTTCGTTCTTAAACAATTTGGTCTAAATTATTGGCATAGCATATAATACAAGATTAGATTAGATTAGTTTTTAATTGCTTGAAAGAGAATTAAAGGCATTTTAATACCCAATTTAGTAATCAACTCTATTAAGATTAGCTGGGTGAAGATAGAACAATTAGCTAATACATTGAATGAAATTGTAGTCCTAATTTTTTGTTATTTATTTATTTTTCTTTTAAATTAGCTAAAATATTGGTTTTGGTATATGAAAAAAGAACCATTTACGATTTTCAAGATAACGAAACTTTTTTTTTTTTTGATAATTAGAGATTGAGAATGAGGCTGTTTGGAATCGAACACAAGCTCTCATGCTACAACATAATATTCTTATCACTAAGAGAAGAAGTTGCTGGCATAATGAAACATTTTATTTAAATGTTGTGTTTCATGTTTTTTTATTGGTGATAAGAATAGAGAAACAACACTAATTACATAGTATTAAAATTGGAAAGGAGCGATATGCTCAGCTCTATCCAAGTCCAAAGCTGGTTGAATCTCTTGATTTGGAACTTCAAGCACATGCAAATCATTAATTCCGCAAAAATCCTATTTAGTCAAACAATCTGCAACTCGATTTTGATTTCTCGGGATATTTTTCAGAGCCCACTGATTTTCCTGTCTTAAAATGCTTTGAATATGGCGAATTAGAGCTGAATTAGAAACACTGGGTGAAGCTCCAAGAATAGCCTTAATGACTTCTAAGCTATCCGATTGAATAATAATCTGATCATGACCTCTTCATTGAAGAATCTTGAGGCCTTCCAAAATGCCCTAAAGTTCAGCATAAAAAATTGAACATTTTCCAAGGTGTCGATGATAGCCAACAACCCAATTCCCATATCTGTCTCGAACGACTCCGTCGACAGCAGCAAATCCAGAATTCAGTTGAACAGCTCCATCAGTATTAAGATAAAACTGCTTCTCGCCAAGATGATTATCAATAGAGACTTCAGGGATCTCCTTCTGAACCTCGTGAACTGATGATAAAGAATGAATCGCCCAGCTAATGGATACTTGAATTATCTCTCTCGAGGACTAGGATTTGCTTTGAAAGATGAAAAGGTTGTTGTTCTTCCATAAGCACGAAATGAGCAAACCAAAAATGCATGCCCAACTGGCACCTCCTCCTTGAATCTTGCTGTGATCCTGCACATTAACAAGAAGCCAATCTTGTATAAAAGTAGAGAAAAATTAGAGAGATGATTACCTGGAACAACTTGTGCCCAAACTTCTTTCGCAAGAGTGCAGTCTCTTAAGATATGAAGGTTGTCCTCAAAATGATGGCCACAAATAGCACAAGAAGAGTCATCTGCTATCCCTCTACGAAACCTCTTTACATTGCTAAGGAGTCTTCCTTGCAAAACGGTCCAAATAAAGACTTGAACTCTTTGAGGCCTAGGGACCTTCCAAGTAATCTTCCATTTTTCATCTTTCAGGTTCCAATCATCCTTCTTAATCACCCTATAAGCTTATTTGATAGAAAAAGCTCCTGAAGAATTTTGGCTCCAAGAAATTTTATCTAAACCACCAAACTGATGTGGAGGAGGAATGCCTTTGATAAGCTGTATCACATCCTCCGATACCCAAACTATAAATAAATCCAAATTCCACGATCCATCTTTAGTAATCATAGACTTGAGAGAATAATTTAAATCAATATTTCCAGAAGCCGGGATAAGATGATAAAGAGGTCTGATACTAGGAATGCAATTATCCTTCCAGCATCGGATTCTAGTACCCTCTCCCACAGACTAATGTAGATTTTCACAAAGAAGAGGCCAAATTTTAGAATGGGCCTTCCATAAGAAAGAACTTCTATCACGATGGATGCACTCCGACAGATGCTCCTGTAACTGATATTTTGATCTGAGCACTCGAACCCACAAAGCTTCGGTATTGGACACAATATTAAAACCTAATTTCATCAAGAAAGAGATATTATGTTCCCGAAGCTTTCACAAACCAAGGCCACCGCACTCTTTGGGTTGACATATGGAATCCCAACCCACTAGAGACATCTTTTTCTTCCCATTTGAATATCCCCCAAATAAACTGTTTGATCAGACTTTCAATCTCATCAATAATTTTTCGAGGAACCATCATAGTTTGCATGAAATAGCTCGGAATAGATAATAGAACTGATTGAGCTAGAGTAATACGACAAGCAAAAGAAAATTTTTTGGCTTCCCAACTTTGTAATCTCCCTCGAACTTTTTCCACCACAAATTGAAGCGTACTGTTCGTAACTCTTTGATGAAATAAGGGAACCCCTAAGTAGTAACCAAGATTGTCAACTCTTTGAAAACCAGGAAGAGAGCCGGTCATGTCTATCGTAACAATATCTACCCCTTGAGAAAAAAAGATGTTAGTTTTTCTAGAATTAATCTTATGACCAAAAAAACCACAAAACCTATCCAGAATATCTTTTATAACCCTGCTGTGCTCCATATCTGCCTTGCTGAAAATGACCAAGTCGTTTGCAAAAAACAAATGCGAAATATCTGGCCTTGATCTTCCTAACCTAATCGGAGTCCATTTACTATAAAAAATAGCAGTATGAATCATCTGACCATGCCAATCCATACATAGGACAAACAAGTAAGGTGAGAGAGGGCAACCTTGGTGAATACCTCTTGTAGGCCTAAACTTAGATAAAGGAACCCCATTCTATAGGACCTACATAGTGGAGTTAGATATAGAGGAAAAAATAACTCTATTAAGGTACTCAAGAATACCAGCAGCTCTGAGGGATGCTAAAATAAAATCCCAACGCACTCTGTCGTAAGCTTTCTCTAGATCAATCTTAATCGTCATCCATTTGCATCTTTTTTGGCTTCTCATGGAATGAATCACCTCTTGCGCGATGATGATATTGTCTGTGATATTCCTACCTGCAATAAAACCTGCCTGTTTCAAGCCAATCATGTTAAGGAATATAAATTTAAACCGATTGGCTATTACCTTCATAACAAGCTTATATAGGACAGAGCAAAGACTTATTGGCTGAAACTGACTAAAACTCTCTGGATTCTGCACCTTAGCGAGTAAAACAATCAATGTGTTGTTCAGGTCAGAGTTAATGGAATTCCCATCAAAGACCTTTTTGACCCAATCACACACAGCTTCCCCAATCGTATCCTACTGACGCTGGAAGAAAATAGCGTGAAAACCATCACTACTTGGAGCTTTAAGAGGAACCATGTCAAAAAGAGCCTTCTTGATTTCATCATTTGAGACCGGTTTTCCTAAAAAAATAATATTCTCAAGAGCAAGTTGTGGAAATCTACTAGAAGGAAGATCGCCACACGGCCCAGGAATATCACCATACAAATATTGGAAAATGGACTTGACCTCTAACTCTATATCCTCGGGATCATAAATCCAGACACCCTCAGAATTGCGAATAGTCGAAATGCGATTACTCTTCCTTCTTTGCAAGGTACATGAATGGAAAAACATAGTGTTTCTATCACTAAGCTTCAGCCAGTCACACCTCGCTTTTTGTCTCCAAAGTAACTCCTCATGGTGTAAGACATCCTCTAATTCTTGTCTAAGCCTTCAATCCACCATTACAAGTTGATTAGAGCAAGAAACATCCATCATTCTCTGAACATCTGCAATCCTACTAATGAGACCCCTTTTACGAGTGGAAATGTGACCGTAAACCCATTTATTCCATTCTTTCAGATTGCCAGTAAGCTGAACTAAAGAATCAGACATATTCCTGGAAAAATTCCTTTTCCTTCTCATAAAGTCTTGGAAATCTAGATGTTTGACCCAAACAGCCAAGAAATGAAAAGTTCTCCCACGAGAGACAGTGAGAGACGGATCCAAGGATAATAAGAGAGGCCGATGATCAAATTTAATCTTCGGAAGAATAGTGATCGAACTATTAGGAAAAGTACTCATCCAAACCTCATTACCAATAGCCCGATCCAATCTTTCAAAAAGAGTACCTTTGTGCCAAGTGAAAGTGGGCTCTCTAAACCCTAAATCATATAGCTCGCTCGAATCCATAAAGTCACCGAACTCAGGGCACCTCCGTCCTCTAGAAAGACCACCTGTTTTTTCTGAAGAGGAAAGAATAGCATTAAAGTCTCTAATAGCAGCCCAAGAGAAATGCCCCGAAGGAATCAAAATGCTCAAATCTCTCCAAAGTTGTTTACGAGATTGGTGGTTAGGACTACCATACACAAATTAGATAAAGATCGGTTGTGGGGTACTCGGGTGCCAAATACGAGAAAGAATGAACTGAGAGTGACTACGAATAACTTCCAGACGAGTTGGATCTCTCCATCCAAGCCAAATACCACCAAAAAAATCGATCGCCTCAACCCGATAAGAGAACTGAAAACCAAGCTTAGCAATAATGTTGTCAGCCTTAATCCCACTAACTCTTGGCTCTAACAAACTAACAATATTCGGCTTGTGTTGCAAATTGTATTCCTTAAATATCTTGGAAAAATTGACGCTAGCACAACCCTGACAATTCCAAGAGAAAACTGTAATATTCATAAAAATATGGAATATAGAGAAAAAACCAAACCTCACTATTGAGTCTCAGTGGAACCATCCATGGTCAAATCCACTCTATCTAAAACTATATTCAACGGTTTAGAGGCATGTGATGAGAGACGCTTTCCTATCCCTTCCATGGTTTCGGATAATGGAACTCGCGAATTTCTAGAAGATTTGAAATGACCTCCCCTTCCTCGAAGAGCAGCTGTGATTTTACGATTACCCTGGCTACTACCATCTTTGATTACACTCCTCGGTTCTTTAGAAACTGAAGAACCACTTACCGAATTATGGTACTGTTGGACCAGTGAATATTTTTAAAAATAACAACAGAATGTTTAGAAGGATCAATAATGTTTTTTGATATTTGGATAGGAACCCCTTCTGGATTATCCAATGCAATATTATAATGGGTCTAACTGTCCTCCAATTTTCCAGAATTAATCTTCTCCTTCTCTTCTAGAATTTGAACATCTTGCGTTTCATTCGCAGCTTGGTGGTCACTCCTGCATGAATTAAAGAAGAATTTAAATTTGAGTTGACCAAGTTGTTAGGAAAATTATCATTATTGAAAGAAGATAAAACATTCATAGGCCTTTTTCCCAAATCCTTGTCCATTAAACCCCCATGATTTTGCCCCATGAAATTCAACCCAACTCTATGGCCCACATATTTTCCTTCTTTATTTCAGACCAAACCTTGTTTGTTTATATTGCACACATCCTGATTGAGAATGGGATTTTCAAAATTGGTTCTTGAAGCTTCTAAAACTTGCTGTTTTGATAGCCCACTCTTCACACTAACACCATGCTCTTTCGCCGACAAAACACTCCCACCTTCATTATTTTTTTCCTAAAATATTGCTTCCCATTTTCCACTGCCATTAAATTTCCAACCAAATCCTTTGATTTTCCTTCAATTGAAATCCCATGATTTTTGGATATTGATTCTTCCGTTGAAAGTACCGAGAATCTCGATCCCAACGGTGACTTGCCCGATTTGGTTGCTTCCTTGCCGGAGCTGCGCGCTGGAGACGACGGGAGCGTCTTTCCACCAACATCCATGGACCAAACCTAGATGTTTGTGGTTTCTTACTACCTTATCCAAATCCCCATCAGACGAAACATCATTGTCGAGTTTAGGCGTGCTCTCGGTAGCACATTGATCTTTTGCACCAGCCACTATCGGACACAAATCTTTGGTATGCCCATACTTACCACAGCAGAAACAAACCGTCGGGAGTGCCTCATATTCAACCCATTGAGTAACACCTTCCACCACAATCTGAGGGATCAATGGTCGGTCAAGATTAAGATAGACAGCGAGACGAGCAAAACGACCTCTGGTACTATTGCTTGTCTGGAAATCCAATTTAACAACTTTCCCGATTAATCCCTCAATAGCCTCTAAAATTTTTTTTTTATACAAATAACCTGGGAGGTTTGGTAATCGAATCCAAGCCATCACCGAGCAAGGATAAGCCTGCAAAGGATTGAACTCCTTGGACCACAGCTGGACGGTAAGATATTGCCCATATATCGTCCATGGTCCTTGACACAAAACTTTATTGTAATTGTCCATTGCCTGAGATTTAACCAAAAAATAATCGTTAGCTATATCCTTGAGTTGAATAGATTTAGAGGGTTTCCAGAGATTTAGAACACCATTGTATAAAGCATTGTATCCGATGTTGCGTCCTAGAAGTTTTAGAAAAACCGTCGATTCCATGTCTTTGATCAGAATTGTTTAAATGGGATTAGACCAATCAGTTGGATTTGGAAACAATTGAGGTACTGGACCAGTGAAAGGAAAACATCAATTAACCCATAAATCAATACAAACTAGTTGAATAGATTTTTATACCTTTTTAAATTTAAATAATTTATTTGCTTTAAATCAAACAAATCAATTGAATTTAAAATCAATAATCTGATCAATTCAACCACCAATTCGATTCCAAAATCATTGATATTTTCATACGTAAAATATCATGATTTGGGGTCATCAACTATAGTCAGATTTGATTTAATTAGGTGATGAATGGACAAAGAAGTTTAATTTTTTTTTTAAAAAAATTGTTGTTAAAGAATATGGTCTATTAATAAAAAGAGTTTAGTATTTTTATTTATATTTTAATTAATTTAATTTAAGGTATGTAGTTTGTCCCTTGAACTTATGTAAAAGTACCTAATTGGTACGTAAACTTTTCTTAGACCTAATTGGTACCTAAACTTGTATTCCGTCTTCTAGGTTGATATTTTTACAATAACATTGTTAGTTTATGTTGACGTGGCACTAATAGCAAATTCGTTGGTGAAGCATGGTAGCCTCTCGTATGCCTCTCAATATAAATTTCAAAAATTTTAAAAAATACTTTAAAATATATAAATTAATAAAATAAAGTATATAATTTTTTCACATTAAGAATGAACCTATACAAAATTCATTAATTTATTTATTTTTAAAGATGCTCTTAATTTTTAAAATTTATGCTCATCACGTGGCATATTGAAAAGCTACTATGTGCCACCACTATATTTGCTTTCAATGTCACGTCAGTACAAACTAATAGTGTTAGTGTAGAGGTACCAATCTGAGTGACGGAATACAAGTTAGGATATCAACTAGTTCCAAAAAAAACTAACTTAGGATTCCTAAGTTTGTAGCTTGTAATTTGACTGAGCGAAAAAAAAAATAGTTCCAAAAATAAATTCATGTATCAACTAAATATTTTTTGAACAATTTACCATTAATTTAATTCGAAATAATTAAATGTCACTGGTCAAAATTTTTTATTTCCACACCAATGTGTTTAGTCAAACATTGTTAAAACTTTTCAAAAAGAGTTTTATATAGTTTATTTAAAACTCACATTTTATTTGGGTAAACTATATAAATAATAACTCAATTATAAAAAATTATTAATTTAGATATTTAAATTAAAAAAATTTACAATTTAAACATTCACATTATATATTTCATTTATTTTAATCACTCCCGATAAAAATTTAAACTAATCTAAAATTGAAGCAGTACATAACAACCCATAGTACCAATATAATACCAGAGAGAAGTATGATAAGCTGGACAATGCATATTTTTTATATTATTATGATCCTAAGCTGGACAATGCATATATATATATATACATGCATGCATGCATATATAGTTTTCTAAGTAAATTCCTAGAATCCATTAAATATATACGCAATACACTCTGTCTCTTCCTTTCTCTGATCTCCATGTGCTGTGCTGACTTTTCTTTTTCCATTCAGTTATCTTATACAACATCAACGTAGGTTGTATTTTAAATAATACCTTCATACTCGATTGAATCTTAATTTAATTGGTATTGATATTATTTTCAGTGTAAGAGAACGTGATTTCGAGTATACTGAAACGTATTATCCTCCTATCTAAAAGTTAAGGAAAGATTATAAGTAATTTTAAACATTATATAAAACAAATACCCTTCATAAAAACTAATATTTTGTGTTGATAGCTATTCTTCCTTGAGTTATCTTTTTTATTATTGCACTCAATATTTATCGGTTTTTTCCTTAATGCGATTTGTATCAAGAATTTGTTTATTTTACCTCAAAGAGATTAGACCCAACATCTTACCCGTAGGGTCCCAAGAGAGCTGGTAGAGGCCAAGCCACCCTAAAATTAAAAAATATCACTTTGATCCCTTTAAAGTTTACAAAATCATATTTTAACCCTCCAAAATAGTACAAATATTGTAGAATGAGTCATTGGTGATTCTTATATGCACATTTAGTTTCTTATCCTCATATGCACGTTTTGCATATAAACATAGTACAAATCTTTTGAATATATATAAAAAAACAAAGACTTTAAAAAGTTGAATAAACTCGAATTAAATCCAATCCAATCGAATTGGATAACATAGATTACTGTTTTGGTACCCTAATATAAAACTGACGAAGAGAACATACCGTAATTGACGTTACAATTGCTAATTAACATGACATTATTGCTGACAATTGTGTAACTTTAGATTCACATAATAGTACAAGGAGCTGGAGAAGGATCAGCAACCACTCTATAACATTCAAACTGCGGTGGCTGTTGACAGCATATAACTTGAGGAGCTGGTTTGGGTGGAGCTGGTGGTTTGGGTGGTGGTTTGGGTGGTGCTGGTTCTTTCGCTTCTTCAACTATTTCAATGGTTGCATGGCAAAGCTTCTTCCTCAATGCCTCAGTCAAGCATGCTACATCCACCCGTTCACCTAATATCATTAGCTTGTCCTTTTCCGGACCATGTAAGGCCACCGAATTAACCCCTGAGAATCCATTACATGAATTAAAATCATCATCCAATTGTTTCGTTTAATATGTTTTTATTTGATTGAATCAATTAAAGATTACTAATAGTAAACATACCATATGCAACAGCAGCAACCTGTAAAGCTTTTGTTCGGCATTTGCTGCAATGCATTGAAACTTTAATAACTATCTTTTGCTGCATATTTGAAACAAATTAAACTTCAGGTTTCTGAAAATTTTATACACAAGCCTATATGAAGACCCCAAAAAGTTATTTTTCATTGAAAAAAAGTGTAATACATAAGAATATAAATTGAAACATTACTATACTATACCTTCATATTCTCTGGCTCCGAAAAGAATGTTGCTTTTCGACAAATAGGCTTTTTTACAATAGCTGATTCCTGCAGAATAACAGCAGCCATCACTTACTATTTATATCATTAAATAGGAGGATCAATAGGCATAATTACAACTTTAGTCCTCAATGCTTACATCTTTTGTCAAATTGACATTTATTCTTATTTTGAGCTAAATTTGATCATTATTCTTTAAAAGAAGTCACTAAAAGAAGTCAAATCTCTCTCTTTTTTAACTAAAATATTAATTTTTTAACAAAGTTGGCATGGCAGTTCACATCAAGGGCGAAGCTAGAAATTTTTTTTAGGGGGTTGAAATTAAATTGTAATTTTTACTATAGTTAAAATGTAATTTTTAAAGGATTAAATCAAAATTTTATCATTTTTAGGAGGCCAAAGTGCAATTTTACCTTTACTTATTTAAAATTTTTTAAAAAATTAAGTGCCTAAATGAATTTTTTTCATTTTAGTGGGCCAAGGCTCCTGCCAGCCTCTCCCTAAATTCGCCTTGGTTCACATGTAGTAAACAATATTTTTTTTATATGTCACCTCAACAAACAATTCAAAAATTATAAATATATTCAAACAAATAAAATTTTTAAATATATATAAATTCGAAAAAAATATCATGAAGTACACGTGGATTGCAATTCAGGTTGTCATGCCTAAAAATTTAACGTTTTTAGTCAATATCTCTATTAGAAAAACAAATTGACTCCTTTTGAAAGAATGATTGATTGGCCAAATTGATAAAAAGAGTAAATATTAATGACTAAATTTGTTATTATCTATAAATAATAAATTAATTTTAGCTTCAATGGAAGTTTAAGGATTAAGTTACTAATGATCCGCAAATTGTGGGTTCAACGAACGCCAACAGCGTAGCCTATCAAACCAAGCCAAGTAAACCATTTAGCTTAATCTTGAGTAGTTAATAATTACAAATGCAAAAGTTAATTATTATTTTAATGATCAGTTTGTTGCACAATGGGAAACAAATATTAAGAAGATTTTATAAGCACATGATTGAAATAGTATGGGAGGAATCCTTATCGGTTTAATGGTTGAAATGTTTATTGTTTCAGATATATTTTAAATTCGAATTACGTTAATCACGTTGCTGTTAAAACTTTACTTAAAAATCGATTTATATGGATCCATTTTGATTGTTTAGCTCAACAACTTGCACAAAAATATGGTTTTGAAAACTTTTGGGTTGGATTTGACGTAAACTTCTTACTTGATGGTTAACCTTAGCAAAGATACAACTTTTTCTGGATCTTATGAAATGTTTTTCTTTACCATTATTTGCTTTACAATAATTCTGCTTAGACTGAGAGTAGTATTTAAATAATTTTTTTTTAATAATGTTAATTTCAATATTTAAATTTGGGGTGGATTTAGATGGACGGTGGTGTGTTTATTGCGGTTAGTGTAAAAACATCGATGGCGATGAGATTAGATATTGTAAAGATACTGTAACGTGAGATAAAAAGTAAGTTAAACGCACCTTGCCATCCATCCAAACCCACCCTTAATCCAAATATCTCGAGAAAAAATCTATTTTTAGTCAAGAATGGAAAAGAATTTTAAGCAGTGATTAATGCCAACAATAAAAAATCAGATTGGTGTCAAACCGATTGAACTAGACCTATCAGACCATCAATTTCTAGTTCGATCCATTTAATTTTAATTAAATAAATTATTAAAAATCCATTAAAATTATTAAAAATTATAAAAACGATTCAATCCATTTATCTACATTGATATATTGGTTAGCATCATCCGATTCCAGCAACCATGATATTATTTAGTATATATTATTTTATGGATAGATTTTAATTGAACCATTTGCAAAAATTTGATTCTCTAATTTTTTTCATTGATATGTATGATCTATCTATCTATCTATATTTATGATGATTTGAAAAAATATTTATGTTAATTACTTAAAAAAACTAAACATAACATTTGTATATATCAATAAACAATTTAACAAGTGTTCACTTAAGAATTAAAGAAGAGAGTTGACTTAACTAACAATTATTTATTGTAAAAAGAAAAATTCAATATTAGAGATAATTAATTATCTAGAACATTTTATTAGTTAAATTTGAATTTTTTTTATAAAATTTGAGGATGAGAGTAGGCAATACGCCATGCAGATTCATTGTATAATAATTGAAGGTAGATATGGATGAGTTCACAATGCGTTTTAATTTTATTAATTTAGCTCCTTTTGATTTTGTCAAACTTTTGGATTAATTAATAGAAAAGAAAGTCATACCAAAACCAAAATTTGGCATTTTTTAGTCAATAATAGAAGTCTTACATTAATATTATCAAGATTGAGGACCTAAGTGTTCACATGGTGTTATTTTCTATATTAAATTTATGAATTAAATATTAAAATTATACATGAATTTTGGTCTAATATATAATTTGATGTATGAATCTTAATTTGGTACAATTATATATATATATATATATATATATATATGAAATTTTAATTACAATTCAAATGCTTAAATGAAACTTTGATTTTGATTTTACTGTACACACTTGAAAAATAAACACATCATTTTATTTGTATATTGAATAAATATAATTATTTGTGTATCCAGTATGTTAATGTAAAATGATGTTATGTCGATAATTGTGTTAGTGATTTGTGAAAATTGAATCAAATTAACATTTAATGTTTAAAATAGTATAAAATCAAATTCCATGTATAGCATTGCACATTGGATCAAAGTTCATGTGTAGCTTCGAACATTATCCCTAAATTTATTTTGGTATAACTATCATAAAAAAGGAATAATGACTTATTTGGCCCTCTAACTTTACAAAAAAAAAAATCATTTTTAGACCTCCATTTAATTTTTTGCCACTTTTGGCCCTTAAACTTGTGTTGTTTGTCAAACCAACTCAAAATAGATAGAAAAATTAATGTTCTTTAACTTTGTTGACATGGCATACATGTGAATTCCACATCAACAATTATTTTTTTTAATTTTAAAAATTCAAAAAAAATAAAAATTATTTAAAAAATTAAACATATAAAATATAAAAAATATTTTTTAATGCTTAAAAACTTAATTAATTGTTAATGTGCTATACACGTGAATTGTGTGAATTCCATGTCAGCAAAGTTATCAGATGCTAAATTTTTCATCCATTTTGAAGTGATTTAACAAACAATGCAAATTAAAAAATTTGAAAATTAATACTGATAAATTAATAATTTAATCACAAACGTAATATTTTATTAGTTAAATTTGAAAATTTTTATAAAATTGAGGATTAGAGTTGGTAATATGACATGCAAATTCATCAAATTCATTGTTTAATGGAAGGTAGATGTGAATATTGTGTGTTAGCCCGATGATTAGGGCATTCATAATCTCATGTGTGATTTGGATTCGAATCAAATTAATCGCATTGCTATTAAAGCTTTATCATTATTTTATAATTCAAAAAAAAAAAATTGAAAGGTAAATATGGATCACAGTTCACAATACACATTTTAATTTGATTAAGTAGTTCCTTTTGATTTTGTCAAACTCTAATAATTGATCAATTAATAACTACTGGAATAGAAAAAAGAGTCATACTGAAACCAAATTTGACATTATTTAATCAATACTGAAAGTCTTACATTAATATTATCAAGATTCAAGACCTAAGTGTACACATGATTTTATTTTCTATATTAAATCAATAGGTTAAATATTAAAGTTATACATGAATGTGCAATATAATATATATGAAAGTTTAATTACAATTTAAATGTGTACATGAAATTTTGATTTTGATTTAACTATATATATTTAAAGAAATAAATATATCAGTTAATTTTTATATTGAATAAATATAATCATTTGTGTATGCAGTATGTTAACGTAAAATGATATTATATTCAAGGGTGGAGCCTACTAGAGGCCTAGGGGGCATGGCCCTCCCTAGGTTTAAAATTTTTGCAATGTAGCCTTTTGTAGATATATTATGACTCTCCTAAAAATATAAGTAGCTTCCTCAAGGTTTAAGATTTTTGTAATTTCTCAAAAATATTGTTTATTTTGAATCGATTGTTTTTATGTTTAAATCTATTGTCATATTGGAATACTGCTTCTTTTGAATCGATTGTTTCTATGTTTTAAAACGATTTTTATGGTGGAATACTGCTTCTTCTTCTTTTGAATCGATTGTTACCTAGCATGTCTAATTTTAGCTTGGCCCCCTCAAGATTAACATCTTGACTCCACCACTTATATTGATAATTGTGTTAATGTTTTGTGAAAATTGAATCAAATTAACATTAAATATTTAAAATTGTACAAAATCAAATTTCATGTATAGCATTGCACATTTGGTCAAAGTTCTTTGAACATTATCCCTAAACTTATTTTGGTATAACTATCATAAAAATGATAAAATGATTTATTTGGTCCTTCAACTTTACAAAAAATTCATTTTAGACCTCAATTTATTTATTTATTTTGCTTAATTTAACTTTTAAACTTATATTATTTGTTACAATCACCTTAAAAATGTGGAATTACATAGAAATATAGATAAAGTTTAAAGGGTGAAGAGTAGTTGAATAATTGAATGTAGTTTGGTCGAGACTCAACAACTTTTATTTCAGTTTTTCTGCTTCTGTTTTTTAATATAAACCATGGAAGATAAGTAAACCACCAAAACAAAAAGTAAACAATCTATGATTAGCTAATTAAAAGTCCAGAACAGTTATGAATTTCTAGAATCAGACAAGGGTAATTTAGGTATTAAAAGTTAGGAGTAGGGGTAATTTAGGTATTAGAAATTTTGATAAAAGCTAATTAATTATTTTTTATTATTTAGTTTTTTTAATTTGTTAAAAGTTGAACTCAACGAGTGGTTCTAGTGAATAAGGAGATGTTGTTCATTCTAGAAGATCCGGATTCGAGCACTTGTGTGTGCAAGGTATGTGTTGTCAAAAGGTTAAGAAAATATGAACATATACAACCATTTAATCACACGAATATATTAAAAAAAATGGTTAGAAGTTACTTTTGTAGTATTTATCTCAATTAATTGTATTTTAAGAATGGTATTTATTGTTAAATTTATTATTTTATTTTGATAAGGGGATTACAAATATCTATATTAACATTCTTTTAAATTAGTTTATAAAAAAATATTTATTAATTTAATTCAGTTCATAAAAGAATATATATGAAATGTCAAAATGATTTACTATAAAAATTATTAGTTTTATTTTTTAAAAGAAAGAAAATTAAACTTTAAAATTTTAACTTCAGTTACATAAGGTTAATTTAAATTTTAGTATTTCATTTTAATTATTCATGATTTAATTATTATTTAATATCCATAATATTATTTTTTATATACTTAATTGTTTTTTCCTTTTCAATAATCTATATATTTTATATTTTCAATTCTTTTTGAAGTCATTGGAGTTAATAAGAGTACTGTTGATTTTCCAAATATATTAATTAAATATTTGATTTTTAAAATTAAATAGATTATTTATAAGTTAAATCCTAAAATGTAAAATATAACATTGAATGAAAAAATATTTGTTTGTTTTATAAAATAATGATTATAGAAAAATTATCATGTTAAAGAAATAAAAAGTCAAACCATGCAACACATGATCATATAATTATCAGTAGTTTATTAATTTGAAATCTTTAATTTCACCAATTAAATATGATTAATATAATTTTATGTGAAATTTAAATATTATTTAATAAATAATAATTAATGAGTTTATTTATACGAAATAGTTATAGTTTTAATAAAAATTTGAGAAAATAAGTTGTTATAAAAAAATTAATTTAATAAAAAATTTACTTCATAATCATAATGATTCCTATTATAAATAAAAAAATTTATTATAAAACATTAAAATAAAACATAAAATACCGATTCTATTGATTTAGAATGTTCATTATCTTAAGTGTGATTGGAGTTTAAATCGCATCAATCGTATTATTATTAAAATTGTACTATATCTTTATAATTCACGAAAATAATCGATTATATTAAAAACTTGACTAAAAAAATCTGATTGTAAATAAACCATAAAGAAAAACCCCTTTTATAGGTCCTATGAAAGTAGTCCTTCTAGCTCAATAATGGGGCTTTATAGTCCCATCTAAATCCATTTAAGGAATTAATGGACTTAACCCAATAGTTGTCTCTTACCATCCCCTTTCCATTGTGTGTGTGTGTGTGTAAAATACCTTCTCCACTATTAAGCTTTCCTTTTCCTTTTCTCAACTCTAAGCTTTTGGTTTCATCATATTGTTGAGTTGTTGCTATTGGAGTTTCCTTGTAGGTGCATTCCCTTTCCATGGCTCAACCTACCTCAACACTAGCACACCTTATGTAAAATCCCATATTTACAGAAGAAATCATCAAACCCAGCGTTGAGGTTGTTTAAGAGTGCAATTACTCGAGATTCAAGATTGGAAGTAATTTAATTTTTTTTTAATTTTTAATGCGAAAAAAATATTTTAGAGTAAAATAGATTAATTAAATGTTTAGGACTTTCAATTTTTCACCATAAATATTCATCTCTTAGGGTTTCAAAAAAAATTTTGCTTTTATTTTATTGTATTTTATACTTTTTTTTTAAAAGGGATATAATTTATTATTTCGTCTAATACCCTAAAATATCAAGAACAAATCTAAATATCACAATTTTATAATTAAAATTTCTAACTATTTGTTTTACATAAAAAAAAATTCAACCATACAATAAATATTAATATATACGGTATTTTAAATCAATATGATAATATTATCGGATCGGTTCGAAAATTTACATGTATGATAAAAATAATTATACTAATAAATTTAACTATCCAATTATTAAAATATTAATCTTACTGCGATGATATGTTGAATGGGATATATAAGATAGAGAGAAATTAAGACCTAGCTGTCTATATTTGTTATTGACAAATATGCATAACTAATTCATTCATTGGCATGGCCTGCATTACTTCATAACAGAATTGAAGTAGACGCGTCAATGGCAGCTTGGCTGGACACCCTCGAAGTCAAGTCAACTATGTAGAACTAAACATATTGGTCGATCAACAATCAGAAGGTTTTCTCGAGATGAAAAAATAATAATTTTTGAGTGCTTCATTACCTTGTCTATCTCTAAAAACAATCGCATTTCTTTATGTTTTTTCTCTTTGCTGTTAATTAAGAGTTCAATCATGGAAGAAATTTTCTTGTCCACTGTTGCAGCAAGGGTACTGGAGCAAATAGCCACCAATGTGTTAGAAGAAATTCGCATGGCCTATAATGTCCAAAACGATTTCAGAAAGCTCGAGGACACCATGAGGCTCCTTGAAGCTGTGCTTTTGGATGCTGAGCGGCAGCAACACCAAAATGAAAAGTTACGGCTCTGTACATAGAAGCTTAGAGAAATCTTTTACGATGCTGAAGATGTAATTGATGATTTCAAGTGTAAAGCTCTTCGAAAACAGGTCTGCCATGATCACAACATCAGCAAAAAGGTGCGAGCTTTAACTTTATTACCTGGTCGCCCTTCCTCTTTAAAACTGCCTGGGAAACTGAAAGATATCAATAAGAGGGTAAATGAACTTGCTACTGAGTGGAACAGCTTTAATCTACGAGAATTCAGGGAAAACCCGACATGTTTTTTTACCGAGAGACTCACTCTTCTGTTAATTCTTGGGATGTTTGTGGTAGAGATGAAGATAAAGAGGATTGTTGGTCTTTTGATGAAACCAAGTGAGGGTCTGAATTTCCCTGTTGTTTCCATTGTCGGAATCGGCGGTCTAGGGAAAACCGCGGTGGAATTTGATCTTCCCAGGTTGCTCAAGTTGATGATTGACTCATTAAGTAAAGAAGAAAAATGTGATATTTTCACGGTTGAAGCCTTGCAAAACTTCTTGAGAAGGATTTTGAATAATAAGAACTTTTTGCTTGTTCTAAACGATGTATGGAGTGAAAATCAAGCAAGTTGGATTGCTTTTAGAGAGTTATTGAGTTCAATAGGTGGTTTGCTAGGAAGTAGAATCATTGTAACCACTCAGAGTAAGAAGGTTGCTTCCATAATGAGTTCAAGAAGTGAACTTTATGTGTTGAAGATTGTTTGACTTTGTTCAAAAAATGGGCTTTTAAAGATGATGATGAGCAACAACATCCAAATCTCATGAGAATTGGGATGGAAATAGTGGGAAAATGCAAAGGGGTTCCTTTGGCGGTGAGAACATTGGGAAGCCTACTATTTATGAAAACTGAAGAATCTTATTGGAAATCTATAAGTGACAGTGAAATATGGAGGTTGGAGCAAAATCAATATGATATTTTACCGGTGTTGAAGTTTAGTGTAAGAGCAAACAGAGTCTGCTGATATGCAGCAAACAATGACTTGAAGCAAAAGCTTCAGTTTCTTGCAGAAGAGTCAAGAAGTTTTTTTGCAAGAACCAAGAAGAAAAGAAGCAAAAATTGAATGAAGAAAAACCTTGATCTGATAATTTTTCATTGATTGATAACTTTGATATACAAAAAAGTTGATTAATAGGAACCATAGGGTATGGTCTAAATCTGCATGATATAAGCATATTTTAACAGTGCAAAGTATGGGAAATTGCATTAAAAAAATGATCTTAAATCTAGCTATCATCAAGCACTAAGTCAACCTTTAAGTTTGACTGAATTACATCATCAAAATGAAACATTAAACATAACACTTGTACATCAAAATGTCTCAAAATAAATCTGATTCTTCCATGCTGCTGGAAGCTCTTCATGCTGCATGCTAAGCCATCGATCAACACTCCTCCTTGGCTTGTATGTAGCTAACTCCAAGTTTTGCCCTTAACTCTTCAAACCTTGCTGTACCAAGAAGTTTAGTTAGAATATCTGCAAGCTAATCTTCAGAACTTCAGTGAATCAGTTTAACTTCATGGCATTGTTATGCTTCTCTCACAAAATGAAACTTAATCTTAAAATGCTTAATTTGTTTTTCCATGAAACACTGGATTCTTTGCAATTGCAATAGCAGATTGATTGTCACATAGAATCTCTGTTGCTTCATCTTGGTGCAGATTTAAGTTTTCCATAAGCTTTCTTAACCAAATTGCTTGGCTCACAGCTACAGCAGCTGTAACTTACTCTACTTCAGTTGTGGATTAAGTAACAACAGTTTGCTTCTTTGAGCTCCAACAAAAAACAACCGAGCCTAAAGTAAACAAGTACCCTAAGGTGCTTTTCACATCATGCACAGATCATCCCCAATCACTATCAGTGTAACCAAACATCTTCATGTGCTGAACTTTAACAAACTTGAGTCCATAATTCAAAGTTCCTTTGATATACCTGAGAACCCTTTTTGTTGCCTTCAAATATGAAAAATTGCATCAGTGCATGAATCTTGATAGAAGGCTTACTGTGAAAACTAGGTCTGGCCTTGTTGCAGTCAAGTATAGGAAACATCCTACTAGACTTTTGTAATCATCTTCACTAACCCTTTCATAGTTTTCTTCACTAGATAGCTTTTCCTTTGTAGCAATAGGGGTAACTACTGATTTGGAGTTCTCCATGCAGAACTTCTTCAAAATTTTTAATGCAAATGCCCTTTGTCTTATGAAGATGCCCTCTTTAGTTTGAAACACGTCCATTCCTAGAAAGTAGGACATAAGCCCCAAGTCTGAAATTTCAAAGACTTCTTGCATCCTAGTCTTGAATTCCGCCAAATAATCCTCATTTCCTCTAGTTACCAGCAAGTCATCAACATACAATGAAACTATTAGAGCTGTTTCATTTCCAATCTTCTTTACATACAAAGTAGGCTTATTGTCACTTCTTTCAAAATCAAGACTTGAGAGATAACTGTCAATTCTCTCATACCAGGTCCTTGGAGCCTATTTCAAGCCATACAAGGCTTTCTTCAACTTGTACACTTTGGTTTCTTCTCCAGCAACTTCAAATCCTTCAGGCTACTCTACATATATCTCTTCATTCAAAAAACCATTTAAGAAATATGACTTCACATCAAGTTGGTGAATTTTCCATTGGTTTTGAGCTGCTAAGGCTAACAGAAGCCTGATGGTGTCAAGCCTTGCCACAGGTGCAAAAGTCTCAAAATAATCAACTCCATACCTTTTACTGAAGCCTTTTACCACTAGTCTTTCCTTAAGCCTATTCAAGGAGCCATCAGCATTATGCTTGGCCCTGAAGACCAATTTGACTCCAATAACTTTCCTGTTAATTGGCCTTTCAACCAATTCCCATGTTTGATTTTTGTTAATCATGGTCATTTCTTCTTGCATTGCATCCAACCATCCTTGTTGTGCCTGAGCTTCATTGTAGGTGATTGGTTCAACATTTGCCAAATCTACTCTTTCATAAACATCAGCCAGCAACCTTGTCCCTCTAACAAGCAAATCATCTATGTTCAGATCTTGATTTGCTTGAGTATCATTTTGTAGATTTAGCACAACTTCTTCATTGACCTTCTCAACCTCTGACTTGTCCCAGTTCCAGGTTGAAGATTTATCAAATACCACATCTTTGCTTACATAGACTTTATGAGTTGAAGAATCCAACATCTTATATCCTTTCTTGTCACTGCTATAACCAACAAAGGCTGCAGGTTGTGCTCTTTTATACAACTTGTCTCTTTTCATAGCTGGAACTACTGCATAATAGATGCAACCAAAAATCCTTAGGTAAGCAATAGAGGGCTTGAAGCCAAACCACACCTCAAAAGAAGTTTTCTCCATCAAGGCTTTAGTAGGAAGCCTGTTTTGTAGATAAACAGCAGTGTTAACTGCTTCTGCCCATAAGTTCTTAGGTAAATCTCTTTCAAATAGTAAGCACCTGGCCATGTCCATGAGTGTTTTGTTTTTCCTCTCACTCACACCATTTTGTTGTGGTGTGTATACATTTGTGAACTGATGTGCAATACCAGACTTATCACAAAACCTCTGAAATATCTCAGATGTGTATTCTGACCCATTGTCTGACCTCAACACTTTCAACTTACAATCTGCCTGATTTTCTATTGAAGTCTTGAACTTCCAAAACACTGAGGCTACTTTTGATTTCTGCTTAAGAAAGTAAATCCAGCAGTATCTTGAATAATCATCAATAAATAAGATGAAGTACCTATTGTCATTCAAGGATTAAGTTCTCATTGGACTACAAACATCAGTGTGCACTAATTCTAGCTTCTTAGAAGCTCTCCAAGCTTTGTTGGATGGGAATGGAAGCCTTGATTGCTTTCCTATCTGACACACATCACAGACTTCTTAGTGCTCAACCACATTAGTGAAAATCTCAACTAAATGTCCCTTAAACATATGAACTAATGACTTATAACTCACATGCCCTAATCTTTAGTGCCATAGCATTGATTCATCAATAATAGAAGCATAAGCAACATTTGAAACTGGTTTCCAGTCCACTATGAAGCTCCTATCAATCATTGTGACTGTCATTAATTTAGATCCACTTGGATCACAAATGGAGCATTCATTGTTTTTAAACATAACTGCGTAGCCCTTCTCAATCAATTGAGCTATACTCAAAAATTTCTATCAATTTCAGGCACTAAGAGTACATTTGAAAGAATCTTTGCACCCGAAGGTGTGTTGGTGAAAACATCACCCCTTCCTTCAGCTTTGATGTACTGACCATTCCCAATTCTGACTTTAATATTAAAACCCCTGTCAATCTGCTTGAAAATGGCAGCATCAAGTGTCATGTGATTTGTGCAACCACTTTCTAACAACCATCCCTTGGCAACCATTTTTCTGATGACTAAACAATATGCTACAAATGCCTGCTCCTATTGAACTTCATCTTCATCTGGTACTTGAGCCTTAACTTCATGTTGCTGTGGTTGTTGTTGTTTATGTTGCACTTTGTTTCTACATACCTTCTCTACATGCTCCATTTTCTTGTAGCTTTTGCACTGAACATCTGGTTTGCACCAGCAGTAAGCTTCAAGATGAGTTGTTTTCTTACAATGTGAGCATGGAGTGTATCCTTTCTTCATCCCATCTCTCTTTGGCCTATTTTTGTTACTTAGCCAAGGTTTCTTCCCTTTGTAGTTGGAAGAGGTTGATACTGACTTTCCCTTGGCCTGAAATGCACCTTCATGGTGTTCCACTTGCTTGCTTGCTCTTCTTTGCTCTTGAGCATAGAAGGTATTGACCAATTCAGTGAGTATGATACTGGTCAGATCTCTAGAGTCCTCAAATGAAGAAATTTTTGCTTCATACCTCTCTAGCAAGGTTGCTATAACCTTCTCAACTATCCTACTCTCAGCGAACTGCTTTCTAAGGAGTCTAATACTATTTACAACTACCATGACTCTTCATGCATACTCCTTCACTATTTCAGACTCTCTTATCTTCAAATTCTCAAAGTCTTTCCTAAGGTTGATGAGTTGTTGTTGTCTGGTATTCTCAATACCTTGAAACTCCTCTTTCAACTTGTCCTAGACTTGTTTAGGTGTCTCACAAGCCATAATCCTTGTGAAGATCACTTCTGAAACATAGTTCTAAAGGCATGACATTGCTTGTATCTCTTGGCTTTGTCATCTGAATGATGCCTTATCTAAGCTACTGTTGGGTTAGCTCTCAAAGGTGGTGGCTCGACACTAGCATTTACTACTTCCCATAAGTCAAATGCTTGTAGGTAAGTTTTCATTTTGACTACCCAAATGTGGTAGTTCTCACCATTAAACTGAGGTGGTGGTGTTGGAGAGAAGCTCGATAAAGACATGAGTGAGTGATCTTGAAAAAAAACAGAAGTTAATCCCTTTAAGAAGATGGCTCTGATACTAATTGTAAGAGCAAACAGAGGTTGTTGATATGCAGCAGACAATGACTTGAAGAAAAAGCTTCAGTTTCTTGTTAAATAGTCAAAAAGTTTTTTTTGCAAGAACCAAGAAGAAAAGAAGCAAAAATTGAATGAAGAAAAAACTTGATCTGATAATTTTTCATTGATTGATAACTTTGATATACAAAAAAGTTGATTAATAGGAACCAAAGGGTATGGTCCAAATCTGCATGACATAAGCAGATTTTAACTGTGCAAAGTATGAGAAATTGCATTAAAAAAATGCTCTTAAATCTAGCTATCATCAAGCACTAAGTCAGCCTCTAAGGTTGACTGAATTACATCATCAAAATGAAACATTAAACATAACACTTGTACATCAAAATGTCTCAAAATAAATTTGATTCTTCCATGTTGCTAGAAAGCTCTTCATGCTACATGCTAAGCCACCAATCAACATTTAGTTAAGATAATTTGTCATCTCATTTGTAACAATTTCTTGGTTTATTGTCATTGTACAAAAAGAATGAGATTTATGGTAGTCATTAAGTCATCCAACTTTGGATGGCAAATGGACTGCTTGAGCATCCAAAGGAAGAGCAAGAGTGGGAGGACGGTGGTGATCGATATTTGAATGAATTACTGTCGAGTGTCGAGGTGCCTTATTCAGATGGAGAAGGATTATGGCAATTATTTTACCTTCAAAATGCATAATTTGATCCATGATCTTGCATTACATGTGTTGAAAAAGAGTGTAAAACAATGAAATGCAATACAACAACTGTTGACAAACATGTTCGTCATTTATCATTTTATGATAGCAAGCTGCTAAGTGTTTCAGAAGCCTTGAAGGAATTCAAAAAGATTCGAACTGTACTCGTCCAAGAAGTTTCAGAGGAATCAAAGACAATTCATGAATCCATTATAGATCTTTGTGTCTCCAATTTCAAGTACCTACGAGCACTTCGTCTACATTGTTATTCAGCATTGACAACTCTACCCAATTCCATTTGATCCTTGAAGCACTTAAGAGACCTCGACTTGAATGGTTGTCGGAGTATGGAGAAACTTCCGTTTTCTTTCTACAAGCTTCGTTGTTTGCAAAAGTTGAAAATATCAAGTATTAGCATTTGAAAGAAATCTAGCTATGATAACATTTAAATATGACATACTTTTGGGTATTAAATACATATATTTTAAGAGTATGATCCTATTAATTTGGGGTATTTATTATCTTTTTATTTTGTAGGGACTCAAGAGGTGGTAGAAGATAAATTGGAGACAAAAAGCATGGTTTTGGAGGAGAATTAGAAGTTGTGTGGAGATGGAATACTAAAATAGAGAGTTTATAGGACAAAAAGACTTGGTTTTATTTTATTTTATTTTAAAATATATTTTTATTAGGATTTAATATTTAAAGATATTATTTATTTTTATTTAATTTATGTTTATCTTTTTATATTTATTTTAGAGTTTAAATTGGATCCAATTAGAAAATTAATGTTTAATTATCTTTTTAGAATTTTGATTGGATTCAACTAGAAATTTATTTGTACTATAAATAGAGGATGGAGTGATTGAATTATTCATTCCCTATTGATTGAAAAATCCTCCATCTCCCAAAATCCTAGTTCAATAAAAAACTCTATTCTTTTTATTTTGTGTTTTTCCCTAAAATCTTGAGTAACTAAAAAACCTTTCTAGCCAAATGTTATAAAATATTCCTCCAAGGTTCATGAGGCTTAGAATCCGCGTTTAATTCTTTTGAACCCGAGTATTCATCAATTCTCTGTAATATAGGATTGACACTTCCGTCCAAATCCCTACAAAAGCAATCTTTTCATCTTGTGCAAAGACGGCCGTTTTGTGTGTTTTGAGAAGGTTGCATAGTCAGTTCGTTAACTTACTGCATTAGAGGTTACCGAGCCAAAAGAGACAAAACGACGTGACATTCGTCGTTAGGAAAAGGTGATCTAGTGTAAGACAGTCCCATTTGAGCGACAATTGGCTAGAGTCAAGTTCCTCTAAAAACTATATCCGGAGCTGGTGGTCGTAGGCGTCCTCTTTCACTATAACTGGCTTATTAGGGCACGAGAAGAACCATCCAAAGTCTATGATTGAACCAAGGAAGAATCAAGATAACCAAAGGCAGGATCTTTGAATACTGATAAAACTCTTCTTCTTTCAACTTGTTTATTTTGTGCAATTTATTTTTATTTCGATTTCCCTATTTTCTATTTCTTTTAATTCCATTTTCTTTTATTTTTAATTCTGTTTCTTTTATTTTTCCTCATATCGCGACGCTTTTCTTGGGCACAATTTGGCCCGCGATCTCGACAGACAAGACTTTTTACGACTCTCCAGTCCCTGAGGATTAGACCCTACTTCCCTTTTACTATTATTTACTTTAATTTTCAGAATAGGTTATATTTGGTGTTCCCGATGACACATCAAGCCTGGGCTTGATTGTGTGTGATAATTTAGAATGTTTACGTGAAGGATTGCAATATCTAACATCACTTCGAAGAGTTGATCTCTTTGGTTGTTCTAATCTTGTCTTCTTACCACGAAGGTTGATATTTCTAACCAGATTAAAAGACCTACATCTATCTTCGTGCACAAAAAATCAATTTAGAAAGCTTGATGTTAAACGCCCTTGGTTGAGCCTCAAAACTTTTTCACTCTGGAATTCAGATGAGTTGAAAGATCTTCCACTATTGCTTCTTGAAGGATCTTCTTCCACTTTACAACAAATACAAATCAGAAATTGCGACAATTTTAAAGTGCTTCCAACGTGGCTAAGGAATCTCACTTCACATCATAAATTTGAGATTCTTGATTGCCCCAAATTATCGGCTCTACTGGAGGGCATGGAACGGCTTACCGGACTTAGGCAACTAACAATTAAACAATGTCCAAACTTGAGCATAAGATGTCGACCGTATATTGGTGCAGATTGGCACAAAATCGCTCGCATACAAGATCGTGATATTCCATAGTATTAAATCAAATGAAATTTGACGTAAGTAGTATAGTTTTAAATTCTCAACATATTTATTCCATGGTAGCTCACAACCAGGCATCATGAAGAATACTTAAGATGCCTATTTACGAATTTGTCACTTAGACTTTCATTTAAATCACTTTGACATAGTCGTGGATTCGAGTGCGCTGAAGCGAATTGTCTTCTTATTTATGGATTGAGGTGGGGTTATTGGTAATTTTAAGCATTGTATCAAAAAAAGAAGATACGATTTGATATATTATTTATTTACGAATTAATATACATCTCAAATTGTTGATACTTATTTTAGTTTTAAAACATTGCATGTATAAAATGTGAAGATGGATGAATCAGCCGAAGTTTGAGGTAGGCCGTGGAAGACTTCTACTTTTATCTCAATTTAGATTTTCAAGTTGAGTTGTAATTCTAATAAGTGAGCTTTTGCTTCAAAGATTTCAAGTTGTGAAGATTGGAACTTCTAATTTGTAATTTTGGTTTGATGTATTCCTATGTCTTGTTTGTCCCTTTTTTTTTCCTTATCCTTTTGGTTTCATTTTAAGTATTTGTTTATTCTTGTCAAGGGTGAAGCTAGAAAGTTTTTTTAGGAGTCGTTTTAATTTTTACGATAATAAAAATATAATTTTACCATTTGAATAGTCTATATTTTTATAATTTTTAAGAGATTAAATAAAAATTTTATCAATTTTAAAAGGGGTCAAGGTGTAATTTTATTTTTACTAATTTAATATTTTAAAAATATTAAAAAACTTAAATAAAAAATTTTTCATTTTAGAGATTGAGCCCTTACCAGCATCCCTAAATACGCCACTGATTCTTGTGTTTTTTTTTTTTTTTTTTGCATTCTTGCATATACTATATATTATAATAATTTACATATCTTTACATCTAATATATATACTATAAAGTTTGGAAGCAAAATTGATAAATTGCTTTGTTGGCATTGTTAATTAGGTGATATTTTTTAATTAAAACACTTAAAATCATGATAATAGATATTTTTTTAAACAAATACAGTATGTAACTATTATAAATGGATTATTTGAATAACAATCCTATATAATTAAATTATTATTGTATAAATAAATTAAAAATTGATACAATCGAAAATAAAATAAATAAATCATGATTAATTGTATTAAAACTCCACACATAATAAAATTTAAAGATTTACGTATATAATTACACATGATAAATTTCGAATCCAAATACTCAGAACCTGAATACATAATTTTGAGGGATAAAAGGGAGGGGATCTCGGATTCCTGGATTACCCTTGGTACATCCATTACGATCCTTTCCTCTCCCCTATAAATAGAACTCTGCACAAGAACACAAGAATGCAGAAAAAACACACAAGACACTGAAATTCTTGAATGAAACCAAAAGCAAAAGTCATTAATTTTGATAAATTTGATAAATTCTTGAATGAGATTTCATTAATTTCGAACATATTATTTGATTTTTGATTAAGTAAAAGTTAATTACAAATTATTAAATTTGTGGATATTAATGCCATTCCACCACGTTTGACATTTTAAAATGGGTCCAATTGCTTAATTGGTCCCTCGATTAATTAAAAATCTATAGCAATTAATTTTATCATTTTTATAATTTAATCCTTATACTACAATTAACTATCACATTAACAAAATTAAGAGACCAAACTTCAATTAACTAACCTCGTAAATAAAAATAATAATATTTGCTGACTCGAACATCGAAAATAAGATTTCGAAATCATCATTTTCGATACCACTAAAAAACGAATTGTTACAACTTAATTAACTTCAATTTATTTAGTTAATCCACTATTAACATCACCAGCCACTAACACCCACTTTGACATGATCTAATAGCTATTTTAGACCTTAATTCTAATTAAAAATCTATAATAATTGAGCTTTACAATTTAGTACCGGAACTTTAATTAATCACTAATTCGATTAAAACACATATTAAAAATTCAATTCACCTATATAATAAGTTTGTAATTACCTTTATTTAATATTTTCGGACTCGATTCACTAAAATGGGGTCCCAAACTCGCAATTTTTAGTACCACTAGAAATTGAATTGTTACAATTTCAATCGTTTTGCTCATTTTCGATTAGATTAAGGACATATTTAGATTATATACTAATATAAGTTGTATTTCCATAGTACAATTCGATCATGTAATATCGCTTAATATTAGTTAAACGTTAGATAATCATTAAGTCAATATTTACTTTCATTTTGTTTTGCTTGCAAAAATAATTGAGTACAATGTACAAAAAAAAATTAATGTAACTTATGAATATTTTATTAAATTCAAAAAGAGAAATTACCTATAGATGAAAATACTACATTAAGGGCAATATATCCCAATAATTTTAAGTCCGTCAGAGCATTGATGGTGGAGCTCTCCGATCGACGGCGTCTAGGGTTAGAAGAAGATGGAGAAGAAAAAGGAAATAGAGAGAAAAAAAGGGATAAAAGAGACCGAAAAGAAAGAAAAAGGAATAAAGAATAAAAGTAATATTACATGGAAGCAATTTTTTAAAACAATTCCCATGTTAGATTTTGTTTGGGATTATAACGAGATTGACTAAAATGATTGAATAATGTAGCGTGAATGCTTAAAATAAATTTTTTTTTATAATTAAGCGACTATCTATGTTACTTAATCGTTCAGTTTTTTCTAAATAAATTTTAGAAAATATTCATTGCTTTCTTGAAATTTTTAGAAAATCGTAATTAAACTCTCCAAATTTTTTGAAAAAATTCATTTTTCTCTTGAAGGTTTTAAAAAATTTTAATTATCCCACCAAATTTTTGAAAGTTCTCATTATACCTTTTAACTTTTTTGAATATTTTACTTAAACCCCTTTAAATTTTTGAAAAATTTTATTAATCACAAAAATTTTAATTAAGCCCCAAATTTTTTTAAAATTCTTTTAAACTTCTAAAATATTTGAAAACTTCACTAACTTCTCAAAACTTAATCTTAAAATCCGTCACTCTGAAAGAGTATAAAAAATTATCAAAAAACGAAAAAAACCAAAAAATTATCCACTGGATCTTTCTTTCAAATTTTAACCAAATTACCCGAAAAAAAAAAGCAGCGAGCTTTCGTATTTGGTACGGACGTGAAAATAACTGTAAATCTCAAACGGTTAAGCTCCCTTGGCGCGTGGCAAAGAGAAGAAGGGAGTGAAGGCGGCACGTGACGTGAGGAGCCAGCTAAGCCAGGAGGGCAAATTTTTTTACGGTAGTAGTACGATGGATCCCGCAACAAACGATGGTTAGTATTTGGTGGGTAAATTGTTTTTTAAAATTGGTATAATAATAATTTTAACCCTTAATATTTATACATTATATCAATTTAATCTTGATTTTGAAGAGAACACTTACATATTGTGTACTTTGATTTTTCTGCAATCTTACTTCCTTTTGTGACCTTTGCACTTTAAAAACTAAAAAAAAATTAGCTAAATTTGATTAAAAATAAAAAAATTAACCCTCAATGTCATAAAAAAAAAGGCAAATTAGTTAATTTTTTTAGAATGAAGACTAAATTGATATAATTTATAAATGTAAGGGTTAAAGTTATTATTATACCAATTTTTTATATTGTATGGTTGAGTGGAAAATTAGATGACTGTCATAGGTTTAGAGGGTTAATTATTCGTTAACTAATTAATCAAACACTATAGATAATAAGACGATTCCACTTTCAACCAATTTCGTTTTCATTTTTCTCTGCTCAGAGTGGAGGATATTCAAGACTGAAGGAGTTGAGTGAGTACGGCCTTCCCTTTTCTTTTCATTTTATACTGTAAAATTTGCATTCAACTTACGTTATTGTTAAATTTATCAGACGGTAAGCGGTTTTCCGAAGTCGGTTTTCAGGTGAAACTTGTATGTCTTTGAACTTATCTTTTCATTATATACAGATTTGCTTTTTCAGGCTTAGCTTCTGTAGCTTTTGTTTTTGCTTCGTTTGTTGTACGGATCTTTCTTCACTACATTGTATTTTCTTTACATTTTCTTTTATCTTCTTCGTCTACTTAACCTAAGTAGGATTTAACGTGATCTCGTCATTTTTGCATGCTATTCTTGATCTTCTTTATTTGTTTTACTTAATAATTCTATAATAAACAATAGGTTCATGACAACGTTAGTTTTACTTAATCGGAACTTACATAAGATTTCCGATAACAGAGTTCTTGATATATATATATATATACACACAAATGAGGTCTATTTTTCCTGTTTCTCAGTTTATTTGCTTTGTTAAGGTTGTTGATGCCAGGGCTTCTAGTTTTGCTTCTTTAGACTTATATATGAATACATAACTTTTTCCTTTCTGCAATTGTAAGTAGTCGGTGTTAGATTTTAGTTCCAATATTTCGGAGGAAAATGCTCTTCCCTTTCTTTCCTGTGTACTTTTTTATGATATTAATCTCATTGTTGTTTTTTTCTCCTGTTACAGTTATCGTCATGGTTCGAAAGAAGCAAACTTATTCTGCTGGAGACGAGAGTTCTCAGTCCCATGATACTAGTTTTGGCAGTGGTCGTGGTTCCCAACGTCCTCCACAACAACTAGGCAGAGGTGGAGGTGGAGGAAGATACTCCGGTGGTGGTAGAGGTTGGGTTCCACGGTCCCCGCAAGCGGGTCGTGGAGGTTATGTTGGTGGTCGGGGTTGTGGTCGTGGTGGCTATGTTGGTGGTCGAGCCGGACATGGCAGTCGTGGAGTACCTTCCCCCAGTGGACCATCCCGGCCGCATGTTCCTGAGCCGCATCAAGCGACTGAACCTTTTGAAACTGCGGTAACTCCCCAGCCTGCTCCATCTGAGGCAGGTTCGTCGTCCAGACCGCCTGAGCATGTACCATTGACAGAGCAGCTTCAGCAGCTTTCCATCAAACAAGAAGTTTGCCAAGCAATTCAGCCAGTCCCACCTCCGAGCAAGTCATTGAGGTTTCCTGGTCGGCCGGGAATGGGATGCGAGGGAAGAAAGTACGAAGTCAAGGCTAATCATTTTTTTGCTAAATTTGCAAATAAAGAGGTGCACAAGTATGACGTGAGTCCTTTTATCTTCAGTGCTCTCTATGTTTGTTTTTGCCTTTATTTGTAGGTTCTTGATTAGAATTATCAATGGAAATAGGTTACCATAACACCAGAGCTCACATTACGACGAGTGAACCGAGAAGTCATGGCACAGCTGGTGCGTCAATACAGATCAGATCTTGGAGAGCGCTATCCTGCATATGACGGCCGGAAGAGTCTTTATACTGCTGTGTCTCTCCCTTTTGACTCAAGGGAGTTTGATATCACCATTGTTGGTGTTGATAGGTCAGTATGTTTTTATTTACTGTAATGTTATGTTTTGCTTTTTGGTGAAACTTTATACCTTCTTAATTTCAATCACAATATCTAATTCTAGAAATTTGGAACATTTGTTTTGGCTATCAAATGCTATCATTTTGCTTTCTGTATTATTTAAACTCAACAGGTTCTTAAATGCCTACCGAGTGGTGATTACCTTTTTTTTATCTTAAATTTCTATTGATGCAGAAAGAGAAAGTTGAGATGAAATATGGCTTATTTCTTTCTTTATCTATACTCCGTCTCTTAATATATTCTTGATGCAGAAGAGAACGAGAATTTAAAGTTGTGATCAAATGGGTTGCACGTCATGATCTGCACCGTCTTCGACAATTTTTGCAAGGGGACCAAGTAGATGTACCTCAAGAAGCTCTTCAGGCTCTTGACATTGTTCTCCGCGAGCTACCCGCTACTAAAGATGGGTATAGCTATCTAGTTCTTTCTTTGGCATATATGTTTACCACATTGTTTTCACTGTCCAAATCTATTATTTGAGCGACCAATGGTAATTGATTACAGGTACTGTCCTGTTGACCGTTCATTTCATTTCCGTGACGAACTGAGAACGACTGATTTGGGCCAGGGATTAGAAAGTTGGCCTGGCTTTTTCCAAAGTATTCGTCCTACACAGATGGGATTATCACTGAATATTGGTATTGTGGTTATGACGCTACTACCATTTTTATTGTGTTGGTCTATTCTATATGCCTTCCTCATGTTTGGTTGCCCCTGCATTTTATCGCCGTGCCTTAGTAATCTGGAGCAATTGCCCCTGCATTTTATCGTTGTCTTATGGTTATAACTATTTGTTCGACAGATATGTCTTCAACTGCTTTCATTCGGCCATTGCCAGTTACTGAATTCGTAGAAAACTTGCTACCTCGGAATGTTTCTTCCGGGCCTCTACGCGATGCAGATCTTGCGATGGTTAGGTTTGCTTAGATTTCTTTTTTATTGGAATTATATTTAGTAGGCACTTTTATCATTCTTGCTATTTGTTCTTTCTTATTGATAAAATCAGCTAATTTCTGACATATTATTAGGAAATAAGAACCATTGTTTTGTGCCAGCAGTAAAAAAGTCCATAGGAAATTGTTGAGGGCTTGTAGTATCTCACTTCCTCATTGGAAGGTATTGTTCCCGAGTTGGGGTTTTAAAAAGTTTAGAGAATCTCTCAGTTAATATAAGCACGATTTGCAAACTTAGAAGAGAGGTGTTAATATTGTGCAAAATATTAATTATACATATTGTGTCTGTAGGGATCGAAGTATTATCCAAGACTTAAATGTCTTATCTTTGCATACCTGATACCTGATTTAAGCATTAGGGAGTGAGATACTCTAAAGTAGATACTGGTCCTCAACAAAAATATATTATATACCTGCTTTCTATTATTTCCATTCTTATTCTCCATATTCCTTGAATATAATTGTAGTAGTTTATGTTACAATGGTCATCGTATTTACTTTCTTGTATAGATCAAAAAGGCTCTTCTAGGAGTTAAGGTGGAAGTTACGCAGGGGCAAAGAAAATTTCGTATATCTGGTTTAACATCACAGGCAACTGGACAACTGACGTTAGTATATTACTATGATATTGTTACAGCAGATGATCTATGCGCTAGGTTTCACAGTTACATCATGATATGGTATGAAACTTCTCTAACAAAGCTTATTGCTGTATAGTTTTCTCGAAAATAAAACGGGTAGAGTGAGATATGTTGTGGAGTACTTTAAAGAAACTCACGGTATCACCATTGAACGCACGCAATGGCCATGTCTTCAAGTTGGAAGCCAGCAAAGACCAATTTATTTGCCAATGGAGGTAAAGTACATGCTATAGTATACTCCTTTCGATTGAATGTGCTTAATGTATGGACATGCTTACGAATGGGCTGTGATTCATGTAGGTATGCAAGATTGTGAAGGGTCAGAGATACTCCAAGAGATTGAATGAGACACAGATCGCTGCTTTGCTGAAGGTCACCTGCCAGCGTCCTAAGGATAGAGCGGATGATATTTTGAAGGTCCGACAGCTTTGCAATTCTTCATTCTTTTGCTTCTGACATGCCTTGTAGAATTGTATTGATAGCACATTGCAACATGTTATCTCTAGGTGAATTATTGTCGAACTAATATTTTATATTTCCTTCTATAGACGGTAGAAGAAAATGATTACGGTGACGACAATTGTGCAAACGATTTTGGAATTATAATTACAAAGGAGCTTGCTTTGGTTAAGGCACGCATTCTGCCTGCACCCATGGTATGTTATCAATTATAATATCCCTTTTTCTGAAATTGTGATTATTTTCTGATTTGATTTTTTTTATTCTTATTTTTGTCTTTCTTTTAGCTTAAATATCATGATACTGGTAGAGAGAAGGATTGTTTGCCTACAGCCGGGAAATGGAGTATGATGCAAAAGGTATCCCTTGCTTTCAATTCCGAATTCTGCAATACATATGTTGTTGTGCTCTCACTGTGTATTTGTTCTTAGTCAAACGTTTTATGCAGCCATTATATAAACTACTTGGTTATCTAGATTTATGGGAAAATAAAAGTTAATCTTAGAATTTCATCTCTTCAGCTTGCGATTGTTGAATGTGAAGATTTTGACGTGCATTTTATGATATATTATTGTTTTGTTGCAGAAAATGGTTAATGGGGGGACCGTAAAGAACTGGATCTGCATAGATTTTTCTTGCAAAGGTCCATCTACACTCGCACAAGAGTTTTGTTCTCAACTTGCAGGAACGTGTCGCACGTATGGCATGGTGAGGGAGTTGTATTTTGGACATTATTGTTTGTGACCTAAGTTTGGTTATTTTGAACACTTCTTATTTGATAAGGATTTCTGTGGTCGTTTGCAGGCATTTAATTCTAAACCAGTGATTCCTCCATTCAATGCTGGTCGTGACCAGGTGGAGAAAGCCTTGAAAGAACAGTATCGTGATGCCATGACTAAACTCCAGCAGAAAAACAATGAGCTTGACCTGCTTATTGCTATTCTACCAGATAATAATGGCTCTCTTTATGGTATAGATTTTATGGTCTGAAATTTGTCTCTTGAAAAACAATCATACCATTCTTTGAGATTTTCATGTCCCTTGCAGGTGATTTGAAAAGGATTTGTGAGACGGATATTGGAATTGTTTCTCAGTGTTGTTTGTCTAAACATGCATCTCAAATGAAAAAACAATATCTGACCAATGTGGCATTGAAGATTAATGTCAAGGTTGGTGGAAGGAATACAGTTCTTGCTGCTGCAAGACCTCCAGTCAGTGAGGGGCGGACTATAATTTTTGGTGCTGATGTTACCCATCCTTCCCCTGGGGAGGATTCAAGCCCTTCTATTGCAGCTGTATGTTTCTTATCTGCATTTCATGAGCATTTAGCTTCTTTGAAATTCTAATATAAAATTTTTAATTAAACATTCAGGTTGTTGCCTCTCAAGATTGGCCACAGATTACCAAGTATGCTGCTCTGGTTTGTTCTCAAGCTCATCGCGTTGAGCTCATTCAAGATTTATACAAGACAAGTCAGGATCCTGTTAGGGGAACTGTATCTGGAGGCATGATTAGGTATGCTTTTTTCCCTCATGCTTCTAGTTCAAATTCCTTTCAGCTTTTGTAGGTATCAAGTTCTGTTTTCCTGTAATGCAGGGAGCACTTAATATCATTCCAAAGAGCCAATGGAGGACAATTGCCAGAGCGAATCATATTCTACAGGCATAACCAAGCTTCTGGCTCTTTGATTTTCCTCCCATATTTTTTTTATTGATTTTTATTGTAATTTCTGTATGCAGGGATGGTGTTAGTGAAGGTCAGTTTTCTCAAGTTTTGGTACATGAACTTGATGATATTCGTAAGGTCGTTGATCGAATACCATACTAACAGTACTCGTAACTACAATTTCTAGTGTCAGAGCTCTGAGTCTCATTCATCAACATTTCAGTTTAGCATATTCTCATTTTTATCTCAGGCATGTGCCTCTTTGGAACCAAATTATAAGCCTCCTGTTACTTTTATTGTGGTACAAAAGCGACATCATACAAGGTTGTTTCCTAGTGGCAAATTTGTTAACCAATCTGGAAATATTTCGCCTGGTGAGTACTATTCATTCTTTTTATAATTTTTTAATATGACAGCACTATCTGATGAATGGTTATTTGTATTCTATTTTGCAGGCACAGTGGTGGACTCCGGAATATGTCATCCAACGGAGTTTGATTTCTACTTGTGCAGCCATGCTGGGATTATGGTCAATTCATTTCTTACTTTGCTCCTATATTGATAGGTGATTAGGATGGGGATGTAGTTGTTTGTATTTCTAATATTTTTTCCACCCTGGTAAACAGGGGACAAGTCGTCCCGCTCATTACCATGTGCTATGGGATGACAACAAGTTTACAGCTGATCAATTGCAGTCTCTTACATACAACCTGTGCTATACGTAAGTTCTTTTGCCTTCATCTTCATGAATTTTGTCTCTACATTAGCAGTTGCTCGTACATGTTTTTTGTTTTAAATGTCTGTAAAATGTAATGTTTCTGGCGTACATTTTTGGAAGTCTATAAATTTAAGGGTTAACTCACATTTTGGGACTTAAATTTGACAACTATTCTTACATTGGGCTTAAACTTTTTTTGTCCAAATTAGGTCATAAATTTGGCAATTGTCCCCATAACTTTTTTTTGTCAAGTTAGTTTGTGAAAACATTAAAGTTCAAGGCTCAATGTGAGACAATTGTCAAGTTCAAGCTCCCAATGCTGGAATAATTGTCAAATTCAAAGAGTAACTTGGACAAAAAAAATTGTTCAAGCTCAAATGTGAAAACGAATGCTTAGTTCAAGTTCCAATGTGAGAAAAATTACCAAATTTAAAAAATTCAGACCTCAATATGAGAAAAATTACCTAACTTTGAGGCCCTAAAATAGTGATCTAACTCTAAGTTTAATAGTTAAGTAAATTTAGTATTATAGAAATGAAATTATATCACTCCAGAAGTTCCAATTTAAACAAAACTTTAGAAAGACAAACTACAAACCCATGCTGAGAATCTTTATCCATGATCGCCCCAACTCGTTTCTTATGTATAGTATGAGTCAAACAATAATTAATTGCTCCTACTAAAAATATTAAGTTTTCATTTGTTGCCAGATATGCAAGATGTACCCGATCTGTGTCCATTGGTTAGTTCCTTCTGCTTGTTTACTAAATATGAAGGCATTTCTGAGCGCTATAGGACCTAAGTTTCTCTCCCCTCCCCTTTCATTTTTATTTTGTGATTAACAAGCAATGAATAATTGAACGTGCAGTCCCTCCTGCATATTATGCTCATCTTGCTGCATTCAGAGCTCGTTTTTACATGGAACGGGTGACATCTGAAAGTGGATCAAGGCCTGGAAGTTCAAGAGGCAGAAGAGGACCCGATGCTAGTCCTGACATTAGACCTCTGCCAACTATCAGGGAAAATGTCAAAAGGGTTATGTTTTACTGTTAGGATGTGCTTTTAGCATATTATATCATCGTATGTTGGATATGTTTGGTTTTGCTTGTGTGTTGACCTATTTTCAGTACAAATTCTGTTTTTATCGAGATTGGAACGATGCATAGAATTTCGGTAGGCACAGCTCACTCAAATTTCCAGTAGTCCTAAAACATGTTAGGTGCATGTTTAGGATTTATGGCAAATTAACGTCTCTTGGCCAATAGTATTTGTGGTAGTGGCTATGTCGCAGTTTGTTTTTCTCTATACATACTGTTTTCTTTATGAAACAACTATGATTCAAACTCGAATTATTGTTGAAAAGAATGAATATTTGACCAATACATACGCTATTTTTCTCCAGCATATAAGACTGTAAGTAGGTGGTTTCGCAAATATTTAGTTTGATTCATTTGATTTTAAGGCATTCACTTTTTTTTATTTTTCATCAAAACCTAAAAAACTAGCACATAAACAATCGATCTCTTTTGAAGATGTCTTAAAATCTCTTTACTCAGGATTGCAAGGTTCAAAGGCTTGAAACTGTCCACACGAAGTGTTTTGGTTGTGAAAAATTCAAACTCAATCAGATCAATTCTCGTGAAACCGATCCTAGATCTTAAATTGCAAATTTTATACTGTTTAGGGGTAAGATGGACTAGATTTAACCACCCATCATTAAATGAAATATAATTTTTCATTGTATTTAATCCATCAATTTCATTAACTATTCAACTTCAATATATACATATAAAAACAAAAACATCAAGGTGGTGGAAAAAAATGTTCTAACACCGATTACTCTATAACTACCGACCTAAAGCTTCATATCCTTAATTAAATTACCAATATTAAAAAAAAAACAAAATTAAAGTAAATACCATAACTTATCTCGTTAGAAAAAAAAAACTACTAAATCTTTTATTTTTAATATAATTGTTTCTCCAGATATTAATTATATCAAACAAACATTTGTTTGCAGAAGATAAAATAATGGCATGTAATATATAATATCAAATAAATAATAGTTTATGATTCTGTTCCACTTGATTAGAATAAGTGTATGAGAATAAATTAAAATTCTTATACTTGATCATTGTACTTTATTATTATATTACAAATAAAGATTAAATTCTTAGCTACAAAAATGGCATCTAAATATATCTATTCAGCATTTATCTTCATCTTTGATAGAGGTTGGTTTATCTAAAAATTGGGAAAGTAACGAAACAATTATTATATGGCGTCCAATTTAAATATTTCAACTAGGTCTATTTTTGACATTTTTGAGGCCCTAAGCTAAACAATAAATTGAGGGTCTTTTTTTTAAAAAAATTATAAAATGTAATACAATAAAATAAAAACATATACCAGGTGAAAATTTTTGTTTTGGGCCCCTTCCCCTTGGATGACTTGCACTTTCAAACTATCCCTCAATATTCGGCCTATTGCTCAATATATCATAACATACTATCCTTAGGGCAGGGCCAGGCCGGGCGAAAATTTTAAGTTAAATTATACAACCGATCCTTATATTTTTTCATTTTGAGCAATTTAATTTTTTCTTTTATGTCCTTTTAAATTTTTTTTCTATTCTCTTATGCTTCTCCCTTTATTTTCCTCCCTTCTCCATTTCTTTTAACGTAATTTTTTATGTTTTCCATTTGTTGAAGCCCAATTTTGACTGAACCCAACACTTAATTGAGTCCAAATTTTAAATTTCAATTTTTAAATAAGTTTGAATTTATTTTAAATTCAAAATTCATTCGAGTTTGAATTTACTTTAAATTTAAGTTTATTTTAAATTAAAATTAAATTAAAAGACCAAGTCCAAATAAATGTCCATATTACAAAACCCAAAATGGGCTCGATCCTAACATACCCAAAAACCCGAGCCCAAATACAATTCCAAACAAAGGACCCAATTACAAATGACCCAGACAGATCCAAACCTAGACACTAAAACCAAATCAGAAACCCTAAGATTCAACTTGTACTGCAGCCACCTAAAACTATACAACGATCCCTAGATTTTTTCATTTTAAGCAATTTAATTTTTTCTTTTATATCCTTTTAAAATTTTTTTCCATTCTCTTATGCTTCTCCCTTTATTTTCCTCCCTTCTCCATTTCTTTTAACGTAATTTTTCTATGTTTTCCATTTCCTCCCTCTCTCATCAATAGATTTAATGTAGGATTTTATCTTAGCCTTCCAGTAGGGAGAGTTACCATTCTCAAGCATAGGGGGATGAAAAATTGAAGAACCTTCTATTGTCAGCAAACATCACCACTAGATATGTTAAGTGTCTATTTTAATGCCAATTATTGTTATCTACAATTGTTTTTTTCTTAATATTAAAACTTGTAAGTGAAGTGGTTGACTTTAGTGGATACTATGGCTTGACACTACGAAAAAATGTGCAAACAAAAACAAAAAACACCAAAGATTTATTTATGTAGTTCGGTTTTCTTATTTCTGCAGAGCTTAGCTCAACGAGTAATTCCACTATCTTTAATGCACAACATCAAGTGGTTCACACTTTATCACTCCTCAAGTATAGAGATCTTACCTTTGAACATAAATACTACAACACTCACCTCCAAATCTTGCCCTTGAAAACTTGGACAGTAAACTCTCTTTACAATATAGTTTGCACTCTCTCACAGAATAGTTCCTCAATGAACAAATGCAAGTGCTCTCAATAACTTTTCTTACATAACCTAGACAAGCCTCAAGTATAATTAATCAATGTTGACTACTAACATACAATCTAAGTGAATACAAAATAACTTCTTGAAAATAACTGTTATAGCATCAACATTCAAAGCACTATCAATTGAACATATGCTCTCCAAATTCAACAACACAGTCTCAATCGGATCTCCACATTCCAAGGGTTGGATAGATTCAGTCGCAGTGGCGGAGCTAGAAAATTTCTTTTGGGCGGGGGGGGGGACCAAAATTAAATTGAATATTTTTACGATAGTACAAATATAATTTATCATTTTAATAGCCTATATCTTTATTATTTTTAAAGGGTTTAATTAAATTTTTATCATTTTTGAGGGGCCCAAAGTGAAATTTTACCATTACTAATTTAAAATTTTATAACTTATAAAGGGCCTAAATTAAAATTTTACCATTTTAAGGGGGCTATAATATATATACAGAGGGAAAAATTGCAAAAATCTTAAACCTTGTGAGAGGTACTTTTATTTTTGAGAGGGTCATAGTGTAAATTTACAAATGACTAAATTAAAAAAAAAAAAAAACTTGAGGGGGTCATGTGCCCCCTAGGCCTTAATGTGGCTCCACCACTGTTCAGCCGAATCCAGTTCAATCTTCAAAATTCAAAATTTAGTTTTCCATAGATGAACCATAATTCTTAAAATTTTCTTCATCAAATCGCAACCTCAAATAAAACAAGTAATTAACTGCCTTAATGGCAATCTATATTGGGCATTGTCTAAGTACATTTCATTCTTCACATATTCTTGCTTAATCACCATGTGTTTATTTGTTGATTTTTTTTGTTCTTGTTTCTAATAAATTTCTTAATTGGATGTTAATTTAGTAAAGAGATTTAAAAAAAAAAAAAAAGAGACTCTATCAAAAAGACTTTTCTTAGTAGAAGTAGAATAATTTATAAAATCAACACATCAATCACTTGTAATCTACGATGTCAAATAAATTAAAGTCAATGGACAATATTCACACGAAAATTAAAACGCGGGGGGAGGAAACTTCCAATCAGTTTATTTATAGATAGAATGGTGTTTACAACCTTCACCATTCTAAATATTAAGTGGAGATATTCTTATTTATTCAATTAGTCGTATTTATATGTATAAAAAAAGTATTCCTATTTAAAAATCAAGCCGCTAATTAGATCAAGTTGCTGTTCCGTGTCAAGATTTATTTTGTTTTTAATATTACAAGGGAGAAATCAACCAGGTATTACATAATATGTTTTGGACAATAAATTATTGCCATGTCTGCAGGATTTCTCAGTATAAATGTTTCTATTTTCTTAATCAAAATGAAGCAACAATTCTACTAGCTTTCATCTACATTTCGCCCCAGAAATTATAGTAAAGCAGAGAGAATGAGAGGAACATCGGTGTTGAGTTGGATTCTGATCATCTGTCTCTCCCAGGTAGCAGTGCGGAGCCAATACTACTCGGATACCGTACCGTATCATCCCAAGCCAGTTGTGGTCACCGATCTTCACTTCTTCATGCACGAATATACGGGCGTTACAACAGCCGTGCTAGCCCAAGCTAACATCACAAGCAATGATTCATCAGTGCCGTTCGCCAGCCTAGCTGTTGTTAATGATCCCCTCAGGACTAGTGCTGAGCCTGACTCAGAAGTGATTGGAAATGTTCAGGGTATGGCGCTCCTAGCCGGATCAAATGCATCGAGCACGCAGTACATTGATTTTGGATTCAATACCGGTAAGTTTAACGGCAGCTCTCTCAGCATATTTTCAAGGGGAGAAGCTGGGCTTGCGGTGGTTGGAGGAAGAGGACAATTCGCGATGGCAACAGGGACTGCACTATGGAACCCTATCCTTATAAATGCCACCAATGTCATTATTGAGTTTAATGTTACTGTAATTCATTACTAAGATGTTATTTACTGACACAATCCTTTTAGATTGTGAAAAAGTCATATGATTCTGCTCCACTTTATTAGAATAAATGTATGAGAAATATATAGGTTTATCTTATTAAAATTTAAAATTCTCATACTTGATCATTGTACTTTATCATTATATTGGAAATAAATATTAATTTCGACACCCATAAATGTATCTACTCAGTATTTATCTTCGTCTCTCATAGCAAAAATTTGGAAAGTTCATTGATAACGAAACAATTATGATATGGTGTCAAAGTCAAATATTACAACAAAAGCAACAAGTTTTCTGCACTCTTTGGCGTTGACTGCAACAAAGCAATCATGAAAACTTGAAAGAACCTAATATGGGTATTGTTGTGTTTGATTCCTCGGCACTTTGACATGTTTATTTTATCGGAAAATCTCGACCAAAGTTTGATCAAAGCCAGAGAGAAAAGTTTTATTATTTGGATAAACTGAACAAATAGTCATTTTTGTTTGTTTCAGATTACATTTCAGTCACTTATGTTTGAAATGTTACGTTTTATTTACGTTATCATTTTGTTACAAAATGATCACTCTATCATTAAGCTTCGTTATCTCCCTAACGGCAATTCTAAGTGGCAGTCCAAATGGGTTTTAAATGCCAACTTAGATGTCCAACAATGTTTTTCTTTTTTAGTTGTAATTAATTTAAAATTTGTAATTAATTAAATTTATTTAATTAAAAAATCGAATTTGATCATCAACCTTTCAAAAAGAGTCAAATTGTTGTGTTTTTAATGCAAATATTAACTAAAACATTAAATTTTTAAACATGATAGCTCGGATGGCTATCCACATTACTTTCATGCTAATTTTATAAAATTTTCTAAACTTTTTTTATAACTTTTATTTTATTTTTTGAATATTTTATAACTATGAAATTATTAGTTGGCGTGGCATATTAAACAAAAAAGATCATGTCAGCATAAAATACACGTGGATTGTCACTCCAACATCATTAAAAAATAATATTTTAATCAATATTTTCATTAAAAAGATAATCTGATACTTTTTGAAAGGTTAATGACAAAATTTAGCTCAAGAAAATGGGCCCTATTGAGAAAATTTGAACGTTAAGGACTAAATTTGACAATAATATTTTATAAATCAACCTTTCGAACTTATTATAATTTCTTTCGTATAAAATTTCACTTTAAGTTTTATAAAAGATGAAAAAAAAAAAATACTCTTAGCTTATAAACACAGACACTCAACCATATTATCTTAGTGCAAAATCCTTTTCTTGTTTTGAAGATATTGTTTAGCAATTGACATTTATATTATTTTAAAAGAAAATTGTGCATGATTTTAAATAATTTTATTATTTTATGTATAATGTGTTCTTCTTACACAATTTTATAACTGTCATGGTCACTCCATCCTTACAATAAATAAAACCCACCTACCCTCTATGATCACTCTGTTGAACAAAGCTCACTCACAGTGGATGATATAAAGGAGCAAAGTTGCCTATATGCGACCTCCTCCAGTTGACCTGAAGAAAGCCACGATCGTATCATGTTGCAGCTCACCTCACACTGCAGCAAAAATGTTGTTTAGCGGCAATATCTAGTGGCGTTTACAGAGAAAAGTGTCGTATAGGTGCTCATGTAGTGGTGTTTGAAAAAAAAAAAAAAAACCATAATATGTAGAGGCAAATTCATGTTTTTTTCTTAAAAATTACGGATTGTGTGTCCACAAAGAAATTAGGGAACATTTTGAAATAATCCCAATACAACTTTGGCTCAATTGCCAAAATCTTTTAGATGGCCTCCAAGTTGCCAAACGAGTAAAACTTGCTTTAGTCTGTTGTCAAGCTACAGAGGGAAGAGGCTACATGCACCTTGCTTCGGGTGTGCCTTGAAAACGATGGCTTGCATCCAAGGCCATTCCTCGAGCGTGATGGCCAACCAAAGTTGTTCAAAGGACCATCCCCAAGTGCAATTGTTGCCCAAAGTCGTTGGAAGGCCTTTGAGGGCCATCTCTCTGGCCTTCGAGTATCTAGACGACAAATTTACCTAACACTACAGCAAAACAGGTTTTTAGTGGTGTTTGGACAGAAAATGCCGCAAAAAGGAAATCAATAGCGGCGTTTTTTTTCATAAACATCGCAAAAGGTAAATCAATAGCGGCGTTTTCCCATAAACGCCGCAACAAGCAAAGCAATAGCAGCGTTTATGGGTAAAACGCCGTAAAATGTAAGAGCATCAGTGGCGTTTATGACAAAACACCGCAAAAGGTAAGAGCATTAGCGGGGTGTATGACAAAACGCCGCAAAAGGTAAGAGCATTAGCGGCGTTTTCGAGAAAACGATGCAAAAGGTCAGAGCATTAGCGGCGTTCATGAGAAATACGCCGCTAAAGGTTAAGAAATAATGGCATTTTCCCATAAACGCCGCTAATTTTTTTACATTTTATATATCTTAAATTAAATTAACTAATAATATTAACAATTAACTTTCATCAAATCAATTTTTTTTATTTATATGGTGTGATTACATATGGTAGTATCTATTCATACTTTATTATTCATTTGACAACGCACACACACTTTGCACATACAGGCACTCGAACCCAAGACCCTTATGATGAACAATATCTTCTTTCTAATAGAGGAATGACAAATCAGATTTTTTTTTTAAATAGTCTTTCATATGGTAGTAATTGCTTAGGGTTGCTAATGAATGTCATCGTTATGAAGGGTATTTATAATGGAGGCCCTCTTTTTTGTAGTAGTGATGTGGCAAGTTGTTACCAATAGATTCTCATGTTCATAGAGTGCGTGAAAAATGTAATTGATGAGACTCATTCTGATATTCCTTTCAAATGGTTGGTAGTATATAACTACTAATGTATTTTTAAATAAATTACTGTTTTCTAATTTTTAAATTATAATATTTATCTATTAAATGAATCTGTATTTTAAAATTTACAATAATTTAATTAAAACATATATAAGATTTACTAAATTACAAAATTAAAGTAATTAAAATTGTTAAATACTATTGGCAAATATTAATCTATTTTAATATTATTGTTAAACTAATATATAAGTTTAATTTTAAATTCATGATATGATATTAGACTAAATTAAAAAAAAAACATTTTGAAATTATTTTAAAAATATAAATATTATAATCTATTTTAATTGTGTATTTAATTTGTAAAAAATAGTAATAAATTTAAATTGATTTTTTTAAAAGTTTTTAAAATTACAATGATTTATTATGTAAAATTGTAAGTTGAATTATTGTATATAAACAAATTGAAAATACTAATTATTCAAATATAACTTGTTTTTTTTTTTAATAGTGATAAATCCTAAAGCTATACATGAATATGTGTAATTTTATACATGTAATGTGCAATTGTATACATGAACTTTGATTTTGTGTAATTTTATATATGATTTTGATTTGATCTAATTCTTGTAAATTATTAACACAATTATTGATATAACAATATTTTATGTAAATCAACCTTTCGAACTTAACTCAAGACTCGGTTAAATTTTTGGGATTAAATTGAAATTTCAAATTAAATTAAACCTGTGGTTAAATTTATCAAAAGTTAAATCACAATTAGTTAACAAAAGTTAAATTTGACTTCCTAATCTCCAACCATAGACCAAATTTGTTGAAATGTTCAGCTTATTATAATTTCTTTCCTATTAAATTCCACTTTAAGTTTTATAAAAGATTAAAAAAAAAAATACTCTTAACTTATAAACTCACACACTCTAACTATATTATCTTAGTGTAAAATCCTTTTCTTGTTTTGAAGATATTGTTTAGCAATTAACAGTTATATTATTTTAAAAGAAAATTGTGCATGATTTTAAATAATTTTATTATTTTATGTATAATGCGTTCTTCTTTCACAAATTTATAATCACTCCACCCTTACAAGAATTAAAACCCACCTCCTCTCTAAGATCACTCTGTTGAACAAAGCTTACTCACATCGGATGATAGAAAGGAGTAAAGTTGCCTATATGCGACCTCGTCCAGTTGGCCTGAAGAAAGCCACGATCGTATCATGTTGCAGCTCACCACTGCAGCAAAAATGATGTTTAGCGGCAATACCTTGTGGCGTTTACAGAGAAAAGTGTCGTATAGGTGCTCATGTAGTGGCGTTTGAAAAAAAAAGGCCATCATATGTATGGGTGAGCATTTGATTTAGTCGAATCGAGTAAAAAAATTTCGAGTTAATCGAGTTGATAAATCTTTTAACAACCGAGCGCAATTTGAATTTTTTTTAAATTGAATCGAATCTATATATAATAAAAATAGAGGCAAATTCATGTTTTTTTCTTAAAAATTACGGATTGTGTGTCCACAAAGAAATTAGGGAACATTTTGAAATAATCCTAATACAACTTTGGCTCAATCGCCAAAATCTTTTAGATGGCTCCAAGTTGCCAAAAGAGTAAAATTTGCTCCGGGAAGAGGCTGCTACATGCACCTTGCTCCGGGTGTACCTTGAAAACCATCCTTACTTCATCAAAAGCTTAAACTAGTAACCGAAGGAAGATTGATTACGATAAATGCAGAGGAGGATATTATCGCATCCGTGACAAGTGACGCCCCATATGTTGAGAGAAATGAGGAGGCTGTGGAATGCTCCTTTCGGTCATTAGAATTCATTAATGCAACGTTCATTACGGCAGGAAGCAAAATCCTAGAACCAAAGTTGTCACGGACTACAAAGACGGGTCTACAATTAACAATTGAAAAAGGGGCATTGCCAGGAAAAGGGCTTAGAAAACATCTGCAAGGGGCAATCAATGCACCAACACCGGTAGGAAAATGGGATCATTTTGGTCTGGGGTACAAGCCAGATATGAAGGAAAAGAAGAAAGAGATGGAAAGGAAGCGAGAAGTGAAAAAAGCATGACTGGCCGGGGAAGAGATCAAGTAGGAGCCGATGATCTTTCCCCATATATCAAAGACTTTCATTTCTAGTGGAATGAGGATTGAAGAAAAGAAGAAGACTGGAAGAGTTGCGACAAACTTGGACGTTAATGCCATCTCTGAAGAAGGCGAAGGAAGGAGCTTATCACAAATTTTCCCATACGTGCCAGGAAGAGTTCTAGCTAAAGAGGAGCTCCCTGTAGCCTTTAGGATTCTTTCAGAGTAATACTCGAATGCACACTTGTTGCTCTATGCCGGAGAGCAATAGAGATCCTTGTAAAGGGAATTAGACTATTATCCATTATTTTAATGAAAATGCGTTTTATCCCATTTAGCAAACATCTCTTTATATTCTTTCATTCAGATAATTTGTTTACACTTAATCTACGTAAATAATCATTCTTAAAGTCTGTATACATATACTCATACTCATACCATACAATAATTCTTAAATTTACTTTGTCCTTTGGACCTTTCTCATTCTTTTGACAAATCTTTGGATATCAATGATATGAGCAATGCTGTCACTGACTCTAAGCCTCATTTTGAGCAAGATATGTGTCTCGAAGAGCCTCAAGACTTTAAGGATAACCAATCTAGTAACTTGTCTCCTGATTTGCTGCGAATGATGGAACAAGAGGAAAAACAAATCTTGTCCCATAAAGAGTTAGTCGAAACTGTGAGCATAGGGAATGAAAATGAAAAGAATGAAGTAAAAATTGGAACCAATATTTCGACAGAAACACGAAAAGAGCTTATTAAGTTACTCCGAGAATTCAAGGATGTCTTCGCATGGTCTTACCAAGACATGCCTGAGTTAAACACCGACATTGTAATCCATAAGCTCCCAATAAAGGAGGAATGTAAGCTTGTCCAGCAAAAACTTCGAAGGATGCAATCGGATGTATTATTGAAAATAAAAGAAGAAGTTCAAAAGCAGTTTGACGCAGGTTTTCTCCAAGTAGTCAAATATTCAGAATGGGTGACCAAAATAGTCTCTGTCCCTAAAAAGGATGGAAAAGTATGTATGTGTGTGGATTATCGAGACTTGAACAAAGCTAGCCAAAAAGATAATTTCCATTACCTCACATTGACACATTGGTAGACAACACGGCAGGTTCTTCACTATTCTCTTTGATGAACGGTTTCTCTAGGTATAACCAAATAAAAATGGACCCTGAAGATATGGCGAAAACTACATTCGTTACAATGTGGAGGACATTCTGTTACGAGGTGATGCCATTCGGACTTAAAAAAGCAAGGGCAATGTATCAAAGAGCCATGGTGACATTATTTCATGATATGATGCATAAGGAGATCAAAGTCTACGTGGATGATATGATCGCCAAGTCACGAATAGGGGAAGAACATGTAAAGGACTTGAGGAAGTTGTTCTTGAGATTAAGAAAGTTTCAGTTAAAGTTAAACCCTGCCAAATGCACTTTTGGAGCTACTTTAAGCAAGTTGTTAGACTTTGTGGTCAGTCAAAGAGGAATTGAGATCGATCCAGACAAAGTTAAGGCCATACAAGAATTACCACCACCCCGTACGCAAAAAGAAGTTCGAGGTTTCCTCAGAAGATTGAATTATATCGCTCGGTTTATCTCACAACTAACTGAGAAATGTGATCCCATCTTTCGTCTTCTTAGAAAACACAATCCAGTTGTGTCGAACGATGAGTGCCAAAGAACTTTCGACATGGTTAAACACTATTTATTTGATGCTCCAATCTTAGTACCACCAAGTCCTAACAAGCCGTTGATCTTTACTTAACAGTTTTTGAAAATTCTATGGGATGTGTACTGGGCCAACATGACGAGACTGGAAAGAAAGAAAGAGTAAAGAAAGAGTCATATACTACCTTAGTAAAAAGTTTACCGACTGTGAAGCAAGGTATTCATCTATCAAAAAGCTATGCTGCACGTTAGTTTGGACTACTCAAAGATTACGACAGTACATGATGTATCACACAACTTGGTTAATCTTAAAATTAGATCCTCTTAAATACATGATGGAGTCAACCACATTGAATGGAAGAATGAATAGGTGGCAAATCCTACTTTCAGAGTTCGACATAGTCTATGTAAACCAGAAGGCAGTAAAAGGGAGTGCAATAGCAGATTTCCTGGCCAGTAGAGCTCTAGAGGATTATGGGCCAATAAACTTTGACTTTCCAAATGAGGACATAATGTATATTGCAACCAATGAAGAGGGGATGACGTCGAAGCATCCTTGGTGATTAAATTTTGATGGCACTTCAAATGCCACGGGCAATGGAATCGAGGCAATCTTAGTATCACCATAAGGAGACCATTATCCCTTCACTAGTAAACTCGACTTCGATTGCACAAACAACATGGCAGAGTATGAGGCATGCATTATGGGAATTCAAGCAGCCATAGAATGAGGAATCAAGGTCTTGGAGATATACGGAGATTCAACATTAGTGATCTACCAGCTCAAGGGAGAGTAGGAGACAAGAGATTCCAAGTTAATCAATTATCGAAAGATGATCCTCGAGTTGATCAAGGAATTCGACAAGGTTACGTTCCAGTATCTCCCACGTGAGGAAAACCAAATGGCTGACGCTTTGGCTACTCTAGCTTCAATGATAAAAGTAAATAGGCCAGAGGATATGAAACCTATTCAAATGAGCATTTACGAGGCTCCAGCCCATTGCTACGAGATTTAAGAGGAAGAAAGGACGACTATCCTTAGTATCAAGACATCCTCCAATATGTGAAGAACCGTAAATACCCCGAAGAAGCTACTAAAAATGATAAAAGGAGGAAGAAAGGACGACTATCCTTAGTATCAAGACATCCTCCAATATGTGAAGAACCGTAAATACCCCGAAGAAGCTACTAAAAATGATAAAAGGACATTAAGAAGGCTCGCAAATGAGTACATCCTAGATGGAGAAATTTTGTATAAAAGGAGGAAGGATCAGGTGTTGCTAAGATGTGTTGATGCAATCGAGGCAAAGAAAATCCTAGAAGAAGTCCATGAAGGTATTTGCGAAACACACGCCAATAGATTCAAAATGGCTAGGAATATCATGAGATTTGGATACTACTGGTCAATTAAGGAGAGTGATTGTATCAACTATGCAAAGAAGTGTCACAAATGTCAAATCTATGGGGATAAAATTCACGTACCTCCATCACATCTGCATGTCATGACTTCTCCATGGCCTTTTTCTATGTGGGGGCATGGGTGTTATCGGGCCGATTTCTCCAAAGGCTTCTAACGGGCATAGATTATTCATCTTTGTAGTTATCGACTACTTCACCAAGTGGGTGGAAGCTGCCTTTTATTCCAACGTTACAAAGTCTGCAGTTAACAAGTTCCTTTAAAAGGAAATCATATGCCGATATGGAAAGCTAGAAAGGAACATATCGGATAATGCACTGAACTTGAATAACAGCACGATATTGGAGGTTTGCAAGCAATTCAAGATCAACATCATAATTCATCTCCATATCGCCTAAAAAAGAATGGAGCAGTGGAGGTAGCAAATAAAAACATCAAGAAGATCGTGACAAAAATGACAGAAACCTATAGAGATTGGCATGAAAAATTTCGATTTGCCCTTCTTGCTTATAGAACTTCAGTTAGAACTTCTACTAGGGCAACGCTGTTCTCACTTGTATACGGGATGAAAGTTGTTTTACCTATTGAGGTAGAGATTCCCTCTCTTCGAGTCTTGTCAGAGTTAAACTTGGATTAAGCAGAGTGGGTCCAAGCTAGATATGATCAGTTGAACTTAATCAAAGAAAAGTGATTAAGAGCTCTTCATCATGGTCAAATGTACCAAAAGCAAATGATGCGAGCTTACAACAAAAAGATCCACCCTAGAGAATTCCACGAGGGAGATCTAGTCTTGAAGAAAATACTCCCCATACACAAATACTCTCGAGGAAAATGGATGCCTAATTGGGAAGGGCCATATGTGGTGAAGAAAACTTTCTCTGGAAGAGCTCTTATTTTGACTGAAATGGATGGCAAAGAGCTATACAACCTAGTAAATTCAGACTCGGTGAAGAAATATTTCACCTAAAAAAAAATGGAGAGCTCAAGATGAAAACCCATAAAAGGCATCTTGAAACCAAAGAGGTTTTGAGTTGAAAACCCGAAAAGGGCAGCTCAAATGTGAAGCAAAGGTGGTCAATTGTTCCCTCAAATGTGACAAGATAGAGAAATTTTACATCTTGGGGCATCGATGAAGTACTCCAGGTTTTCCAAAAGCATATCGAGCAGAAAGATGATCCTCAGATAAGAGAAACTCATATTATGATACTTTGGTCAATGTTTTTCAAAATTCTTCGAGCTTTGACTCTAATACAATCTCATTCTTCACTACATTGCCCAAATATTTTCATACTAAGATAATGGATAATAGACTAATATCATAAGGTATGCAAGGATTTGCGAGTGTTAGTTTAGAAATTTCCTAAATAATACAGGGACCTTAAACAGGGCCACCAGTTAAAAGAATCAAACCTGAAAAGAATGACTCAAATTAAGAATATTCCGCAAGATCTCGTCGTAGATTTGAGAAGATATAAGGAGATAATTCCAAAGCAAAAGAAATTTATTTTGGAAATTAACATTAATCATGCACATTCATTTAGTTAGGAGCATTTGACTCATCCTGATCATGACATCCTAAACAATTTGGCCTACCTAAAGGCCCATTTGAGCACATTCTACAGGTTTCATTACCATGAAAACATGAAAGGAAAGATTTAAGCCGCAACGGCGAATCCAATACCACAAAGATAATGGAGAAAAAGGTTTAAGTCGCAACGGTGAACCTTGTACCTCAGAAGCATGAAGGGAAAGATTTAAGCCGCAACGGCGAATCCAGTACCACGAAGATAATAGAGGGAAAGGTTTAAGTCGTAACGACGAACCTCGTACCTCAGAAGCATGAAGGGAAAGATTTAAGCCGCAACGGCGAACCCAGTACCACGAAGATAATGGAGGGAAAGGTTTAAGTCGCAACGACGAACCTCGTACCTCAGAAGCATGAAGAGAAATATTTAAGCCGCAACAGCGAATCTAGTAATACGAAGACATAAAGGGAAAGATTGAAGCCGCAACGGCAAATCTTATACCCTGAAACCGAAGAGGAGCAGATTAAAGCTGCAACAGTGAATCTTCTGCTTCGAAGCTACAATAGATCATATCAAAATAGCAAGTCTTTATCTCTTTGAAGTTGCAGTAAGAGCAAGATGAAGCCTCATCGTCAAATCCTATTTGAAGATGCAACGAAATTGGATAAAAAATTACAATAACGGATCTCACTCTCCCCGCTGTCGTAGTGGAGTTGAATGGAACTACAAGTCACACGTGTTGTCATTTTGAAGTAGTCGATAGTGGAGCCAGATTTCAACAGGATTGGACAAAATTGGTCCTCTTTTAATCTTTGCTTCATTCCCGTTACACAGTAACGAGCAAAGAGGGGCATCTGTAGGGGCCCAATTTTGATCGGGCTTAAAATAATAAAACAAATGAAACCCAAAAATAAACATAAAAATAAAATCTTTAAATTAAATCTTCCAATTACAAGCCCAACAGAAATAGAATCCAAAATTTGAAATTAAAAGTCCACTTACAAAAATCAATTACAAGCCCATTCCTAAGCTTAACCAAATCCTAAACCCAATACCCATACAGGCCCAACAATATCAGAAACTCTAATTTACTGCTCCAGACGCCACACGCCACGTCAGCATCACCACATCAGCACCACATCATTGCCACATCATCACCACATCAACCATGTGACCCTTCAGTGGCTGACCGTTGACTCTCCCTTTGCCCGAGACTCTTTGGCTACCCCAAGGCTCCCTCTGCTTGATGTTTCACCTCTCCCCTATGCCTCCTCATCTGCCTTGCACCAAAATGGCAAGGGCGCTCTCCTCGGCGTCGACTTTGACCGGAGGAGACTCCCAGCACAACATGGAAATAGACCTTCAAAGAGCAAGGAACAATCGAAACAGCAAAGAAAGACATAATAGGGGAAAACAACAGTGTTTCATGTAATATTTCGATGGCTATAAAAGCCATTACTAAATCTGTAACATTTTACACACAAAATACACGAAAAATACAGAAGAAATTCGCACAAAATCAATACAAAGAAAAATCACAGGTTCAAACACAAGCATTCAAGAATATTTCCTTCAAAGTATATCGGTATTAAATATACATTCATACATATTTCGTTATATTGTTTACATTTTTTATATAATTAAAAAAAAAAGCCAAAATAGATAAAAGGATCGAGATTTTAAAATTTTCAAAATAAAAAATATGTTTGAAAATTTTTAAAATTTCAAATCTATGCTTGTCTTCTATTAAAATTTATTATAGAAGAGGAAAAATCAAGATTCTGTTCTAAAAAATAGATCAAACCCAAATCTAGGGTTTTTTGTAAAAATAAATTCTTGTAAAAAAAAAGGGGGAAAGGAGCAGATTATAATAAAAAGAGGCAAAACAAAAACGGATATAAGGTTTTAAACACAAAAATCTCATTTTTAGTCTTTTAAAAAGAGATCCAAGTTCGATCTAAGGAGATTCGAACCTAGATATACGTTTTAAGGAAAAAAACTAAAAAGGGGGTGTTGTTTTGCTTACAATTTTTACTTTAAACTTTATTTTTGTCTTAATTCAACCTTTAAATTACTTTTTCTCTTTTAAATATTGGCCCATGTTATTTCGTTTTCTTAACTTAAGTCCTGTAATATATTTTTTTAATTAAATCTTTTAAATATAATCTCATTATTTTTTATTTTAAAGATTATTTTAATCTTTTTATCCCTTTTTTTTTCAAAAAAAATCCAATCTTTTAAAATATTCGATCCTTTTGTCACCACATTCCATTCTTACATGCAATTTACATTTATTATTACATTTATATATTTATCAATTTATTTGTTTATTATCCGTACATTAATTTCGCCCCTTTGTTGGTTTTCTTTTTCTAAAAGGAAATCCTTTTACTTTTAATATATTTATTTAATCCTTTAATTATGAGAATAACCTTACTAATTTTTATCCACTAGCATCTTTTTCAAATCACATCACGTGATTTATGCAATTCATGTTTTGCCCCTTAGCACCTTTTGAAATCACATCACCTAATTTATACGATTCATGTCTTTTTTTTTACCATTTTTTATTTAGTTAAAATTAATACACATTCATCCATTCTTTGTAAAACTTTTCAGCAAAAATGATATTTACCATTTCAACATTAAAACAATACTCATTATTTCGTGATTTGAAATGCTGCGCCTTAATTTACTACGCACGGTCTCTCTTCAAATCGAGATAATCGAGTAATTTTCTCGTCATATTAATGACAATAAAATACGGGATAAAAAAAACGAGGCAATATCTTTTTGTGTGAAAACTTCGAAAAATTGTGCCCTAACGTGCTGGGTGTGATTTTTTGTAGAATTTGCACAATCGAGTATCCTCCTTTAAATTTTTTATGACCTTTAATTTCGAAATTTCGAGAACATTGTGCCCTAACATGTTGGACATGACTTCAATTCTCGATTAATTCGAAATAAAACGGACATTTTTCTCATCAAATTCAATTTTAAAAAAATTGCATGAAATAAATTATGCATTTTAGTATCGTGTTTTAAATTTCACTCGAGTTTTCAAATTTTAAACAATCAAAACCGGAAAATGATCGATAAGGTACCAATTTTGAGCGTGTGAGGGTGCTAATCTTTCCTCATGCATAACCGGCTCCCGAACCTGTTTTTCTAGATTTCGAAGACCAAAGCTTTTGTTAAAATGAATTTTAAGCATTTTAAGGTGGTCCAATCACACCGAATGAAAATGATTTGTGACGACTCCCATTTTCCAATTTTAAAAATAATTTTCGAAACTTGTCTTAAAGAATGGTTTCGACACCTACTTTAGCGAAGTTAGCATCTTTTGCATCACTTAGACTTGAGAATAAAGCTCGAGCTATTCCTCATCATCTCTAAGGACCCCTCCACTGCCCATTGCATCCTCAGACTTAACACCGCACACATTAAATTTCAAACAACCTTTAGATGGAGGCCTCCAACAAAATTCCACATCTTTCTTTTCTTTAGAAGTTTATCTACATTTCAAAGGACAAAACCACCAACAACTTTCCGATACCAACAAAGCATTATAAATAACCCTTACCCACAACATAGCACTCACTTTTTCATGGAATATTAGCGATTCTTTTGGGACCATTTTGCTGTTAAAAACCACCTCATTCCTTACCAGCCATAAAGACCAACATGCAGCAGCAACTTATACTTCAATGCCAAAAATTCATCCACCAAAAACCTATCGAGCCTACTCCTTTTATTCTTCGGGCCATACCACGTGAATTTCCTTCCAATTAACGGTAAATCGATAATTTTATAGATTTCAATAAAATCACATTGATCCATATTCAACTCCTACGCAATTACACTTCTCGCTTCAACATGTAACCACATTGAAGTCCCCTCCTAATATCCAAGGTGCTTAACGTTGTTTCCGCAACTCCATAGCACCCTTTGCTCCGTTATAGCATTCGGTGCATATACGTTTATCATCGTGGCTTCCAATCCTTCTAATTTCCATTTGCCAACAATTACGATTGCTCTGTCAACACAATGATCACTTAAGATCTGAATTTTTTTTTGTCCAATATTGAAATTAACCATCCCGATCTTCTCCTTGCTGTCGAGAATCAAGAATCATAGTTGTCATCAAACCAATTTTTTTTTACTAAATCCCTTGGAACCGATTCCAATTTTCTTGTAAAAAATAAAAAAAATCGCTTTAACATTTGTAATTACCTTCCTTATTGATGAAACCTTCACTTCTGTTCCTAACCCTCTTATGTTCCATGAAACTATCCTCATACTCTTCTATCCCCCAATAGTCTATTGTAATAGAGTTATTCAAACAAACTCGAACTCACCTTATTAATATCAAAACAGTCTCCTTCACCAAGCCTCCAACCGCATAAAGTCTTCAATTACAACCTTTTCATCTCCTTGAATAGGGATGTCAATTGGGTGGGACGATTGCGGGGGTGCTCCCTTTGCACCCATCCCCGTCAAGAATTTTCATCCTCATCTCTGCCCCACGATTCGTTACGGGTACAAAACTCAAAACCATCCCTTCCCGACGACTCGCAAGACTAAAACCATCCTCGCACCACCACCCACATGGGTCCCCAAACCTACCTAATCCTCACTATACCCGTCCCGCGACCCACTTCATATAATATATTTATAAATATCAGTTAAAGAAATATAAACTAATTTTTTTATGAAAAAAAGTATGAATGCTTCAATTGAGTAGTCTTTCTCCATTATCCTCAAGCTCAAGTCTGTCGAGAGTGGGCTTGCTTCGAATCATAAATTTTTCACAAAAATTACGAGTGGATTAATTTTGCAATTTTTCTCAATTTTTGAGCTAAATTGTAAATAAAAAAATATCTTTAAAATTTTTCTGAAATAATCTCTTTAGAGAATTTTCTCTTTACAATTTTCTCTTGAATTCAAGTGTGTGAAATAATGACCCAAGACACTCTTTATATGGAGAGAGTTTAGAGAGTTCAACTATGATTAAATTTAATCACTTTAATATTAAATTAATATAATAGTTATCAAGATAAATATTAGATTAAATTTAATATTAAACATTATTAAATTAATAGAATATTTATCTACAAAATAAATATTAAATAACCACTTTAATATTAAATTAATAAAATACTATTAAGATCATTATTAAATCAAATTTTTATAAATGTTTATTTTCTAAATATGCTTATTATATTATGTGAGGCAGACGGGGATGATGCGAGGCGGGTGGGGATGGAACATTGGTCGTTTGTCTCCCAGGATACAACAACACAATGACCTTGGTAGTAGTACCTCTACAGTGATCAATAAACAAACCTTGCCTTCTTCTATTTTGGAAAACCAAAGAGAAAAAGAAATAATTTTTGAGAGTGAAAAGAACAAAATAAAATCGTTGTGTGTCTAAGTCTAAAAAACTCTACAGTATTCTTTAGCCTTTTATAGGCACTCAAATGTAGAGGATTTAGGAAATAATCCATGAATTAATGATAAAAATCTGATTTAAAAGACTTTTAAATCAATTTGACAAAATCAAATTAAATCAAGAAACAATTTAATTGGAAACAATATCAAATTGAGATATTTTGTCCTTTTAAAATAGATTCTATAATGATATCTGCTGAGGAAAAAATAATTTTACATATTTGGGTTAAAATATCCACAGGCCTATTTTGGGCCTGATTGGTCTGGACATTTATGTACCACGTCGTGCAAGTGTGCCCCAACCACGATGGATTTGGATTTGCTACCCCTACGCACAAGAGAAAGCTTCAAGCTTAGTCATTCAACAATCCCTTTGTGGGTTTTAATATATAAACACATCCCACACTTGGTATTTAACTAATGTGAGATCTAAGCTTTTCTTTTCCTCAACTTATTCATAACTGGCTTACTTTGAGCATCAATTTCTCATTCATCACTCATCCATTTTGAGCATTTGATATACCGTTGTAAAGGTCTCATGGAGTAGAATATAAAATCACAATTTTATGATTTAACCCTCCACCGTTACCTATCGGGAATATGCCTCAAATTTACCCAAAATATCATTTGTCCAACAGTCCCCCACATGAATGAAAATTGATAGTTTTATTGAAAATCATTGACTCGATGTGCGATGTCATTGAATTGTTCTGCCATTTGTGTAAACGATGATATACCTCACGCAACTATCTCCGTGGTAAGGTTTTTTGTTTTCATGGGTTTGTTCATATGCCCGTGAACATCTTCCTGGTTCTGCAAGAGTTTGAGATAACTATGCCCCAATAGTGATTTCGAAGTGGCCTCACTTCACTCTCACATAGGTGACTCATGTTGTTCGGCTCACCGAGACACACAACGGTCAATAAAAGCATAGCTTAACCTATCCCATTTTTAGTCACTGTTTACATCATAGGAATGAACTTGAGATAAGAAACCCCACAGTGACCACATAGGTCTATGCAAGTAGGTTGTCCCTTTGAACCTAGATTTTGGGATCTCTAGTAGGCTAGGTAGGATTTTCCTTCACATAGCGCCTTTTATTTCATGGGCTTTAGTCTCATTCCTTTCGATGTTTTATAGACCTAATCTCGATTTAAGCCTTTAGTTAGTGGATCCATAATGTTATCTTTTGATTTTTCAAAACCAATAGAGATAACTCCGTTTGAGATCAATTGTCTAATGGTATTATGTTGATGATGCATATGTCTTGACTTACCATTACGTTAGCAAGACACCCCTCACATTTTCAAGTGGTTATAGGATGGTTTTCTACCTTTCCATAACTTATATGGTTTCTTGTCCCTTTCCTTACGAGGAACCTTATTTAAGAGGTAATTAGCTGATAAAAGAACTTCCCCACACATGTTCTGTGATAACCCAAAGCTTCTTAGCAATGAGTTCATCATTTCCTTTAGAGTCTGATTTTTCCATTCGTCTACTCCATTTAATTTGAGGAAAATATGGTGGTTTCACCAAATGATTCAACATATTCATCACCATGATCACTTCTCACCATTTTATTAAGTTGGTTTTCAACTTTTTGGTTATAGAGAATAACTTTCTCTATAGCTTCGTTTTTGCTCTTAAGCAAATACACGTAATAATGTTTTGTGCTTTCATTAATGAAGGTAATGAAGTATTTATTTCCTCCTCTTGTTTGAACAAATCTTAAGTCACAAGCATTGCTATGCATTAGATCAAGTGATTCTATACTTCTTTCAATAGTTTGAAATGAAAACCCCATTATTTTCCTCAACAAATGTTTCACATTTATGAATATAATTAATGTGAAACAAAGAATTTTCTCTAAGTTAATTAATCTTTGTAAATTATTTAGTTGACAAGTATGAGCCTGTCATGCCATAAATTAAATGACTCAAAAATATAAATGGAAGAAGCGACATTTTTTATTCATTGTCATTGCTTTTACAGATATTGCATTACATATCCCCTTCCCACATAAAGCCTATATCGGGCACATAAGTCTATATCACACTTCCTTGGAAATTTCTTCCACGGTATTGGCCTCATCAGCCTTGACTTTCTTTGGAAGCCTATAGTCATATGACTTGTACCCCTATTTTGTTATAACTGAAACATTTCCTTGGAAAGTTTTGCTTCTTGGAAACACAACCTTTTGGTCCCAGTTTAGACCCATTTTGAGGTTGTTTTCCTTTCTTGAAGTCCTTAACTTCTACCATGTTTGCCTTAGCACCATAGACATTTGCTGCTTTGGTGAGCCTTTGTTCAGCACCTCTATTGTCTTCCTCAATTCGAAGTCTAACAATCAGGTCTTCCACTGTCATTTCCTTTCTTTTGTGCTTTAGGTAGTTCTTGAAGTCATTCCAAGATAGGGGTAGCTTTTCAATAATGGCTGCCACCTAGAAGGATTCACTTATTACCATCCCTTCAGCAAAAATTTCGTGAATTATCAATTGAAGTTATTTCACTTGATTCACAACTAGTTTTGAATCAACCATTACAAAATTCAAGAATTTGACATGTGTTTGTTCCTTGGTAGGTTTTTTCCGACGTCCCAAGCAGCGAAAATTCGAAGGGAGATTCGTGGCATCTAACAAAAGGACATAGAACCATTGTATGAATATTGGGAATGATTCAAAATGATGTCCGCAAGCTACCTGCACCACGACGTTACTGAACAATATTTCGAAGGGTTACTTCGTATAGAGGAGAAGATTGATGTTGCTAGTGGAGGAGCATTGTTTAATACGGCTCATCAAGCTACACGAGACTTAATATTGAGGTAAGTACTCCTTCCTTGAAGGAAAAGATTGATAAAATTGCTAATATAGTTCAATGTCTGGTTGAAAGTATACCAGATCATTTAACGAGTGCATTCCAATGCTTCAAGATGATCATCCAACCAGTGTAGTTAGAAACATTCAAGGTCTACTGCAAAAATGATGTGACCCATATTCCAACACCTACAATTCTAGATAGAAAGTACACCCTAATTTTAATTATGGAACGAGGCCTCATGACAACCAACAATATCAACCAATGCCTCACCCTCCTCGACCGCCACAAGCTTTAGGTGCATTTTTATAAGATATTGTCGATACCCTCACAACTAACATTCTTAAATTTCAATAAGAAACAAGGGCGAGTATCTAGAACTTAGAAAACTAGATGAGCTAATTCGCCACTTCAGTAAGAAGATTAAGTCCTAAGGGAAAGTGTTATCCCAAACTGAACCTAATGCAAGGTTGAAAGCAAATTCGATGACATGAAATGAGCCAAAACAAATTTGAGCTAAATTTGAGCCTCAAACTTTTAAAATGAATCAAATTTGACCACCAACCTTTCAAAAGCAGTCTGATTATTGTTTTTTTAATGGAAATATTTAGTAAAACGATAAAATTTTTAGTGTGATAACCTAGATGGCATTCCACATTTACTTCATCCTAATTTTTGGAATTTTTATGAACTTTTTATAATTATGTGGATTGCAATGCCAACATCATTAAAAATTAAAATTTTAATAAATATTTTTGATAAAAAGCGAGATGACTCTTTTTGAAAGGTTAATGACTAAATTGAGCTGAAAAAAAAGACCAAATTGACAAAATTTAAACGTAGAAGCCTAAATTTGACATTATGCCATTAATCAACCTTTCAAACTTGATTATAGACTCGGTTAAGTTTTTGGGATTAAAATGAAATTTCAAATTAAATTGAACCTTTGGTGAGATTTAACAAAAGTTCAATAACAATGATTAAAAGTTAACAAAAGTTAAAATCTCCAACCAGGATCCTGGGGGTAGTTTGGGAGTGCGACTGCCCAGGGTCCAAGGTTGGAAGGGACTCAAAATTTTTTTTTTCCCGTTTTTGACCTGAAAAAAATCTTCAACATTTTAAATCTTTTGATTTATTGCAAGTAGAAAAAATTAAAATAAAAGAGACCCCATTTTTTTATTTTATTACTAATATATATATATATTTGAAACATTCATTTTGTTTTGTACACAAAACAGAAGCAAAAAATTTGCTTATGCAGATCCAAGACAAATCACCTCAACAAGAAGAAAGCAACAAAAGCAGTCCATGGCATCAGCCACAATATTCAATCAACCCTACAAATCAAATAAAAACGGAATCACCATACAACCATCACCACCATGCCTTGAACGTAGCCTTTCGATGAACCCTTACAGAAGCCAAAGCCATTGCCATATCGTTTCCATTCTGTTCTGCAGCAGAAAATTCCACCTCGCCCGCGCATGAACGTCTTTTTCCATTTCTGAAAATGAATCAAGCAAGGACCAAGGTCTCCTATCAATATTATTATTTTATTATATTACATTTTATTATTTTTTAGAAAGGGATCCGTATTTATTGTTTTGCCTGCCCCAACCCTGAAACTTGACCAATTGATTCTAGTCTTTATTCGAGGATCAAGACTTGAAGAAAAAAATTATCTAAACCCAAATCTGAAATTTAATAAGAGACTCCACTCCAACCTGAATTTAATTTAATCGTTTTATTTTAGTTTGAAGCAAATGAGATTGTATATTTTTTATTTTATTATTATTATTTTGAAGTAAATAAGATTAATTTTTTTTGAGTTTAAACTAAAAATTTAATATATATTTATATTTATTTATTGAAAGTAAAAGTATTTAATATATTTATACATTAAGAGTATTTTTGTAAATATATCAGTACGTAGCATGGTGAATTTACCTCATACCTAATTCATCTTGATCAAAATCTGATTTACTAATAAAATTTCAATCCTTATAGATGGAATCGGATCCAAACCTATTGGATTCAAGGTTAGCAAAAAAAAAAAAAAAAAACACGTAAAACATCAAATAAATAATCTTATTCATTATACATAAAAAAAAATTATTTAAGATCATGTACAGTTTTCTTTTAAAATAATTTAAATACCAATTACTAAACAATATCTTCAAAAGAATAAAAAGATATTACACTAGAATAATATAGTTGAATGTTTGAGTTATAAGTTAAGAGTATTTTTGTTAATCTTTTCTTCCATATGAAAGAAGGAAATTGTAGTAAGCTGAAAATTTGAACACATTTGGCCTACGGTTGGAGCTTACAGCAGTCATGGTAGCCCAAGCTAACATCGCAAGCAACGACAATAATTCATCAGTACCATTTGCCACCCTAGTTGCTGTTAATGATCCCCTCAAAACTGGTCTTGAGCCTAATTTAGAGGTGATTGGAAATGTTCAGAGTATTTCGCTCCTGGCTGGATAAAATGCATCGAGCATGCAGTACATAGATCGTCTTTAATCATTTGCACATCCCTTAATGTGGTGGTTGTTCCAATATGACACTTTTGAAGACGATGTAATGTCACATTTTCCATTGGACCCCTGCAGTTTTGGCTTGATTTATCTCTCTTTGATTGATACTCACATTACTACCTTCTCTAGATTTCTCATTCCAATAAGACACTTCTGCTGGTTAGTGTTCCCCCAAGAATGCTTTTTCTCGTTTTCTCCTCCTAATTCATCTTTTCTATCATCACCTCCAAGCTTATCATCTGTTCTTTTTAATATAATGCTTAAAATTACTTATACTTCTTCCAAATCTTTAAATAGGAAGATAATGTAATTCAACGCACTTAAACTCACGTCCTTCACTGACAACAATGCCAATGCCAATCTAAATCCTTTTATTTTTAATATTATTATTTCTTGAGATACTAATTATATATAACATTTTTCCACCCACACTGCACGTCACAAATTTAAGTATTTACTGAAAATTTTATCGAGGGTCATGGGAGTTTACATGGAAAATAAAATACTAAGAATTATAAAATATTAATTATTTTGTAGAACTAAATTTCTTATTTTGTAAACCGATACATATAGTTATTTATACTCATATTGTGTAGGTAATTTACAGTTCACCAAATTTGACAGGAAAGAAGTGGAAGGACCAAAGAATTAGGAGTAGCTGCTGCTCCATATGACCAAGGACACTATCAAAATGAAGTTATTTGAAGGTTGGGGAATTCTAGAATTAATCTCCATATATATGGAGAATAGGCTTATTCTGAAATCCACTTAATTTTCATTCCTCTCCCCCCCCCCCCCCCTTATGTATACCTAGCAGTTGAGCAAAACTTAGGATGTGGAAAGGGTTGGCACAGCCTGAAACTCACTTGGTAGATTTCACTATCCATCATTGAGTTTAGGATAGGGATGGTAAAAGAATCCAAATTTGACCCTGATCCAATCCATTAGGATCGGGTTTGTTCTTGGAAAATCGGGGCAGGTCGGATTTGAGGTAAATTTTCCATGCCACCACCTCAAAATATTTAGAAAATCACTCTAATATAAATTGTTAGATTTGTGTGACCCAAATCCTTATCGAAGAAAAGTATAATGGTAAAATTAAGGGATTTGTGTAGGTCGGATTTGAGGTAAATTCACCATGCTCCTAATATATCATGTCTAGGTACGATATATACTGCAAGTAGAATCCGTATAGAACTACACTTCTTTTATTTGACATTGATTAGAATACGGTTTTTCAACCTTTAAATAGATGCAATTGAAACTCCTCTTATATTATTCGAATTCGACATTAGTGAAATTTTTTTCTCCTTTGCCCGTGATTTTTCCTGAAAAGATTTTTCACGTAAAATCTGTGTGTTTTTTTCATTTTTCTTATTATTTTGCGATAGTTTTAATATATATATATATATTGAAATTTTGTTTTCAATAAATATATTAAATAATTAAATATGTAATCTTATTTACTTCAAAATAAAAAAATAAAATGGAGCCGAAGTTGGAGTCAGTCTCCTATTAAATTTGCGGTTGGTATTTAGGATTGATTTTTTTTCTTAAGAGCCTTGATCGGGTTGGAATTGGAGTCGACAAAAATCAGCCTCCGCCCCGTTACCATCTCTAGTTTAGCATATGGTATGGTTTTGGATTGTGAATCTCCCTGTCTTGATCAGCTTATTTATTATATATCTTGTATTAATTCGTTTCTTCTTTCTTTTTTTTATTCTTGTTTCTAGAAAATTTCTTAATCGGATGTTAATTTAGTGTGTAGATTTAAAGAAAAAAAAAGAAGACTTCACATCAAACAGACTTTTCTTAGCAGAAGATGGAAAATCAACACATCAATTAGATGTAATATATGGTATCAAATAAATTAAAGTCGATGGAAAATATTCACACTAAAATAAAAACGCATGGCAGGAAACTTCCAAACATTTTATGTATAGATAGAATGGTGTTTACAACCTTCACCGTTCTAATTATTAAGTATAAAAAAGAATATAGTCCTATCAAATTGTTGCGTGGTCAAAGATTATTTTTCTTTTAAATATTACTAGGGAGAAATCAAGCGGGTATTATATAAAATGTTTTGGGCAATAAATTATTCCCAAGTCTGCAGGATTTCTCAGTATAAATGTACCTGTTTTGCTAATAAAAATGAAGCAACAACTCAACTAGCTTTTACCCAGAAATTATAGTAAAGCAGAGAGAATGAGAGGAACATCGGTGTTGAGTTGGATTCTGATCACCTGCCTCTTCCAAGTAGCGGTGCGGAGCCAATACTACTCAGATACCCTCCCATATCAACCCATGCCAGTTGTGGTCACCAATCTTCACTTCTTCATGCACGAATATACGGGCGTTACAACAGCCGTGCTAGCCCAAGCTAACATCACAAGCAATGATTCATCAGTGCCGTTCGCCAGCCTAGCTGCCGTTAATGATCCCCTCAGGACTAGTGCTGAGCCTGACTCAGAAGTGATTGGAAATGTTCAGGGTATGGCACTCCTAGCCGGATCAAATGCATCGAGCACGCAGTACATAGATTTTGGATTCAATACCGGTAAGTTTAACGGCAGCTCTCTTAGCATATTTTCAAGGGGAGAAGCTGGGCTTGCGGTGGTTGGAGGAAGAGGACAATTCGCGATGGCAACAGGGACTGCACTATTCAACCCTATCCTTATAAATGCCACCAATGTCATTATTGAGTTTAATGTTACTGTAATTCATTACTAAGATGTTATTTACTGACACAATCCTTTTAGATTGTGAAAAAGTCATATGATTCTGCTCCACTTTATTAGAATAAATGTATGAGAAATATATAGGTTTATATTATTAAAAATTAAAATTCTCATACTTGATCATTGTACTTTATCATTACATCAGAAATAAATATTTAATTCTTAGCTACAAATATATATCTATTCAATATTTATCTTCATCCCTAACAGAGGTTGATTTCTGCAAAAATAAACAATTATTATATATTGTCAAAGTCAAATATCTTGAGATGAATGACAAATATATCACCAAGATCTTTACCGGAAAATCTCTCTGCCAAAGTTTGAACAAAGTCCGAAAAAAAGCTTTATTATTTTTATGAATAGATCCATAAATTAAAGTATAATGTCAAATTTAATCCTTAAACTTTACATTTTTTCACTCAATTTGGCTCATATTCTTTTATTTTTAGTATTATTTTATTATTTTTTCACTCAAAGCATAGTGTTTCAACATGTATTTTCATTTTGGCCAACTGAATAAAAAAAAAAAAAAGAAGAATAAGGGCTAAATTGATAAATTTTAAACGTTGAAGGTTAAATTTGACATTATGCTATAAGCCAACCTTTTGAACTTAATTCTAGACTTGATCATGGGTCGGGCCGCCCGACCTGATCTGAAGGTTCGCTCGAAAAATGGAAGGGTTTGGACAAAAAATGAGGCTCATTTTCTAAATGGGCTGGACCGGGCCTCAGGTAAGATTTTTTTACTCGAGCCCAACCCGATACGAATAAATTAATCATTTTTAATAAAAATTTATATTATTATTTTGGTGCTATTTTTTTACTGATTTGATTGCTATTTTGATGCTGTTTTTATTGTTTTGATTTTGTTTTTGCTGTTATTTTTGTTGTTGTCTTGCTGTTGTTTTGGTTGCTATTTTTGTTGTTTGAATGTTATTTTTTAGTGTTTTTACTATTGTTTCGCTGTCTTTTTTAATGTTATTTGAATATTGTAGAACTTATGTTTTATTGTTAATTTTTCTACTACTTTATTTTCAACTATCTTAATATAAAAAAATTTTAATATATTTTAATTTGTTTCTTTTTTAATGTTTTATTTTTTATTTTTTAAGTGTATATGATATATTATATATTTTTTAAATTTGTTGTATATAATAAAATAATCTAAAAAAATTAATACGGGCCGGGTCAGGTCGAGCTCGGGTTTAATTTTCATAATTTGGGTCAGGTTTAGAGACAATTTTAGGCCCATTTTTTAGGCAGGCCACTCGGGCCTAGAAATTGGGCATAAAATTTTGTTGAAACCTGACCCGATCCATGATCAACTCTACTTAATTCTAGACTTAGTTAAATTTTTGGGATTAAATTGAAATTTCAAATTAAATTCAGCCTCAGGTTAAAATTTAACAAAAGTTTAATCACAATCTTGAAAAGTTAACAAAAGTTAAATTTGACTTTCTAATCTCCAACCGTAGGCCAAATGTGTTGAATTTTTCAGCTTACTACATTTTCATTCTTTCACATGGAATAAAAGATTAATAAAAATACTCTCAAACTTATATAATCAAACATTCAACTATATTATTTGCTGTAATATCATTTTCATGTTTTGAAGATATAGTTTAGCAATTGACATTTATATTATTTTAAAAGAAAATTATTAATGATCTTAAATTATTTTTTTTATTTTATGTCGAGATTATTTATTTCATGTTTTTGAGACAAGATGTGAAGAATAAAGCTGAGCGGGCACTTGATAGTGCCCATTGCAGGTATCATTGAAGCAATTAATTACTTATCTTATTTGAGATGCGAATTTATTGAAGAAAATCTTTGGACTTATTAATGTGTTGTTAAATTGAAGATTCTATGGCTTATCTATAGAAAACAATCCTTGGCTATTGAAGATTGGATTGGATTCCGGTGAATCAATTCAACCCTTGGAATGTGAAGATTCGATCGAGATCACATTGTTGATTTTGGAAAGCATGTCTTCGATTAATTGTGCTTTGATTATTCATGTTGTGATATCTATTTTTAAAGAGTTACTTTGTATTCGCTTAGACTTGATGTTAACAACCCGAAATTGATATATACTTTTAGGCTTGTCTAGGTTATGTATGAAAGTTTATAAAGATTACTTGAATGTGCTCATTGAGGAATTGTTTTGTGAGGAAGTGCAAACTAAATTGTAAACATTGTTGACTGTTTTCTTCCGAAGTTCTCAAAGGGAAGATTTGAGGTGAGTGCTCTAATATTTAAGTACAAATGTGAGATCTCTATATTCGGGGAGCGATAGAGTGTGAATCACTTATTGTATTGTGAATTAAAGATAATGTAATTACTTATCTGCCGTAAGTTAACGTAGCAAATTAAACTACTTTTCACACTGTAGGAGCTTGAAATTTACTAAAACATAATTAAAATCTAACGATCCTAAACTAGAGATGGTAACGAGTAAGGGCGAGGCTGATTTTTGTTGACCCCGACCTCAACCCGATCAAGGCTCTTAAGAAAAAAATCAGTCCTAAACTTGAACCCCAAATTTAATAGGGGACTTGACTCCAACTACAACTCCGACTCGACTTTAATTTAATTGTTTAATTTTTTATTTTGAAGTAAACAAGATTACATATTTAATTATTTAATATATTTATTTATTGAAAACAATATATATGTTAAAACCAGCATAGATAATAACAATATATATCTATTAAAATTTAAAATAAATGTATAGGTTTATCTTATTAGAATAAATGTCATATGATTCTGCTCCACTTTATTAGAATAAATGTATGAGAAATATATAGGTTTATATTATTAAAAATTAAAATTCTCATACTTGATCATTGTACTTTATCATTACATCAGAAATAAATATTTAATTCTTAGCTACAAATATATATCTATTCAATATTTATCTTCATCCCTAACAGAGGTTGATTTCTGCAAAAATAAACAATTATTATATATTGTCAAAGTCAAATATCTTGAGATGAATGACAAATATATCACCAAGATCTTTACCGGAAAATCTCTCTGCCAAAGTTTGAACAAAGTCCGAAAAAAAGCTTTATTATTTTTATGAATAGATCCATAAATTAAAGTATAATGTCAAATTTAATCCTTAAACTTTACATTTTTTCACTCAATTTGGCTCATATTCTTTTATTTTTAGTATTATTTTATTATTTTTTCACTCAAAGCATAGTGTTTCAACATGTATTTTCATTTTGGCCAACTGAATAAAAAAAAAAAAAAGAAGAATAAGGGCTAAATTGATAAATTTTAAACGTTGAAGGTTAAATTTGACATTATGCTATAAGCCAACCTTTTGAACTTAATTCTAGACTTGATCATGGGTCGGGCCGCCCGACCTGATCTGAAGGTTCGCTCGAAAAATGGAAGGGTTTGGACAAAAAATGAGGCTCATTTTCTAAATGGGCTGGACCGGGCCTCAGGTAAGATTTTTTTACTCGAGCCCAACCCGATACGAATAAATTAATCATTTTTAATAAAAATTTATATTATTATTTTGGTGCTATTTTTTTACTGATTTGATTGCTGTTTTGATGCTGTTTTTATTGTTTTGATTTTGTTTTTGCTGTTATTTTTGTTGTTGTCTTGCTGTTGTTTTGGTTGCTATTTTTGTTGTTTGAATGTTATTTTTTAGTGTTTTTACTATTGTTTCGCTGTCTTTTTTAATGTTATTTGAATATTGTAGAACTTATGTTTTATTGTTAATTTTTCTACTACTTTATTTTCAACTATCTTAATATAAAAAAATTTTAATATATTTTAATTTGTTTCTTTTTTAATGTTTTTTTTTTAATTTTTTAAGTGTATATGATATATTATATATTTTTTAAATTTGTTGTATATAATAAAATAATCTAAAAAAATTAATACGGGCCGGGTCAGGTCGAGCTCGGGTTTAATTTTCATAATTTGGGTCAGGTTTAGAGACAATTTTAGGCCCATTTTTTAGGTCGAGCCAGGCTCGGGCCTAGAAATTGGGCATAAAATTTTGTTGAAACCCGACCCGATCCATGATCAACTCTACTTAATTCTAGACTTAGTTAAATTTTTGGGATTAAATTGAAATTTCAAATTAAATTCAGCCTCAGGTTAAAATTTAACAAAAGTTTAATCACAATCTTGAAAAGTTAACAAAAGTTAAATTTGACTTTCTAATCTCCAACCGTAGGCCAAATGTGTTGAATTTTTCAGCTTACTACATTTTCATTCTTTCACATGGAATAAAAGATTAATAAAAATACTCTCAAACTTATATAATCAAACATTCAACTATATTATTTGCTCTAATAACATTTTCATGGTTTGAAGATATAGTTTAGCAATTGACATTTATATTATTTTAAAAGAAAATTGTTAATGATCTTAAAATTTTTTTTTATTTTATGTCGAGATTATTTATTTCATGTTTTTGAGACAAGATGTGAAGAATAAAGCTGAGTGGGCACTTGATAGTGCCCATTGCAGGTATCATTGAAGCAATTAATTACTTATCTTATTTGAGATGTGAATTTATTGAAGAAAATCTTTGGACTTATTAATGTGTTGTTAAATTGAAGATTCTATGGCTTATCTATAGAAAACAATCCTTGGCTATTGAAGATTGGATTGGATTCCAGTGAATCAATTCAACCCTTGGAATGTGAAGATTCGATCGAGATTGCATTGTTGATTTTGGAAAGCATGTCTTTGATTAATTGTGCTTTGATTAGTCATGTTGTGATAGCTATTTTTAAGGAGTTACTTTGTATTCGCTTAGACTTGATGTTAACAAACCGAAATTGATATACACTTTGAGGCTTGTCAAGGTTATGTATGAAAGTTTATAAAGATTACTTGAATATGCTCATTGAGGAATTGTTTTGTGAGGAAGTGCAAATTAAATTGTAAACATTGTTGACTGTTTTCTTTCGAAGTTCTCAAAGGGAAGATTTGAGGTGAGTGCTCTAATCTTTAAGTACAAATGTGAGATCTCTATATTCGGGGAGCGATAGAGTGTGAATCACTTATTGTATTGTGGATTAAAGATAATGTAATTACTTATCTGCCGTAAGTTAACGTAGCAGATTAAAGTAGTTTTCACGCTGTAGGAGCTTGAAATTTACTAAAACATAATTAAAATCTAACAATGCTAAACTAGAGATGGTAACAAGTAAAGACGAGGCTGATTTTTGTTGACCCCGACCTCAACCCAATCAAGGCACTTAAGAAAAAAAATCAGTCCTAAACTTGAACCCCAATTTTAATAGGGGACTTGACTCCAACTACAACTCCGACTCGACTTTAATTTAATAGTTTAATTTTTTATTTTGAAGTAAACAAGATTACATATTTAATTATTTAATACATTTATTTATTGAAAACAATATATATGTTAAAACTAGCATCGATAATAACAATAGAAACAATTGCAAAACAATAAGAAAAAAGAAAAACAAAATCTTGAAAATTAGTGCATTTTACTAAGTCAAATTGCTGTTAACTTAGATTTTTTGTTCTTATTTTTTTGCAGTGTACTTGATCAATACTTAGGTGTCAATAAGAGAAAAATTTGCTCTGATTTGGTAAGATATTATGTTAGTTAGTTTCAATAGAATATCTCATGATTTGAGTATTTAAATTCAGCAGTTTATGTACTATGTTAATCATCAACAAAATAAGAATAAATTTATTCTCCAAGTTTAAGTTCTGTTCTTTGTGTGTTCATAAATTCTTGCTTTTGTTTTATAGTATCAGAGCTAGGTACAAAGTTCTTCTCTCTTTGATTCTTACAAAAATTAGAACCCTGTAAAAAAAATTTGCAGCTATATGGAGGTGGTAAATGGAGGAAATGATGCTAACACATAATACGGTGTAGAGAAACTTGTAGGTACAAATTACAAGTATTGGAGAATGTATATGTAAGCTTATCTTCAAGCTCAAGACTTGTGGGACCTGATTGTTGGTGTCGATACAGAGATTCTTGCTTACACTCCTGCAGATGTTGAACCACGAAGGAAATGGAAGATTAAATGTGAAAAAGCTTTGTTTGCTTTATGGGCTTCGATTAGTAAAGAATTTATTGATCATGTTTGTGATGTAAACTCTCCAAAGGAAGTGTGGGATGTTCTAGAAAGAATATTTTCCAAGAAAAATACAGCTAGATTGCAGTTATTGGAAAATGAATTGGAAATGATAATGCAAGAAGGTATGTCAATTTCAGATTATTTCTTAAAAGTAAAAAAACTTTTCTGATGAAATTTTAGAACTTGATCCAAATGAGAGAATAAGTGAAGAACTTTTGAGAAGATTTCTCATTCATGGCCTGCAGAAGGAGTATAATCCTTATGTCACCTCCATACAAGGCTAGGAGAAACAACTATCAGTTGACGAGTTAGAAACTTTACTTTCCAATCAAGAAGCTTTAGCTGAGCAAATGGCCAAAAGCTTTCTTTTTGAATTGTTAGATCACTGGTACACCCATGGCGTCGTTGAAAAATTAAATCCAACGATCACATCTAGGGATCCATGTGCGAGGAACAAATCGGGGTGAGAAGGTATGAATGATTACCTTTAATCGTCTGAAAACTAATTGTGTTGAAACTTAATGCAATTGTATGTCGATTCCGAGTCGTTACGAATAATTTCGGCCTCTACGTAATCCACTCGATGTGACAACGAATAGCAAAAACCCTCTAAACTTTTCAGAGAGAATTATTTATGTTGACGATTTGTAATGTCAGTAGGGGAGGCATATGTAAAGAAAGCAAGTCAAACGGATAGTGCAATGACTTGCCATGACCGATTAGGACATGTGGGTTACCAAATGTTGCAATATTTTTCTTCAAAAAAGTTATTGGATGGCTTACCAATTCTAAATTGTGTACATGAGGATGTGGTTTGTAAGGTTTCCAATACGGGAAATCTCATTATCTTCCTTTAAAAAGCTCATCTAATTGTAGAACTACTCCCATTGAATTGATTCATGCAAATTTGATGGGACCAATAAGAACACCAAGCTGCAGCAATTTCCACTATGTAATGATTTTGCTGGATGATCATTCAATATATACTTGGACTTATTGTTTGAAAGAAAAGAAAGATACACTGTCCAAGTTTATTGAATTAAGAAATATGCAGAGAATGAGTTAGGGCAACAAATAAATTGTTTAAGAAGTGCGAATGGTGGTGAATTCATGTCTAACAAGTTCTTTCAATATTGCAACAATAATTTCATTCAAAGGCAAATGATGTGTCCTAACACCCCTCAACAAAACGGAGTAGCTGAAAGAAAGCTAGACCATTTCATTTCCATAAGTCTTTCATGGCTTCATGACAAAAATCTTCCATGAGAACTTTGGGTAGAAGCAGTTTGATGTGCGTGCTACGTAATGAATCGTTTGCCTCCATTGCTAGGTAAAGAACAAGCCCTATTGAGATATTATACGGTGTCAAGCCTAATGTAATATTTCCAAGTGTTTGGTTCAATATCTTATGTTCATATTCCTAACAATAATCAAACCAAACTTGATGTAAGGGCGAAGAAATGTGTTTTTATTGGCTATGACACATGCATGAAAGGGTGAAGGTGTATGGATCCAGTGACAAAGAAATATGTTAAATCTAGAGATGTTATGTTCGATGAAATATCGTCATTGCATACTGGTGAACAAATTTCAAAAGTTCTAACTCTTCCTAATAATCTAGAAAAACTGAAGTTGTCCTCTCAAATAGATGAATAAGTTTCCCACGATGTTGAGTGTGAATATCAAGGAAGTGAAAAATCTCCAATCCCAAGAAGAAATGCTTCAAGAAGCGAAGGAGGTGATGCTGTTGCTGAAAGACCTTTGAGGGAGAAAAGAAAACCGATTCATCTTAAAAATTATGAAGTACAGCTAAATCATTATAGCATCACTTCATGTTTCTTTATTGGAGCATCAAATGAAGAACCAAGATGAGATTAAAGCATTAAGGAGGAATGATACATGGGAGCTTAAGCCAAAAAAAAAAAATTGTAGACCAATCACTTGCAAATGGGTGTATCGCTTGAAAAAGAAATCAAATGGTACAATTGACCGATACAAAGCTCGTCTCGTTGCTCATGGTTTCTCCCAAAGCTACAGATTAGACTACGAAGAGACTTTTAGTCTAGTGGAAAAAATGGTGATGGTAAGCTTGATTTTAAGAATGGGAAGATATGATAACTTGATATAAAGAACACATTTCTTTATGGTGAGTTGGATCGTGAGGTGGTGATGGAACAACCTCCAGGATTTGTTTCTAAGGAATCTTCACATCATGTTTGTTTGCCAAAAAAATTGTTGTATGGCCTCAAACAAGCACCACGTGCTCGGTACAGTAAAGTGGCTCAGTATTTTGTTTTTTGTCGATTTATTATTGTTGATTCATATTCCAATCTATTTGTGAAAACTGAATCGAAGGGACACTTGTTGGTTCTATTATATGTAGATGACATGTTAATCACAAGATGGAATGAAGCTGAAATTATCCTTTGATAAATGATCTGTCAATTTGCTTTGAAATGAAAAGTTTAAGAGAAATTAGATGCTTTCTTAGCCTTGAAGTAGAGAGAATAGGTCATGGATTTTTTATCTCCAAAAGAAACTATGCAAAGAATCTATTGGAGAGTTTTGGCATGGTGGAGCCATATCTTAAGTTGAATAAATAAGAAGGGCAGTTGTTAATGTAACACTAAAAACCCGTTATCATCTCCAAATAGGGTCACGAGGGTCTTTCCAATCATCTATCACAATTTATCTTTCAATTTTAATCCTTTTAATCATATTTTAACAAAATAATACATCATGCACGACATAAATATTAACTAAATATCATCGCAACTCAATAAGGGAAAAAATGTCATTTTCACGATTTTTAGAGACTTCTACCGGTACCTGTTGGACAAGTATCAGTAGTTCTCAAGTCAATAAACAATTCAAAAATAGTGCAGACTTCTACCGATACTTATGACAGTTCTACCAATACAAGTGAAACTTCTACCGAAACAAGTCATGCTTCTACTGATACGAAAAACTCTTACCCTGCAACTTCCACCGATACAAGTACACAGACTTCTGATACTCCTATAAGTAGAACTATCGATACTTATTATGCAACTACCGATACAAATCAAGTTAGTGAACAACCTCTCTCCTACCCTGTACTTCTATTGATACATGCATGAGTTCTACCGAAAAAAGTAGGCAAAATTGAAATAGTCATGCAAAAACTCAAGTTTATAAATCATTCATCATTCCATAACTTCAAAATACAATAGATCAACACATTGTTCATAGATACCAAATAATTACATTACATTTCCTAAAGTCTATATTTCACATTGAGCAACATTTAACTAAGTTCACAGCAAGGAACCCAACAATCCCAAACAAGTAATTCAAAAGATAACATCATCCTAGTACATGCCATATAACCAAGTGATGAAAACAACCAAACGAGCTCCGCGATAGTGTGACTTCTTTGAGATTATCCGATCTTCAAGCAGTAAAATAATCTAATAACATCACTAGTAAGCATCATAGCTTAGTAAGTTCAAAGAGTCTAAAAGAGTTACCAAACATATGCAAAGAGCAGTTTATAACTCAATTGAGCCAGGATAAACCCTTATTTCCTCAAGTCATTTTTAGCATTTCAACATTCATGTCTATATCATTTCTGTTATCAGTACCCGATGCTGCTCACACAAGCTATCAAGGACTCGCAACATATGCGGTACCCTAGTCATCGATACGACGTTTGTTTATATAACTATCCCCTAACGATGCTGCTCACACGAGCTATCGAGATTATGCACTTATGCATAAATCCCAGCCATCTTAGGACCTGAAATACATTCTAGGATTCATATCTCTTTCTCAACTCATGATGCTGCTCACACAAGCTATCGAGGACTTGCAACATATGCGGTACCCCAGCTATCACGTTGGTTTCATTTCGTCGGCTTTAAGCTTGCTATCTTTGTCGATTCCTTTCTTTCAATCTCTTTATTTCCAAGTGCTTTCATTTTTTTTAACAAGTACAAAATAGATACAAGTAATATTTAAATGCAAATTTGCATTACAAACTTAACAGACTGGATTGTATAGACGAAAAGGCTTCAGGGACTACTCTACTAATTTCTCTTTTCTGTGATCCATGGCACGATCGTAATCTATATCACCAAATCATCCAAATTTTCACAATAAATCACATAATCAAATCATTTTACACAATATGATTTTTTGGAAAATTATGATTTTACCCCTAATATTTTCCTTTTATTCAATCTAGTCCTTTCAACACAAAACATGCAAAATAGTCATTTCTTTCTAAACCCAAACAAGCCAAATGCTTTCATCCTTCATCCAAGTCCCTACAATTTAAGCATTTCACCTTAAGTGCATGCAATTTCATCATTTTTACATTTGAGTCCTTAAACCCTAATTTCATCAAAAATCACTTTACATAAATATTAAACCCAACCACCAACCCTACAAATCCACCATAATCTTTCAACAACAAACACTTTCAACAATGGTAAGTTTTATGACATTTGACAGATTCACAAATTAGTCCTTAGATAGCTAGATTAAGCTAATACGGACTCAAAAACACAAAAATTACTAAAAACGATTATCATTTGCTTACTCAAATCAAAGCTCAAAGCTTGAAAGTGTAAAAACCCTAACTTTCCCCTCTTTCCAAATGAAGAAGAAGAAGGTGAGAAATTATGAAGATTTTTTTTTCATTTCTTTCTTTTAATTTAATATATATACTAATGACAAACTTGTAATTTCTATGATTTTCATTATTAACCTTAATTAATCCTATTTAAAATCCATATATCTCATGCTAATCCACCCAATAAAATACCTTAGGTTAATTTACTCATTTGGTCCTTCTAATTAACCAATTCAACTTTTGAATCTTTTATGATTTAATCTTTTTTGCTCAATTAATTATCTAGACATTAAAATTCCAAAACCAAATTTTTAATGCAATTGTAAAGATGCCATAAATATTAAAAATAACTAATTTTACGACTCGACACACTGGAGTTGTGATCCCAAAATCACTATTTCTGACACCACTGAAAATCGGATTGTTACAACTCTCCCCCCTTAGGGATATTTTGTCCCAAAATTTCTTACTAGTAAACAGGTTGGGATACTATGATCTCATTGATGCCTATGTTTCCCAAGTTGCTTATTCCAACTCGTGGTAGTTACACAAGACCTTTACCAGTGGCACTCTTTTATTTTGTAGCTTATTTACCTCACGAGCCAAAATTTTAACTAGTTCCTTTGAATACGATAGATTCGACTATATCTCAACCTCATAGGGGGTAATAACATTAGAAGCATTGGTTTAATAAATCACGGACTCAACTTTCCTTTTCTGCAAACTGCAACACCTTCTTCCAAACTGAAACTCTCAAGAAAAATTTGTCTCTAATAGCAAACTCTATATCTCTCCTCTTAAGATTTGCGTACGACTTCTACTTGTCAGACGCTGCTTTTAAACAATCACATATTACCCGAACCTTGTCTTCAGTCTTTAGTATCAAATCGATCCCAGCCAGCTTGGTCTTGCTCAACTCTGACCAATACAAAGGTGTTCTGCATTTCCTACCATATAGTGCCTAAAATAGTGTCATTTTAATACTAGATTGATAGTTGTTATTATAAGCAAACTCTACCAACGATAGATATTTCTCCAGCTAACCTCGAACTGAAGTATACAACATCGTAACATATCCTCCAAAATTTTTATCACCCGCTCTGACTGACCATCTGTCTACAAATGATAAGCAGTGCTGAAATTCAACTTGGTTCTTAAAGCTTCATGTAGCTTACTCCAAAACCTCGAGGTAAAACATAAATCCCTATCAGAAATAATAGATGCTGCTATCCGTGTAGTCGTACGATCTCAGATACATATAACTTAACCAACTTCTCAAGTGGATAATCCAGTCGGATAGGAATGAAGTGAGCTGACTTCGTCAATCTGTCTACTATAACCCAGATCAAATCTTTCTTCCTCGATTCCACTGGCAGTCCTGTAACAAAGTCCATAGTAACTTGTTCCCACTTTCACTCAGGAATGGTAATAGGCTACAACAATCTAGACGGTACCTGATATTCTTCTTTTACTTGCTGGCATAACAAACATCTAGTCACAAACTCAGAAATCTCTCATTTCATACTTGGCCACCAATACATTTTCTTCAGTTATTATACATTTTTACACTTCCCAGTGAATGGAATAAATGCTACTGTGAGCTTCTGGCAAAATGTCCTGTCTCAAATTTGAATCATCCGGAACACACACCTTACCTCTGAAATACAACATACCATCTGTATCTACTGTAAACCTCGTGGTGGCATCACTCTACATCTGTTCTCTCTTAGTTATAAGCTTTGGATCATTTCTTTGAAACTCTCGAATCTGCTATAAAAATAACAGTCTCGTCTTGAGTTCAACAATGGTAGAACCATCACTCTCTAGAGGCAAATAAACACTCATTATTCTTAATGCAAACAATGATTTTTGGCTCAGGGCATCGGCAACAACATTAGCCTTTCCTGGATAATAATCAATCACAAGGTCATAATCTTTTTATAGCTCTAACCATCGACGCTTTCGTAAATTCAGCTCCCTTTGCGTCATAGATATTTTAAACTCTTATGATCCGTGAATATGTGACATCTCTCACCATATAGATAGTGATGCCAAATCTGTAATGCAAAGACTATGGTAGCTAACTCCAAATCATGAGTCGGATAATTCTTTTCATGCGGCTTTAGCTGGAAGGAGGCATAAGCTATCACTTTCTCAGCTTGCATCAAAACACATCCCAAACCACTCAAGGACGCGTCGCTATATATAACATATTCTTTCCTCGACTCAGGATGTGTCAATATCGAAGCTTCTATTAACAATTTCTTTAGCTTATCAAAGCTCTACTGGCACTTTTTCAACCAAACAAACTAGACACTCTTCTATAGTAGTTTCGTCATCGACAAGGCTATGATAGAGAAATCTTTCACAAACCGACGATAGTAACCTACTAATCCCAGAAAACTGCGTACCTCAGAGACATTCTTCAACACTTTTCAATTGACAATAGTTTGAGATTTTACTCAGATCAACCCGTATTCCTTTTGAAGATACCACATGACCCAGAAATCTAACCTGTCGAAGCCAGAACTCACATTTGCTAAATTTTACATACAATTATTTTTCTCGCAAAATCTGTAACACCTCTCTTAGATCAGTATGTCATCAATAAATACAACTACAAACCTACCCAACTAAGGCTGGAATACTCTGTTAATCAGATCCATGAATGCTGCTGGAGCGTTGGTTAACCCAAATGGCATAACCAAAAACTCATAATGTCCATATCGGGTCCTAAATTTTGTTTTTGATACATCACAATCTTTCACTCGCATCTGATAATAACTTGACCGAAGATGTATCTTGGAAAATACAGTTGCACGTTTTAGCTGATCAAACAACTCGTCAATACGAGGCAATGAGTACTTATTCTTGATTGTCACCTTATTCAATTGTCTATATATATACACATCCTCATCGAGCCATCTTTCTTTTTCACAAATAACACAGGTGCACCTTAAGATGAAACACTTGATCATATAAAACCTCTGTCTAACAACTCCTACAATTGAGCCTTTAACTCTTTCGACTCTGTTGGTGCCATTCTGTATGGTGCAATCGATATCGGTGTAGTACCATGTAAGAAATAAATGCCAAACTCCACTTCTTGAATCGGTGATAAACCCGGTAATTCTTCTAGAAACACATCTATAAACTCATTGATAATTGGTACCTATTTTAACTCTATCCCTTAATCCCGTGTGTCGAGTATGTAAGCCAAAAATGATTTCACTCTAGTTTCACTACTTAACCTACTAGATTCAACTGTAATTACTTCACCAATCGGGCATTTTAAATCAGCCTGTCTTCGCTTGCAATTTACCACAGCATCATGCATAGATAACCAGTCCATACCCAAAATCACATCAAACTCGATGAAAGGTAATAACATTAGGTCAGCAGGAAATTTATAGCCTTGGACTTTCAGTAGTCATTTACGACATACCAGGTTAACAACGACACTATGACCCAATGGGTTTATGACTTGTACATCAAATTCAATCGACTCGACCGATAGATTTTTATCAGTTGCTAAAACAATACAAATATATGAATGAGTCAACCCTGTATCAATCAAAGCATACACAATATCATTAAAAAGATAAAATATATCAGTCACAACATCAAGAGCAGTAGCCTCTTCTTTAGCTCTGATGGTATATGTCTATGCAGGTGCTCGAACCTCCAACCTGTTTACATTATCCCTGTTTTCATTTCGATTTCCACCTGCATTGCTACTTTGTCCTGGGCGTCTGTCTTTTTGTGGAGTAATTAGAGGGTTCACACTCCGATATTCTTTTATCTCAGAATTCATCAGATAATTTCACGTAAAATGATCGGTACCCTCACATTGAAAACAAACTCCCTTCATCAATCGACATTCACCCGAATTGATTCTTTTGCAATGCTCACATATCGGCTTCGGTGTGTTATGAAAACTAGCCATGCTATTAGCGAGCCGATTATGAAATATAGAATCTGGTGGCCCGGATCTGCTCCTACTTAGAAATCCAGATGAGACTACATCATGGGGTTTCATTTTCTCTAAATTTCTTCAGTGGTGGTATAAAGGAAGTTCTGGTAGGATTCTTCTTTTCGAACTCACGGAATCTCTTCTCTCTCTATCTTTTCTTATTGTATATTTCTTCCATTTTCTATGCTCTATCTTCCATGACAACAAATAGTCGTATTTCGGAACCACCTACCACCATCTTAACCTCGTCATTCAACCCATCTTCAAATCGGACACACATTGCCTCATCTATCGGCATACATGCGTGTTTGCTGAGCTGTACAAATTCCAATTCATATTCTACCACTGTCTTGTTTCTTTGTCTTAACTCTAAGTATTCTTTCTTCTTTTTGTCCAGATACCTTTTGCTGACATATTTCTGTTTAAATTCTACCTGAAAGAATTCCTAGCTAATTTCATTCTCAAGAACAACAGCTAGGATCGTCATCCACCAATTATAAGCCCCGTCTTTAACTAACGAAGTAGCACACATCAAGTAATTTTCTGGAGGACAGGTTATCTCATTTAGAACTCTCATTGTGTTTTCCAACCAGTATTCAGCTTTGGATGGATTGTCTTCCACACTTTCGTGAAATTCCTTTACCTTATATTTTTTGACCCTATTTGTCGGTATACGAAGCCTCTGTTCTACTACTGGAGAGGTGGAGAACCATTGGAGGTGCTACCGATCGAGCAGCAGGCTGTGTAATAAGAGGTGGAGGTTACGGTGCAATCGAATTATTCCTCATAAATTCTAAGAACCACTGTCCCATTAAATTGAAGAACATATTTTTGGATTCATTTTCTATCATCGGTAAGATAGGTACACCGTGACTCGCCTCGGAATCATTATTCGGGACATTGTTGTTTACCTCATTAGTCTCGTCTCTTTTAAAATCTGACATCTCTATTATTATCTGCAAAAATTATAGTTAGAATGGATCCATCTATATCACACTATCACTTGTTCATATGACATGCACTTCTAGATCATTTAACATAGTCAATACAGTCTAAGAAACAGCCAAAATTGGCTTTGATACCACTAAATTTAACACCCAAAACTTGTTACCGTCGTCGGATAGGGTCCCGAGGGTCTTCCCAATCAGCTATTACAATTTATCTTTAAATTTTAATCCTTTTAATCATATTTTAACAAAATAAAACATCATGCACGACATAATCATTATGTGAATATCATCACAACTCAATAAGGGAAAAAATGTGTTTTTCATTATTTTTGGAGACTTCTACCGATACTTGTCCAACAAGTATCGGTAGTTGTCAAGTCAGTAAATAATTCAAAAATTGTGTAGACTTCTACTGATACCTGTGACAGTTCTACCGATACAAGTGAAACTTCTACCAAAACAAGTCATGCTTCTACTGATATAAAAAGTCCAGAGAACTAAGAAGTCTTACCTTGCAACTTCTACCGATACAAGTACATAGACTATCGATACTCCTATGAGCAGAACTATCGATACTTATTATGCAACTACATATACAACTCAAGTCAGTGAACAACCTCTCTCCTACCCTGTACTTTTACCAATACATGCATGAGTTCCACCGAAACAGGTATGCAGAATTCAAATCATGCAAAAACTCAAGTTTATCAATCATTTATCATTCCATAAATTCAAAATACAATAGACCAACACATTGTTCATAGATACCAAGTCATTACATTACATTTTCTAAAGCCTATATTTCAAATTGAGCAAGCATACAAAATTATGTTCAACATTTAACTAAGTTCATAACAAGGAACCCAACAATCCCAAAGAAGCAATTCAAAAGATAACATCATCCTAGTACATGTCATATAACCAAGTGATGAAAACTACCAAACGAGCTCTGCAATAGTGTCGCTTCTTTGAGATTATCCGATCTTCAAGCAACAAAATAATCTACAAAACAACAATAACATCACTAGTAAGCTTCATAGCTTAGTAAGTTCAAAGAGTCTAAAAGAGTTACCAAACATATGCAAAGAGCAGTTTATAACTCAACCGAGCCAGGATAAACCCTTGTTTCCTTAAGCCATTTTTAGCATTTCAACTTTCATGTCTGTATCATTTCTGTTATCTATACCTGATGCTGCTCACACGAGCTGTCGAGGACTCACAACATATGCGGTACCCCAGCCATCGGTACGACGTTTGTTTATATAACTGTCCCCTAACGATGCTGCTCACACGAGTTGTCGAGATTTTGCACTTATAAATAAATCCCAACCATCTTAGGGCCTATAATCCATTCTAGGATTCATATCTCTTTCTCGACTCACGATGCTGCTCTCACAAGCTATCGAGGACTCGTAACATATGCGGTACCGCAGCCACCACATCTGTTTCGTTTAGTTTGCTTTAAGCCTACTATCTTTGTCGATTCCTTTCTTTCAATTTGTTTATTTCTAGGTGCTTTCGTTTGTTTTTAACAAGGAAAAAATACATACAAGTATTATTTAAATGCAAATTTACATTACGAACTTACCGAATTTGATTGTAGTGACGGAAAGGCTGTAGAGACTATTCTGCTAATTTTCCTTTTCTGTGATCCGTGGCACAATCGTAATCTAAATAAAAAAATCATCCAAATTTTCACATTAAATCACAAAATCAAATGATTTAACACAATTTGATCTTGTTTGGAAAATTACAATTTTACCCTTAATATTTTCCTTTTATTCAATCTAGTCCTTTCAATACAAAACATGCAAAATAGCCATTTCTTTCTAAACCCGTACTAGCCAAATGCTTTTAACCTTCATCCAAGTCCCTACAATTTAAACATTTCACCTCAAGTGCATACGATTTCATCATTTTTACATTTGAGTCCTTAAACCCTAATTTCATCAAAAATCACTTTACATAAATATTAAACCCAACCACCAAGCATACAAATCCACCATAATCTTTCAAGAACAAACACATTCAATAATGGTAAGTTTTATAACATTTTACATATTCACAAATTAGTCCTTAGGTTAGCTAATACAGACTCGAAAACACAAATTACTAAAAACGATTATCATTTGCTTACCAAAATCAAAGCTCAAAGCTTGAAAGTGTAAAAACCCTAACTTTCCCCTCTTTCCAAATGAAGAAGAAGAAGAAGGTGAGAAATTATGAAGATTCTTTAAAATACCTTAGGTTAATATATATACTAATGGCAAACTTGTAATTTCTATGACTTTCATTATTAACCTTAATTAATCCTATTTAAAATCAATATATCTCATGCTAATTCACCTAATAAAATACCTTAGGTTAATTTGCTCATTTGGTCCTTCTAATTAACCAATTAAACTTTTGAACCTTTTACGATTTAATACTTTTTGCTCAATTAACTATGTAGACTTTAAAATTCCATAACCAAATTTTTAATGCAATACTAACAATGTCGTAAATATAAAAATAACTAATTTTACGACTCGACACTCCGGAGTTAAGATCCCAAAATCACTGTTTCAGACACCACTAAAAATCAGGTTGTTACAGTTGAAGGATGAGAAACGATTTTGACAACTTGTTGGCAGCTTAATTTATTTAACAACTACAAGATCAAAATTTGCCTTTTTTGTTAGTGTCATATCTCAGTTTATGCATAATCCACGAACTCCTCATCTTGATGCTGCTAAGAGAATCTTAAGTTAAATAAATGGTTCTCTTGATTACGGTCTTATGTATAAGAAAAGTAATGATTTTATGCTGAAATGATTTACTGATGCTGACTGGGTTGGTGACACAAATGATCGTCGCTCAACTTCAGGTTATTGTTTTAGCATTAGTTCAGTTGTGATTTCGTGGAGCAATAAAAGTAGCAACATTAGTTACACAAGAATGTATATAGTTAAAGCGTTTGATAAGAGACATTTATGGTAAGATCAACTATGCAGTGCAAATTGAGTGCAACAATCAGTGTGCAATAAAACTTGCTTCATATTTGATATTTCATGAGAGAACTGTTGAAATTTATCATCACTTTGTTTGAGAAAAGGTAATGAATCAAGAAGTTGAGTTGAAGGGAGTTCATACTTGCAGACAAGTTGCTAACATATTTACAAAGGCTTTAGCTAAACCTTAAATTTGAAATTTTTAGAGATGCACTTGGAGTCGTTAATAGTAAGTATGCACTAAAGGGGATGAAAATTAGTGCATTTTACTAAGTCAAATAGCTATTAACTTAGATTTTCAGTTCCTATTTTTCTGCATTGTACTTGATCAATACTTAGGCGTCAATAAGAGAGTAATTTGCTCTGATTTGGTAGGATATTATGTTAGTTAGTTTAAAGAGAATATCTCATGTTTTGATTCTTTAAATTAAGCAATTTATGTACTATGTTAATCATCAAGAAAATAAGAATCAATTTATTCTACAGGTTTAAGTTATGTTCTTTGTGTGTTCATAAATCCTTGCTTTTGTATTACAAAACACACAAATTTTACATGAAAAACCCTTTCGGGAAAAATCACGGGCAGAGGAGAAGAAAAATTCACTAATGTCGAATTCGAATGATACAAGAGGAGTTTCAACTACATCTATTTAAAGGTTGAAAAACCTTATTCCAATCATTGTCAAATAGAAGAAGTGTAGTTTTATACGGGTTCTACTTGTGCAGTGAATATCGTACCTGAACTTGATTTATTAGGGGCATGATGAAATTACTCAAATCCGACCTACACAAATCCCCAAAATTTACCACTGTATTTTTCTTTAATAAAGATTCGAGTTACACAACTCTAACAATATATATTAGGGGTATTTTGTAAATATTTCGAAGCAAGGACATGGTGAATTTACCTCAAATCCGACCTGCCCCAATTTTTCAAAAACAAACACGATCCTGATGGATTGGATTGGGTCGAAACTCGTCGAATTTAGATTTTTTTACCATCCCTATCCTAAACTCAATGAGGGATAGTGAAATCTACCAAGTGAGTTTCAGGCTGTGCAACCCTTTCCACATCCTAGGTTTTGCTCAATTGTTAGGTATTGGGGGGTGGGGGAGGGGGGAAGAAAATTAACTGGATTTAAGAATAAGCCTCGACTCATGAAAATAGTATACCTGAATTTCATATTTTATTCAATTTTAACATAGAAATTATGTTTTTCCAAATTACTTTAAATATTTATATTTAATTTATATGGTCTCATTATAAAACAAAAACAAATTAATGCAACGAATATTATTTTATCAAATTTAATATATATTTGTTTGAATAATTACATTATAGGTTCTGATCGTATCTGCTCTTTTTAACACAATTTCTAAAACTATCCACAGCCCCTCCTCAACCCATAAATAAGAAAATAATGCATTTCATATTTACTATATAATTTTATAATTTATATTTCTAAAATAATATTTTAAATAACATGTATGGGAACATTGAGGTTTTACGTTCAAATACCTCCATTTGTGGATTTGGCTCAGAAAAGGAAAATAATTTGCTACATCAAAGAATTACTTAGACAACATAAGTATAAACAACTAATTGTATCGATAAATTTAGTTATAAATTCTTATAAGTTTTAGTATTTTATTGTAAAAAATTTAATATATAAAAACTAAAATTTGTGACACCACAATGTGGATGAAAAAAATGAAAAATGACGGTTTGAACAACTTTGACTGGCCATCACGTTTAAGGTTAAATTTAGCATTTTATCTTGTTTTATTGATCAGGTCTAAGTTATTGATCAGAACAGAATTTTATACCACTAAAAATAATAAAGCTTTTCTCTTTGACTTAGTTCAAACTTTTCTGGAGAGATTTTCGATTAATGATATTGGTGATTTGAATCATTCCTTGAGAATTGAAGTCATTCCAACACAAGAATATATCTGTTATGATATATTGAGCAAAATCAACTTGCTGCTTCGTTGTAATATTTGACTTTGACACCATATATAATTGTTTGGTTGATATAGTGAGAGCAAAGTCAACTTTCTCATTTTTTTCGTAAACCAACCTCTATAGTGATGAAACGAATACTGAATAGATATATTTATGTATACCTTTTTGTAATAAAATCATAAAGTACAATGATGAAGTATGAGAATTTTAATCTCATACATTTATTCTAGTAAAATGGAGCAGAATCATACCTCTTAGTGATGAATTACAGTAACGTTAAACTCAATAATGACATTGGTGGCATTTATAAGGATAGGGTTAAATTGTGCAACCCCTTTCGCCATCATGAATCGTCCTCTTCCTCTGACCACCGCAAGCCCAGGTTCTCCCCTTTAAAATACGCTTAGGGAGCTGCCGTTAAGCTTACCGGTATTAAATCCAAATTCTATGTACTGCGTGCTCGATGCATTTGATCCCGCCAAGAGAGCAATACCCTGAACATTTCCAATCACCTCTGAGTCAGGCTGAGGACCAGTCCTGAGGGGATCGTTAACGGCAACTAGGGTGGCAAATGGCACTGATGAATTATTGCTTGTGATGTTAGCTTGGGCTACCACGACTGCTGTAACACCCGTATGTTCGTGCATAAAGAAGAGAAGATTGGTAACTTTATCTGGCCTGGGAAGATATGGTCGGTCTTCGAGTAGTATTGGCTCTGCACTGCTACTTGAGAGAGACAGATGATCAGAATCCAACTCAACATTAACGTTCCTCTCATTGTCTCTGCTTTACTATAGTTTCTGGGGCGAAAAGTAGATGAAAGCTATAGAATTGTTGCTTCATTTTTATCAACAGAACAGAAACATTTATAGTGATAAAATCCGCCGACATGAAAACAAATCAAGTCCCAAACATTTAATATTGATTTCTCCGAAGTAATATTAAAAGGAACACAAATCATCATCACGCGACAGAAACTTGGTCTCATTGGCTGTGATCCACTTGTAAATTAATTTTAGATTTGAAGTTTCCTCCCCTAAGTTTTTATTTTCGTGTGAATGGGGCATTGTCCATTGACTTTAAATTATTTGATATTGTATATTACAATGTGATTGGTTTTACTTGAAATGAAGTTTCTTTTTAATCTTCTTCCAAAATTATCAGATTATAAATAAATTTACTAGAAAGAAGAATTAAGAAAGAGAAGAAAGAAGCAAAAAATGAATAGCGGATATAATAAATCTGCTGATCAAGACGAGGACACTCACAATCCAAAACCATATCATAAGCATATAAAACAGAGCTCACATCCTAAACTAGGGATGGCAATGTGCCGGGGGAAAGGTGTGCCCGATTTTTGCCCGCCCCGACCCCGACCGCAAACTTAACCAACATACCCCAATCTTGATCCGACGATTGCGCTTAATATATATTTATATATTTACTTACCGAAAGTAAAAAATTAATACATATTTATTTATTAGGAGATTTTTTAAATATCTCAAAATTGAGTATGGTGGATTTACCTCAAATAAACTCGATCTTAATAGATTGAATCAGATTGAAACCTGTCGAATCCAGAGTTTTCTTGTCATCCCTATCCTAAACTTAATGATAGATTCAGGTTATAATCATATAAGCAAAAAAACACATAGTACATCAAATAAATAATCTTATTCATAATACATAAAATAAAATATAAAATTGATTTAAGATCATGCACAAATTTTTTTTTTTAAATAAATTAAATGCCAAATGCTAAACTGTATCTTCAAAACAATAAAATGATATTACACCAAAATGATATGTTGAATGTTTGAGTTTATAAGTTAAGAGTATTTTTATTAATCTTTTATTCCATATGGAAAGAAATTGTAGCAAGCTGCAAATTTGAACACATTTGGCCTGCGGTTGGAGATTTGAAAGTCAATTTTGAAATCTCATCCAGGCTGTCACACTTAAAAATTTAACGTTTTAGCTAGTATTTCATTAAGAAAACAACAACCCAACTGTTTTTGAAAGTTTGGTGATCAAATTTGACTCATTTTTAAAAGGTTGAGGCTCAAATTTAGCTCAAAAGAAAGAATAAGAACCAAATTAACAAAAAAATGTATACGTCGAGGGCTAAATTTGATATTATACATTTTAAAAAATTTATTCATTTTGAGTTATCTCAAACTAGTGGAGAGACTGATTGGACATGTATGATTAGGGCTCAAATAATGTTAAGTTCGGACTCTTCTCCTTTTAATTACAACTTATTTAATGATGGAGTCATTTCACTATAGTACCATGACTGAACTCTCTCTTATTATATAACATTACGAAAACTACTTATTAACTGCTTATCAAATGACCTTGTCATAAGTGTGCTACACTCTTAGAATATCCTTAATCTTTTTGGGATAAAATTAGTTCTCCCAATATGACCATCTTTTATCTAATTATTTCCATTACATCGTCCAATATAAAAAAGTTAATTACAAACACATAGTAATTAAATCAATTGTCTTATGACAAATGACTTGTGACCACATTCTTTTTTTATCAATCATGTTATGGCGATGAGAGGATATCATTTACCATAATACGACAATGATTCCACTGTTGTAGAATGATGTTGTATCATGCAAAAGTCGTATACCCAATGTATCGACTTTCAATTTCTCATATTTTTAACTCAGGCTTTTAATACATCAAAGTATACGAGTAAAATATACATAGCTTATCATCTACTCATGATTAAGATATGTCACACTATGAACGTAAAAAATGAATAAATCTATAAACGAATTTAGGATAAATTCAACTTGTATCCTGTCCAATGTATTGTCAGTCCAAACAATGACATTTATGTCTCTATCTGTTGGGAGTCATTCGCATCGATGTTCAAGACAAGACATCTCTCCAATTGGACTTGATAGACAACGTAATAGTCTTCTAATCGATTTGCTAAATTTCAATTAAACAACACACTATAAAATCAATAAGTCAATATTTGCTTACGTTTTATTTTCCGTAAAAAAATTGTTGAGGACAAATAAAAATGATATTAATGTATAATTCAATTTATTACTAATCTGGTTGAAAAAATATAGGTACAAAATGATGAATACATTACACTAAGCGCACTAGATCCTACCAATTATGACTTTATCGTATTAGAATCAATGAGAAAATATATTTAATTGTCTCATTTAACAAGATTGTGATGATTAATTAATTTAATTTTCACTTTATACTTCATTTATTTAATTACAATAAAATAAATAATGATTTGAAGAATTTAATTTAATTTTCTAAGTCATCTCATGCACTTAGCTTAAAAGCACAGTTCCTATTATTTCAAATTGAGTCTTGCTTTATGTATTATCAATCCAGACAATAACATCTACGTCTCTATCTTCTGGGAATCATCCATTTCGATTCTCAAGACAAGATATCTATTATATTTCTTAATTGTATAAATTGATTTGCTCAATTTTGATTCAATGAACTTTTTAAACTACCTAGTAATATAAGTTTTTTTCTCGAATTACGATCTGATCATATAATGCAACCTAGCATTGGTTAAGCATTAGATAATAAATGAAGCTAGTCGTGGCATTCAACGAGAGAAACGCCACAAATATTAATTATATTTCTAATTGTATAAATTACGGTATCTGAGACTTGGTCGCCACCATATTTCTTAATTATATTTCGATACCCACTGAAATGTTGGAATTCGCTGGCTGAAGTGAGTGAATTAGCCGCGTTTTCTGGGTAAACTCCACTTATCATGCGCATAAGCCACTACAGGAGTACCTATGTCACACTTTTCTCCGTAAACGGCGCAAGGTATTGCCGCGGTGAGTGGTGAGATGCAACGTGATATGATCGTGGCTTTCTTCAAGTCAAATGGATGAGGTCGCGTATAGGCAATCTTGCTCCTTTCTGTCATCCGCTGTGAGTTAGATTTGTTCAAAAAAGTGACCTGAGAGGATAGATAGGTTTTACTTGTTTTAAGGGTGGAGTGTAGAGGTGCTTATAGGTCGGGTTGGATCGGATCTAAACATGATATTATCATACTTTATCCTTCTTCAAACTTTCCAAAATTTTGAACAAGCTTTCGAGTGTGGATGAATAGCCTAACCTTTGAACAGGTATAGTGGAGTGGCAATGTCTAACGACTATAAATTTTATATCCATATAAGCCAAAGTGTAAAAGAAAGCACATAATTCATCAAATAAGTAATCTTATCCATAATACATAAAATAAAATAATTGATTTAAAATCATGCACAATTTTCTTTAAACAAATATAAATGTCAATTGCTAAATAATGTTTTCAAAACAAGAAAAATATATTACACTAAAATAATACAGTTGAAAAATTATATCAAAGAAAGAAATTGTAGTAAGTTGAAAAATTCAACACATTTGGCCTATGGTTGAAGATTAAGAAGTCGAGTTTAACTTTTGTTAAATTTAACCGAATGCTGAACCTCATGTATTGGGTTCATGGTTAAAGGTGTTAATTATCTTAAATATGATTTGGATTCGAGTCGCGCTACTCGCTGTTTGTAATTTACCAAAAAAATTTAACCTAATGAAATTTCAATTTAATCCCAAAAATTTAACTGACTCCATAATTAAGTTCAAGAGATTGATTTATAGCATAATATCAAATTTTAGTCTTCAATATTTTTTTAGTTAAATTTGGTTATTAACCTTTCAAAAAATGTCAAATCGGTTTTTCTTATTGAAAATGTTGATAAAAAGATTAATTTTTTAATGATGTTGGCGTGACAATCCACATATACTTTATATTAACTTGACTTTTTTTTTTATGTCACCTCACCAAATGATTTAAAATTTCTAAAATATTCAAAGTATAAAAAAATATATAAATTATAAAAAAGAGTTCATAAAAATTCATAAAATTAGCACGAAATACATGTAGGTTACTAAGCGGCTGTTATGTATAAAAGTTTAATGTTTAGTAAGTATTTCTATTAAAAAAATAAGAATTTGACTGTTTTCGAAAAATTGAGGCTAAAATTTAATTAAAAATGAATAAAAATAAAACGGATAAAAATATAAATATTAAAAACTAAATTTGACATTATGTCTGAATTTATAGATGGATTAGAGGCTTAAGTATCGCTAAATCCGGATTTATTGATTTAATCAAAATTTTGTATCAATAAAAATAATAAAAGTTTTCTTTTTTACTTTCTTCAAACTTTGGTGGAGAGATTTTGGAATAAAGGTTTTGGTGATTTGAATCATTCCTTGAGAATTGAAGTCATTCCAACACAAGAATATATCTGTTACAATATATTGAGCAAAATCAACTTGCTGCTTCGTTGTAATATTTGACTTTGACACCATATAATTATTGTTTGGTTGATATATTGAGCAAAGTCAACTTTCTCATTTAATACTGAATAGATATATTTATATATCTTTTTTTAGCTAAGAATTTAACATTTATTTGTAATAAAATAATGAAGTACAATGATGAAGTATGAGAATTTTAATCTCATTCATTTATTTCAATCAAAGTGGAGTGAAATCATATGACGTTTTCACAATTCAAGAGGATTGCGTTTGTAAATAATATCTTAATAATGAATTACAGTAACGTTAAATTCAATAATGACATTGGTAGCATTTATAAGGATAGGGTTAAATAGTGCAGTCCCTGTTGCCATCTTGAATCGTCCTCTTCCGCCGACCACTGCAAGCCCAGATACTCCCCTTGAAAATATGCTAAGAGAACTGCCGTTAAACTTACCGGTATTGAATCCAAAATCTATGTACTGCGTGCTCGATGCATTTGATCCGGCTAAGAGGGAAATACCCTGAACATTTCCAATCACCTCTGAGTCAGGTTCAGGACCAGTTCTGAGGGGATCATTAACGGCAGCCAAGGTAGCAAATGGCACTGATGAATTATTGATTGTGATGTTGGCTTGGGCTATCGTGACTGCTGTAACACCCGTAAGTTCGTGCATAAAGAAGTGAAGATCGGTGACCTTATCTGGCCTGCGATGATATGGTCGAGTCTTCGAGTAGTATTGGCTCTGCACTGCTACTTGGGAGAGGCAGATGATCAGAATCCAACTCAACATCAATGTTCCTTTCATTGTCTCTGCTTTACTATAATTTCTGTGGCGAAATGTAGATGAAAGCTATAGAATTGTAATTGCTTCATTTTTATTAAGAAAACAGAAACATTTATACTGATAAAACCTGCCGACATGAAAATAATTTATTGTCCCAAACAATATATATAATACATGATTGATTTCTCTGTGCTAATATTAAAAAGAACACAAATCTCCATCACGCAACAGAAACTTGGTGCAATTAATTTTAGATTGGAAGTTTCCTCCCCCTGCATTTCTGTTTCGTGTGGATGTTGTCCATTGACTTTAATTTATTTGATATTTATGTGATTGATTTTATAAAAAAAAAAAATTGATATGGAATCTTTTTTTCTGAATCTCCTTCCGAAATGAACATCGAATCTAGAAATTTATTAGAAATCAGAAACATGGTCTAATTAGCTGCTTGCTGTAATCAATGTTCTTTGTTTTTTGTGCAAAGCAGGTGATGGAATTCACCATCACCTTTCTGCCAATTTTTCTCTTTTTGTTTTAATTATTGCTTGTGGCGACAAATCAATCCGAGAGAGAACTTCGAGGCTTGGAATCTTGCCTAAATCTTCCACACTCTTGCAATACTCTATTGGAATTTGTTAAATTTGGAGCTGAATTGTGTGCTAATACATGTCTCATGGAATTTGACATTTTCTATTCTCTCATTTGAAAAAAAAATAAGATGAAAAAAAAATAAGAGAAACCAAAAGGAAAAAAAAAATTCTCCACTGACAGCTTAGATTACGAGTAAGAAAATGTGAATTGTGACCGATTGAGTAATCGGGACGGGATGTTTGAGCATTCATCTCACTTCGCATCGAAAGATAAAAAATTGTATGCTTGAATAATCTTTTGTCCCATATGAAAGAAAGAAATTGTAGTAAGATAAAAAAATTCAACACATTTAGCCTATAGTTGGAGACTAGAAATTGTCCATTGACTTTAATTTAGACTTAATGAAAATTTGGCCAATAATATTTTCATATTTTATCAAAATAATTTTAATTGTATGCTTGAATTTTTTAAATTACTTTTTTTAATAGATTTAATGAAAGTACCATTAAAATAGTTAACGAGATAATGTAGAGTTTCATACATGGAATATTTTTAATGAGACGTGATTTATTACTTAAATAACACAATAAAATAATTACATGTGGAAAAATAATAAAATAAATAAATAATTCATAAAGTTAAAAAATAACTTAAATAAATAATTTAAAGAAAATAAACGTAATTATCTAAAAAAAGTTAAAAAATGAATGCACACATTCAGTATTTTCCGTTTGATTTATTAATTATCTTTTTGAAACCTCTCAATAAACAAACATATGCATTCATTTTGAAACCTTTTTTTACATAATTATGTTTGTTTTTTTTAAGTTAAGAGTTATTTTTTAATTTCATATATGATTTATTTATTTTTATTATTTTTCACTTGTAATTATTTTATAGAGTTACTTTAGTAACAAATTACATCTCATTACAAAAATTCATATCATCCTCGTTAAATTTTTAATGGTACTTTCATCAAATATGTTAGAAAAAATAATTTGAAAAAAAAAAACAAAAGTTAATGACTAAAAAAATTTCAAAAATACAATTAAAACTATTTTGACAAAATATATAAATGTTAATAGCCAAATTTTGTCATTAAGCTTTTAATTTATTTGATACTCCATATTACATATGATTGATGTATTGATATTATAAATTATTTTATCTTCTGCTAAGAAAAGTTTGTTTAAAATGAAGTCTCTTTTTAATATAATTAACAGCGAAATAAAAAAATTTATTCGAAAAGTTTGTTTGATATGAAAGTGTGTTTGTTTGGAATTCACCACCCCATTCAGCCTTAAATTGGGTAAACAATCAAAATGGTTACTTTTGTTTACCTCATGTTACACTTTAGTCATTTATATAACACCTCAAAAATTTAAATTTTTCCATCAAAGTGGTATCAATGATGAACCTAGTGATTCAATGGTCATGTATTCGTTTATTTGATCTTAAAGTCGTGTGTTTGAACCTCCGTGTATACGTTCACCAATATATTTTGGTTCTTTTATTTTAATTTTAATTTTTTATATAATTGTTTAGTTTTAAACAAAAACCAACGAAACCATCTCCTCTTCCCAAAAAAAAAAAACAAGAGTGAGTGTTCTTGAACTCAAAAAAATCATTCTTCATTTCTGCTCTTGATCGTTGCTATTTTACTGCGATTCGTTGTTGTTGTTCGTGAATGCAAGCGTTGCTAGACGCTAGTGGTAAGAATTGTGAGAAACGGGATTAGTTTGTGTGCATTGATGAGTAAAATTCTAGTTCTTGCAATATTTGTTGAATCTTTGTTGAATTGTGCGAATTTTGAGTATTGGTCTCAATTGCGTTTCTTTAGGAGAGCATATTGTTGACGACAACCTAGCGAGTGTACGAAATACATGAGGCTTCACTCGTACGAAGGTATCGTTGTGTTCTTCTCAAGGTTGTGTTGGAATTGTTGAATGTTGAACGGAATTCGTTGTGTAATTGGGAAACTGACTATATAGTTATGCATTATTTTGTCATTGTATGCTACTGAAGTTCCTTTTTAATTGTCGTTAGGATCGTAATAGGTAGGGTGTGTGTCCATGCCGTGTACTATTAAAACAAGCTGCAGGCAACACATGGGCTATGTTCACGGCCGTGTTCCAAACCGTGGGTGCATACTGTTTAGTGAAACACAAATTGGGCACACAAGCGTGGGTCAAACCGTGTGTGCATATTGTTTTAGGAACTAGTGTACAGGGGACACACAGGCTAAAGCCACGGGCGTGTGTCAGACCGTGTGAGCATACTGTTCGGTGTCACACGGGCGTAGGCTAGATCGTGTGGATATTTTGTTTTGAGGTTTCAAGTATAGTGGACACATGGGCTGGACACACGGGTGTGTGCCTAGACATGTGCCACAGACGAGCTGGCTCATGGCCATGTGCCAGACCGTGAACAGGGTAATTTCGTCATGTAAACTTCATGTAAGCAATTGTACGCTACCCGTAGGACTTGTATGATTAAAACTGATTAGCAGAAGTGGATAAGCATGTTAACAATGTGATACTGAGTACGATATTGCTTATTGGCAGTGACACTGTAAACACTACAATATTATTACTGAACTAGCAGTGACATTATAAACACTGCAATATGACAACTGAACTGGTAATGACACTGTAAACACTTCAATATGACAACTAATTGGCAGTGACACTATAAACACTGCACTATTACCATCGAACCAGCAGTGACACTGCAAATACTGCTAGGTTATCACTGAACTGAAATACAACTGTTTAATTGATTGAGGTCCATATATTTAAGGCATTGTTATTAAGGAGCCCAATTATAGTCGGGCCGAATTTAACAAAGGGATTAATGGGTCTTTGTCATCCAAGGTTAGAAGTCCAGGTGAAGTATCCAAGTCTAGCAGGTTGGGTAAGGGAATGGATGACAAGTGTCCGGTGCAAGAGATTGATATGGGTCAAGGGATCATTATGGAATTAGAAACGGGTATGGGACTAGAAGTTGGGGCTTTGACCTAACACCATACTTCTCAAGAAGAAGAGACAGTAACTATTGTAGAAGGTGCTACTATAGTACCGAATAATAGTGGGGTTTTGAACGGCCCTCTGGTGTGGGCTAACATGGATTTCGAGGGCGATGAGGTGGTGCTGCCGTATGTACCACAGGTTATCCCTTTGGAGGTTGCTGATGTCACTATTTCCATTTCCTCGTCCGACCTAGATCCGATGAAGCACTTTGCCGTCAGATTCAAGCTTGACCAATATATTGATGATAATGGGCAAGATGGCGATGGATCAAAAGAAAAAGGAAGGAAAGGGGTACATGGTTCGGGTATTGCGTTAGGAGGGTCAAAAATCCCAAAAAATATTAAAATTGCTCATGGAGGAGGAAGCAAGTTCAAGGCAAAAAGCACCCAAAGGATTCTTTTGAAAGAATCTATGGCTCAGCTTCCATAGCTATCTCTTTGCCAGAAAATAAAGGCCAAGGGGTCAATTTTGTCCTTTCTGAAAATAAGGAGATTCATGAAAAGATAGATCATTAGGTGACAGGTTTGGGGTTCCTTTCTGTTCCTTTATATTATTTCAAGTTTTTATATTTGTTTCTTTTGAAATTTTTTTTATTTATTATGATGTCAAAATTAACAATTTTCTCTTGTAATTGTCAAGGTTGTGCAAGTGGTAAATTAACTCGTGTTTTTCATGAGTACAATTTGGAATATCGATCGGACATTGTTTGCCTATTAGAACCTAGAATTAATGGAAAAAAACATGAATTATGTTATTGAGAAATTGGGTTTTTGTTTTTCTCACCGTGTTGAAGCTATTGGTTTTTCAGGAGGTATATGGGTCGAATGGAAAGATTCTATTAACGAATTAATTTTATATAACCACCCTCAGTTTATTTTGCTTCGAGTTTCTAGTAAGGATATTTCTACTCCTCTTTACATTATTTTTGTATATGGAAGTCCTGATAGAAGCAAACGGAAAGTATTGTGGAACAAGTTAAGGTGTGTTTTACCTTGTGATTAGAAGTTGTGCATCATCATGGGGGATTTTAATGCCATTTTGTCACCTAGTGATAAGAAGAGTAACCAAACCACAGGTAAGCGTTGTAAATTATTTGGGAACTTTGTTGATTCTTGTAATTTGTAGGATCTTGGATACGTAGGACTTGCATTTACGTGGCAAAGGGGAGACACGATGGAGAGATTGGATTGAGCGTTGGTTAATGATGCTTGGCTCTCAACCTTTCTGCAAAGCCTGCTGTCACACTTGCCCCGCATTAAATCAGACCACCGACCCATCTTGTTAAGATCCAACCCGAATGTTTCTTCAACCATTGGTAGGCCATTCAGATTTCTAGCAGGATGGACAAAACATGCAAGTTTTCCTACCTGTGTCAAAGATATTTGGAAATTTTCAGGTGATATGATCCATTCACTTTTTGATTTTACTAACCATGTGAAAGAATGGAACAAATCTGTTTATGGCTTCAAATCTAAAGTGCCTTGGAACTGTCGCCTTCAGATCGCCTAATACAACTTGAAATAGATGTTGGAGATGAGTTGGAAAACTTGTTAGACCATGAAGAATTATTGTGAAAACAGAAAGCTTGGTGTGACTGGTTACATTTTTGAGATCGTAATACAAAGTTTTTCCATAGTCGTACAGTGCAACGTCACAAATTCAATCGAATTCATACAATTGCGTATTAATAATGGCAGTTTGTGCTCTGACTAAGATATTAATCAGGCCGAGGCAGTCCTTTTCTTTGAGAAGCTGTATTGTGAAAGGACGGAGCCTATCAAGAGGTTATCGACTAATATTTTCCCTCGCTTTAGTGATCAAGATATTGATTTTCTAAGCAAGGTGGTGACTGATGACGAGATTAAAAAGGCCCTCTTCGACATGGATCCCTTGAAAGCTCCGAGGAGCAATGGGTTCCATGCTCATTTTTTCCAAAGCCAGTGGGATGTTGTTGGGAGTGCTGTTTGCGACTTGGTTCGGGGTGTTTTTTTTGGAATGCTATTGTTGAAGAGCTTAACAATACTTTGATTGTTCTCATCCCTAAGATCGATCATCCTGAAGACTTTAGTCAGTTCAGACCCATCAGCTTGTGTTCGGTATTGTATAAATTGATTATGAAAATAATTGCTAATAGATTTAGATGTGTGTTTCCTAACATTATCTTGCAGGAACAAAGCTTTATAGCAGGGCAGAACATATCTGACAACATTATCATAGCCCAAGAAGTGACCCATTGTATGCGGGTGAGTTGGAACTAGATGGCTCTTAAATTGGACCTTGAAAAGCCTATGATCGGGTGAGTTGGGATTTCATCAGGGCTTCTCTCCAATCTGCTGGGGTCTCGAAGTTTCTCATTTCGATCATTATGAATGCTATTGCCTCCTTGACCATGCAAATTCTTTGGAACGAAGTACCCACTCAGAAGTTCAAACTAGTCAGAGGGATTAGACAGGGATGCCCACTATCTCCGTATCTCTTTGTTTTATGTATGGAGTGGCTTGGCCGTATCATTCATGCTTAGATTGGAGAAGGGAGTTGGAAGCCTATTAGGCTTTCTCGAAAGGGCCCAGATCTTTCACACCTATTCTTCGCAGATGATATAGTCATATTTTGTAAGGCAGATATGTAACAAGCTCAACTTCTTTCAGGTACGTTAAGTCATTTTTGCGATTTCTCTAGCCATAAGGTTAGTTTGAGGAAGAGCAACATCTACTTCTCCAAAAGCACTAATGAGGCCATACGAACCCAGATTAGTCAAGTATTTGGTTTTTAGGTTGTGCAAAATCTGGGGACTTATTTGGGAGTACCACTCTTACATGAAAGAGTTACCAAAAGTACCCTTAGGTTTTTTGTGGACAAGGTTAGGCGAAAGCTACAAAACTGGTAAGCTAGGAAGCTTTCCATTACTAGGAGGGTAACACTAACTCAGTCAGTTCTCCTCACCATTCCAAACTACTTCATGCAATCGATGTCTTTACCTAAAGGAATTTCTTTTGAGCTTGAGCCGATTGTAAGATAGTTTGTTTAGGGTTCTATTAGTGGGCACTCTAAACTTGCTTTGGTAGGATGGAAGACTATATGCCAACCAAAGGAGAGAGGGGGACTCGACTTTCATCAGTTACATGATCAAAACAACTCATTTCTCATGAAGCTTAGGTACAGTTTGATTACTAAGAGTGAGGCTTTATGGGTTCGTGTTCTTCATTCCAAGTATAAGGTACATGAGCAAATCCCCTCTTCTATTCACAGAAGTCAATCTTCGTATCTTTGGAGATCTCTCTTTAAGATCTGGCCACTTTTTCGTGAAAATTTGGCTTGGTCTATTGGTGATGGTAGTAGTATCCATTGTTGGATTGATCCATGGATTAGGGAGGTTGGTTCTTTAATATCCTATATTCCTACTCAAACTAACTTAGACCTTGATTGTAAGCTAAAATATATGGTGCTGGATGATGGTACTTGGAACATTGAGCTTTTTCGCCTTTGGTTATCTGAAAAGGTTGTACAATGCATTATTAGCATTCCTCCCCTTTACCCTAAGGAGGGAAGGGATAGGGTTATTTAGGCCTCTTCCTCTTCTGGTAGGTTTTCTATTTGAAATGCTTACTAGTCACTGACGCAAGATTTGTGGGAACCTAAGGATCCAAAGTGGGGAACCATTTGGAAACTTCAAGGTCCCTAAAGAGTTGAATTTTCCTTTGGCTTGTTTACAAGAACAGGTTGCTTACTGATATGGAGCGTACTAGATGGAGGTTGGGACAAAGCAGTGCTTGTGGGATTTGTGGGCATGTAACTGAAGATACCTTACATGTGCTTCGTGATTACCAGGATACTAGAGACGTGTGGAAGCTGGTTGTAGACAACAATCGACAAAACAGGTTCTTTTCTGAACACCTCCACTCTTGGATATTTACTAATATTTGCTCTCCTGTATCCTTTCAGCTTCATGGCGTCTATTGGGCATATTTATTTGGGATGATTCTTTGGAGAATTTGGAAAAACAGGAATATGTTTACTTTCCAAAACATTACATGGATAGCTTGCGAGATCGTTAAAGCTTTCGTGAGCTAGGCTCACCAATACAAGGCCAACCAGAAGGATCCTAAAACCACTTCATTGAGCCCTCAGTCTCGAAGAATCTCAGGGAAGAGATGGTTTCATTTATTCACTGATGGTGCAATTATGAGAGACAATGGGCAAGCGGCAACAGCAGGAGTTGTTCAGAACATGGATGGCAAATGGATTCTTGGTTTTAACCATTACTTGGGAAAGTGCATTCCATTGGAAGCAAAATTGTGGACCATTATGGATGGTCTCTTAATACTCTTATAGAATGGGTTTCACAAGGCTACCATCCAAACAGACAATTTGGAAGCTGTTCAACTCTTAACTAAAGAAGAGGATATGGATTTAGAGATCACCATTCTTCGACGAGCAAGGTGGATTCTTCGATCTGAAGGCCAATGGCGAATCCGGTATGTTCCAAGAGAAAGGAATTCAGTGGCAGATAGATTGGCAAAACTTGGCCTCTTTTGGAAGTTAAGTCTACAGACCTTTAGTGCACCTTCTTTGGAAGTGATGGGATCCATTCAAAAAGATATGGAACGGGACTTTGATGCGTTACTGATTTAATGTAACTGTTTTTGTTTTCATTCACCAAAAAAATATATTATAACAGATATAATCTTGTGTTGAGATGAATAAATCCCAAGAAATTATTCAAATCACCAAGACCTTTACTCCAAAATCTCTCCATCAAAGTTTGAACAAAGTAAATATATATATATATATATATTATTTTTATTGATGCAAAATTTTGATTGAATCAATAAATCCGGATTTAGTGATACATAGGCCTCTAATTAATCTATAAATTCAGGCATAATGTTAAATTTAATTTTTAATATTTATATTTTTTATTCATTTTAGTTTTTATTATTTTTAGTTAAATTTTAGCCTCAATCTTTTGAAAAGAGTCAAATTGTTATTTTTTTAATAGAAATACTTACTAAAACATTGAACTTTTATACATGACAGCCGCTTAGAAACCTACATGTACTTCGTGCTAATTTTATGAATTTTTATGAACTCTTTTTTATAATTTATAATTTTTTTTATACTTTTAATACTTTAGAAATTTTAAATCATTTGATGAGGTGAAATGCAAAAAAAAAAGTCATGTTAGTATAAAGTATATGTGGTTTGTCACACCAACATTATTAAAAAAAATAAACTTTTTATCAATATTTTCAGTAAAAAAACCGATTTGACATTTTTTGAAAGGTTAACAACCAAATTTAACTAAAAAAAATATTGAAGACTAAATTTTACATTATGCCATAAATCAACCTCTTGAACTTAATTCTGGACTCAGTTAAATTTTTGGGATTAAATTAAAATTTCAAATTAAATTGAGCCTTCGATTAAATTTTTTTGGTGAATTATAAACAGTTATTAATGCGACTCGAATCCAAGTCATACCTAGAATGGTGAATACCTTTGACCATCAGATCAATACATGGGATTCAGTTAAATTTAACAAAAGTTAAACTTGACTTCCTAATCTTCAACCATAGGCCAAATGTGTTGAATTTTTTTCAACTTACTACAATTTCTTTCTTTGATATAATTTTTCACTTTTAGTTTGATAAAAAGTCTTAACTGAAATTGGAATAAAATAAATAAAAATAATCTTAACTTATAAACTCAAACATTCAATTGTATTATTTTAGCGGAATATATTTTTCTTGTTTTGAATATATTATTTAGCAATTGACATTTATATTTGTTTAAAGAAACTTGTGAATGATTTTAAATCAATTATTTTATTTTATGTATTATGGATAAGATTACTTATTTGATGAATTATGTGCTTTCTTTTACACTTTGGCTTATATGGATATAAAATTTATAGTTGTTAGACATTACTACTCCACTAGACCTGTTCATAGGTCGGACTATTCACTCACGCTCGAAGGTTTGTCCAAAATTTGGGAGGGTTTGGATAAACATAAAGTATGATAATATCATGCTTAGACCCGATCTGACCTGACTTATAAGCACCTCTAAACTTCACCCTTAAAACAAGTAAAACCTATCTATCCTCTCAGATCACTTTGTTGAACAAATGTAACTCACAACGGATGACAGTAAGGAGCAAGATTGCCTATACGCGACCTCATCCAGTTGACTTGAAGAAAGCCACGATCATATCACGTTGCATCTCACCACTCACCGCGACAATACCTTGCGGCGTTTAGAGAGAAAAGTGTAACATAGGTACTCCTATAGTGGCTATGCGAATAATAAGTGGAGTTTACCTAGAAAACGCGACTAATTCACTTTCTAGCCAGCAAATTCCAATATTTCAGCGGGTATCGAAATATAATTAAGAACTATGGTGGCGACCAAGTCTCAGATACCGTAATTTTTACAATTAAGAAATATAATTAATATTAGTGGCGTTTCTCTCGTTTGTCCAAAATTTGGGAGGGTTTGGATAAACATAAAGTATGATAATATCATGCTTAGACCCGATCTGACCTGACTTATAAGCACCTCTAAACTTCACCCTTAAAACAAGTAAAACCTATCTATCCTCTCAGATCACTTTGTTGAACAAATGTAACTCACAACGGATGACAGTATGGAGCAAGATTGCCTATACGCGACCTCATCCAGTTGACTTGAAGAAAGCCACGATCATATCACGTTGCATCTCACCACTCACCGCGACAATACCTTGCGGCGTTTAGAGAGAAAAGTGTAACATAGGTACTCCTGTAGTGGCTATGCGAATAATAAGTGGAGTTTACCTAGAAAACACGACTAATTCACTTTCTAGCCAGCAAATTCCAATATTTCAGCGGGTATCGAAATATAATTAAGAACTATGGTGGCGACCAAGTCTCAGATACCGTAATTTTTACAATTAAGAAATATAATTAATATTAGTGGCGTTTCTCTCGTTGATTGCCACAACTAGTTTCATTTTGCAGCCCTCGAAAAATTGGCAATAACTAGATTAAACCTTATTTAAGCTCAAAGTTAGCATTCATAGTAGGATACGCAATGCACAACGGTGGTTGATCATTAGGAGCCTCGACTAATTGTCGGATCGTCTGATCCATAGGTGGTGTGGATCTCGATTTTCATCAACCCTAGCAATCGGCACTCCCGTCGGTAGATTAACTCTTTGGTTTTCTAGTGTTGGATTAGGGTTTTCGTTTAGCCTAGATTGGCCTTCGTCGCCTTCTTCTACTTCTTCGACGCCAAAATTTGATGTGTTGTCAAAAACACAAAATACAACCTATTTTGAAAATAAATAAAAATAACAGTAAAGGGAAGTAGGGTCTGATCCTCAAGGACTAGAGTGTGAAGAATCTTGTCTGTCGAGATCGTGGGCGAAATCATGCCCAAGAAAAGCGGCGTGATCTGGGGAAAAATTAAAAGAAAACAAAATTAAAAGAAATAGAAAATAGGAGTGTCGAAATAAAAATAAATAGCATAAAATAATAAAGTCGAGAGAAGAAGAGTTTTATCAATATTCAGAGATTCGGCCTCCGGTTATCTTGATTCTTCCTTGGTTCAATCATAGATTTTGGATGGTTCTTCTCTTGCCCGAATAAGCCAGTTATAGTGGAAGAGAACGCCTATGACCACCAGCTCCAAATATAGTTTTTAGAGGAACCTGACTCTAGCCAACTTTCACTCCAATGGGGCTATCTTACACTAGATCACCTTTTCCCAATGACGAATGCGACGCAGTTTTGTCTCTTTGGCTTGGCAACCTTTGACGCAGTAAGTTAGCGAACCGACTGTGCAACCTTCTCAAAACACACAAAGCAGCAATCTTTGCACAAGATGAAAAGATTACTTTTGTAGGGATTTTGGACAGAAGCGTCGATCCCGTAATTCAGAGGATTGATGAATACTCGGGTGAGAAGAATTAAGCGCGGATTCTAAGCCTCATGAACTTTGGAGGAATATTTGATAACCTTCGGCTAGAATGATTTTTAGTTGCTAATGTTTTTGGGGAAGAACACAAGATTAAAATAGAGCTTTTTATTGAGATAGGGTTTTTGGGAGATGGAAGATTTTTTCAATGAATGGGAAGTGTATAATTCAATCACTCTACCCCCTATTTATAGTACATAATATTCCTAGTTAAATCCAATCTAAATTCTAAAAGATAATTAGAATTATATGTAACATTTAATTCTCTAATTGGATCCAATTTAAACTCTAAAAGATAAATAAAAAAAGATAAACATAAATTAAATACAAATTTAAATAATAAATAATATCTTAAATATTAAATCCTAATAAAAATATATTTTAAAATAAAATAAAGTATTCCACCTTCACACAACTTCACTTTTCCTTCTAAAATCATGCTTCTTACCTCCAATTTATCTTTTGTCATCACTAGAGTCCCTACAAAATAAAAAAAATCATAAATAACCCAAATTAATATGATCATACTCAATATATATATAATTAATATCCAAAAGTATATCATATTTAAGCATTATCATTGTGAAACTTAGTTAGCACTTTAATTCTTCTTTAATTTTTGGTATTCATGCATCTTCTTTTATATATTATTTTTAAAATTATATATAAAAATTATTAAATTTTTAATTATTATCATACTTTAATTTTTGGTATTGATGCATACTAATATTTTTGAAGATACAAAACTTTGGTTCTTTCTTTAGACTTTTTCTTTAGGTACATGGATGACCCGAATTTAAGCTATTTTTATAGAAAATAAACACTTGATCAGTGGACCGCAACTTGAAATTTGATTCACTATTTAGATTTTAATCATTTGTTATAGGTGCATCGATGACCAAAATTTAGGTTATTTTTATAGAAAATAAATACTCGATCAATAGATCACAACTTGAGGTTTGGTTCATTGTTTTGATTTTAACCATTTGTTATGCAACTTAAAAAGAAAAAAAAAACATTGCTAATTGATTTTTAACTCAATTGTTACTATTGTTGTTGCAACAATGAGTTGAATGTGGATTTCAACACCTTATGTGCTTTTATCTCCAATTTATGAGTGTGGGGTTTACGAGTAATTTAGGCATTGTATAAAAAAGGTTATGTAAGCAATGTGAAAAATTTTATCTCCAAATTCGATAGTTCTTATCATAGCATAACAAGGGTAAATTGAAAAAATAGTCACTTAATTATTAGCGTGTTTTAATTTTGGTCACTCAAGTTTAAATTTTTTTTATTTTAATCACATTACCGAAATTTAATATTTTGGTCACGACTTCGTTAAATCATTGACAATGACCTTTTTTATTGGTATAATAACAAATTTAACCCTCAAATATTTAACTGGGTTAGGAAAATAATTTAATTGAATGAATGAATTAAATTTATTTTAATTAAGTAAATAATATTTTTGAAAATAAAAAATTATTTATTAGGTTAATTAAAATATATGAGTTAATTAAATATTCAGATAACATATATAATTAAACACAATATATGAGATAGGCCCAATAAACTCATCCAATGTGTGATGAGCAACACCCAAGGCTCGCGAGGGAGTGTTGTTGCCCTCTTAGCAACACTACAAAGATTAAATGTATTTTTTTATTAAAATAATATTATTTTACTTGATGATACTTAGAGGTGCTCATGGGGCGGGGCGGGGCGGGGCGGGTTTGGGTTGGGTCTAAGTATGATATTAACATATTTTATACTTGTCCAAGCTCGGTCCGACCAAAAATCTGGGCCTAAAATTTTGCTCAAACTCACTCATATTTGTAAAAGACTATTTTAAGTTCATTTTAAGCTCGTCCATTATTTTTAAATTTTAAAAAATATATTTATATTATATTATGTTAATATTTAATAATTTTATATTTTTTATTTATTGAAATTTTTTATATAGAAATCTTAACATTATTTTAATGTTTACATTCGAGTAATATTATATATTTAGTATAAGTTTATTTTTTTGTGTTTTAAATTACATAATATATTAAAGTAACATAATATAAAATATTATAAACTTAAAATGGGTTGCGTTGGGTCGGGCCTGGGCTTTGAATGTTCAAACCCAAGTCTGACCCATATTTTAAACGGACTTAATTTTTTGTCCAAATCCATTTTCGGGCCTAGTATTTTTGCTCAAATCTTCCCAAATTTTGGACAAATCTTCAGGCTTGGATGGATAATCCAACCCATGAACAGGTCTAAATTGATTCCTAAAAACATTAATATTATTTTTGGTTATCTTCAACCTTTATTCAAGTCCACCAATCCAAATATCAATTGCAAAATAAAATAATCTATAACATCAACACATCAATCAGATGTAATATATACTATCAAATACATTAAACCCAATGGACAATGCAAAGCATTCAAACGAAAGTAGAAACGCAGGGCAGGAGACTTCCAATCTAAAAATTAATTTAAAGCAAGTGGCTCATTTAATTTTATAGAAAGAATGGTGTTTACGTGAAGTTTTTCTTATTTATATGTATAAGAAAATGGTATTCCTATTTAAAAATCAAGCAGCCAATTAGACTAAGTTTGTGTTGCCTGGTCAAAATTTGTTTTGTTTTTTAATATTACTAGGGAGAAATCAAGCAGGTATTACATAAAATGTTTTGGACAATAAATTACTGGTTTTATCAGTATAAATCTTTCTGTTCTGTTAATAAAAATGAAGCAACAATCCTATAGCTTTCACCTACATTTCGCCCCAGAAATTATAGAAAAGAAGAGACAATGAGAGGAGCATTGACGTTTAGTTGGATTCTGATCATCTGCCTCTCCCGGGTAGCAGTGCAAAGCCAATACTACTCCGAGACCCTACCATATCATCTCGGGCCAGTTAAGGTCACCAATCTTCACTTCTTTATGCACAGAACTACGGGTGTTACGATAGTCGTGGTAGCCCAAGCTAACATCACAAGCAACGAAAATAATTCAACAGTGCCATTTGCCACCTTATTTGCCATTAATGATCCCCTCAGGACTGGTCCTGAGCCTAACTCAGAGTTGATTGGAAATATTCAGGGTATTGCGTCAGTGGCCGGAATGAATGCATCGAGCACGGAATACCTAGATTTTGGTTTTAGTACTGGTAAGTTTAACGGCAGCTCTTTAAGTGTATTTTCAAGGGGAGAACCTGATCTTGCGGTGGTCGGAGGAAGAGGACGATTCATGATGGCAACAGGGGTTGCACAGTTTAATCCTATCCTTGTAAATGCCACCAATGTCATTGCTGAATTTAACGTTACTGTAATTCATTACTAAGGTGTTATTTACCGACTCAATTCTCTTGAACTGTGAAAAATTCATATGATTGTGCTCCTTTTGATTAGAATAAATGTATGATATATATATATATTTGATTAAAAATTAAAATTCTCGTACTTGATTTTGTACTTTATTATTATATTACAAATAAAGATTAAATTCTTAGCTACAAAAAGGCATATAAATATATCTATTCAGTATATCATAACAAATATATACTTGTGTTGAGATGAATAAATCTTGAGATAAATTTCCAAGAAATGATTCAGATCACCAAGATCTTTACCAGAAAATCTCTCGGCCGAAGTTTGAACAAAATTAGCGAGAAAAGCTTTATTATTTTTTATTGATACCAAATTTTGTTTGCTTCGATAAATTCGGATTCGGCGATAATTAGGCCTATAATAGATCGATAAATTATTCTTTTTTTGAGTTAAATTTGAGCCACAATCTTTTAAAATAAATCAAATCTAATCACAAACCTTTCAAGAAGAGTCAAATTGTTGTTTTGTTTTTGGAAATACTAACTAAAACGTTAACTTTTTAAACATCACAATCTGCATAGCAATCCACATGTACTTTGTATTAATTTTCTTTTAATTTTTATGAATTTTATAATTTTTAAATTATTTATTGTGGTGACATTTAAAAAAATATCATGTCAACGTAAAGTACAAGTGGATTGCCATACCAACATCATTAAAAAAATTAATTCTTTTTTTCATCATTTTCATTAAAAAAAAAAAAGGAGATTTATTTACAAGAATAAATTCTATTTTCTACAAATCTCAGAGTTTTTCGGTTTTCCATACAGAGAAATTAACTTTTCAACTGTTAGTTAACCAAGTTATCTATAACACTCATACTCGACCCAATCATTGGGTCTAAGATACAAAATGCCACATTTATTGTCGGAGTAATTATGATTGATTACTTACAAATTTCATCATTAATTATTTATTCATAAGTATTAAAAACCTTAAAACACAATATATAATCATTTTCGGGTTATATATGAGCTTATGAAAGCTAAATACCATCCCGAGGTTGAACTAGGACTAAACTGAAAGGTTTTCAAAATATTTCTGGTGGGTGTCACGACATTGAAGATAATAGCTGAACTTCCCAACCTGAGGACCAAATTGTAAAACTTCCAAAATAAAATAGGGTTGATGTCGCGACCCCAAGCTAAGATGACCTGATGTCACGACATTCAAGGTGTGAAATTCCGACATCCATGGCAAACCACTAAGTTCCTATTTTCCAATGATACCAACCTAGCATATGCAAATAAGGTTTGGCACTAAGGTCCCATTCATCCTTCCAACACATATAGACGTGATTAATATGCCATTTTTAAGTCATTAATATAAAATTAATACATGACCGAAATCATTTTCAAGCTAAGATAGCTCTAGGTACATGCCATTTAACCAAAATAAGATGAATTATACAAACTCAGGTGAGTTGAATACGACAGTCCAGATGCATGATAAGTGTCGAAAGCAACATATTTTAACCTCATTCTTAATGCATTTTTGGATGATTATTTTATTTAAAATGGTGAATTTTATGCTCCCAATCCTTTAAATTCATGTTTTTATACTTAAGAGAGTATTGAAGAGCAAAATGAACGAAAAATGAGTGAAAACCGAAAAACTAAAGGGGAAGAAAAAAAGGAAAATAAAGAAATAAAAAGAAAAAAAATAAATTGTTCAAAAAATAAAAGTATAGGGACTAGTTTTAACAAATGAAAATCATAGAAAAACTACAATAAAATAGATGCATAAGAGAGGAAAACAAAGGGAGAAGCAGAAGAGAATGGAAAAAATAAAAAATAAAGGCAAAGTTCAAAGAACATAAAAGAAAAAAAAATTAAATTGCTCAAAATGAAAAAATATGGAGACCAATTGTATAGTTTAACCTAAATTTTTTGTTTGAAATGATGATTTAACGTGTCATGTCAACTTACCGTAACACCATTAACGGTAATTAACAGCTCAATAACTAAAATATTACGACACACTAACATAAGTTGTAACACCCCGAACCCAGCCTAGATGAAACAACTAAGTCCAACATGTAATAGTATCACCAAGAATGAAGTCAATATCATAGTAAGAGAAAAATATGTACAATTAAGTTATCAAAAGCACTACGAGTCAAATTATGTATATATCCAACATCAGATGAAACACAACAACAAATAAAAACATCAACATATGTCCCACAAGTTCTAGACTTAACCTACTATTCAATCTACTAGAAGTCCCTAAAAGTCCTACTTCAACCAAGCTTCCCAGCCGCCCACCGTTAAGTTTGAGTAGAACCTGAAACACTAGTAAGTAAATCAACATGAGTCGTAATGACGGTTGTATAAGTCATTAATGTAAATATAGGAGACCTTGTACAGTTAAATCCTTAAATATATGGACCTCAATCGGTTAAACAGTTGTATTTCAGTTAAGTGATAACCTAACAGTGTTTGTAGTGTCACTACTGGTTCAATTGTAATCGTGCAGTGTTTACAGTGTCACTGCCAGTTCAATAATAATATTGCAATGTTTACAGTGTCATGCCCGTGTGCCCTTGAACAGAGGCAAAAACTAGGTAGATTTACAAAAAAATGTACAAATCTACGAAGGGATCGATACCTTACCTATTACGATACTAACTACAAGCAAAAAGGAACTCCAATAACCTACAATAATGTTATGATGCATAATTATACAGTCAATTTCCCAATTACACAACGAATTTCGTTCAACATTCAACAATTCCAACATAACCTTAAGAAGAACACAATGATACCTTCATACAAGTGAAGCCTCACGTATTACATATACTCGCTAGGTCGTCGTCAACAATATGCTTCCTAAAGCAACACAATTGAGACCAATACTCAGAATTCGTAGAATTCAACAAATATTGCAAGAAATAGAAGTTAACACATCAATGCACAAAAGAACCAACTCACACAAAAGTACCAAAATATATTTGTGAACGCATACATGGAGGTTCAAACAAACGACCTCAAGATCAGATAGACGAATGCATAACAATTAAACCACTAGGCTCATTGTTGACACCTCTTTGATGGAAAAGTTTAAATTTTTGGGGTGTTACAACTCTCTCCCCTTAAAAAAAATTTTATCCTCGAAATTTACCTGAATGGAAAAAAATGCGGATACTATTGACGAATAGCATCCTCGGGTTCCCAGGTGGCTTCCTCTCTATCGTGATTCCACCATAGGACCTTAACTAGTGGAACCTTTTTTCTCCGCAAAACATTAACATCCCGTTCAATAATCTGAACCGGTTATTCCTCAAAGATCAGAACGAGTCTTACCTCAATCTCCTCAATTGGAACGATGTAAGAAGGATTAGATCGATACCTTCACAACATTCGAAACATGGAACACATTATGGATTCAGTCGAGTTAAGGAGGTAACTCGAGCTGATACGCTATCGATCCAACCCACTTTCTAATTCGGTAAGGTTCTATGAAACGCAGACTCAATTTACCCTTTAGTTTGAATCGGATGACTTTTTTCCATGGTGAAACCTTCAAGAACACCCGATCGCTAACAAAATATTCTATGTCTTTTTGTTTTAATTCCGCATAGGATTTTTGTTGATTAAAAGCAGCTTTCAGTCAATCTCAAATCAATTGAACCGTATTCTCAATCTCAAACACTAACTCAAGGCCTAGTATCCGTCTTTCACCCAACTCAGTCCAACACAAGGGAGTCTGACACTTACAACTGAATAGAGATTCGTAAGGTGCCATTTGAATACTACACTAGAAGTTGTTGTTGTATGTGAACTCAACTAATGGTAAATAATCCTCCCAACTGCCCCTAAAGTCGATTACACAACTCTAGAGCATATCCTCTAAAATCTGTATAACTTGCTTCGATTGACCAACCGTCTAAAGGTGATACACGGTACTAAAGTCCAGTCGCGTACCTAGAGCTTCATGCAACTTCTTCGAAAATCGCGAGTTGAATCGTGAATCCTAATCTAAAATGGTCGAAAAAAGTCACAGCACGTCACCACGTTAAAACCAACCGATGCCTCAACTCTCGGCAGTCCATCGAATCTACCTCATTTCTTAGGGCATGGAATATTACCAGTAGATCCAATCTCTCTCTTGGCCTTACCCTAAGCCCTCTCCTACTCTTTCTTCTCGCGCATAGTACGCTTAACATCTTCAATAGCCTTTACTTTATCTACCAACACAGCAAAAACTCATTCCCTCTATGAAGCTATTAAAACCCTTAGTTCATACTGTAATTCTTCTTTCTTCAAACCTGGCACATGGTAAACGTTATCCAACTTGACACTTGATTCATCAACATCAATATTCACCGCACCTTATTTAGCTACTGGATATGTTGAGTTATCAGCTGTGACAATAACTCGTTTCCCATTATGTTGTCGTGGCTTTGAGAATAAAGAATAATCACCCATGACATGATGTGAGCAACCATAATCAATGATCCACTCATCTTTGCAATTGGCGTAGTTGATTGAAGTTTGATTTAATGTTTATTCAAGAGTAACATTGTTACTTTCTTCAACTAGTTCAGTTGTAAAACATTGTTCCCAATTGAGTTGATCACCATCATCATCTTCATAAGAAACATTTGCTCTGAAGAGCTCTGTATGACAACTCCTCTTGATATGCCGAGGTTTTCCACATCTGTAACATCTAATAAATCTGTTACTTTGAGTATTGTTTTAAAAAGCCTTCTTTCCAATTGTGTCTTCTTCTGAATTATTCTCATTCAGCTTTCCTTTTGAGAAAAGAATCGCGTCTCGTTCAAAACTAAAGCTTTTGACCATTTGCTTAGCTAAAGCTTCTTGATTGGAAAGTAAACTTTCTAACTCCTCAACTGATGGTTGTTTCTCCTAGCCTTATATAGAGGTGACATAAGGATTATGCTCCTTATACAGTCCACGAATGAGAAATCTTCTCAAACGTGCTTAACTTATTCTCTCGTTTGGATCGAGTTTTGAAATTTCAGCACAAATATTTTTTTACTTATTTGTTGATATGAGATATCATACTTATTTATTTATTATAGTTTACTCAAGATATCAAGAAACATTAGATGGACTTTTCAAGTTTGACTATTCCATGACTTGTGTCCATTCTAGATATAAAAGACAAACGGATTTAATATATGAAGGGTTAATCAAAGAGAGGATATGTCGAATCATGACTTCTTGCACTTAGGTAGCAATGATGCATTGCTAGATGCCACTCATTGTTTATAATATTAGAATCATTCTAGTATTACTACTAACATTACAAGAACCTACAGGGTCACACCTTATGGTTGAAACAAACATAATCCAAACACAATTGGTGTTATGTTTAGCTATCACATGATTTAAATTAATTATTGAATTAATTTAATTTGACAGTTAAATATTAAACATATTATGTGTACAAACTTGTTGCACACGAATAGAGAACATAGTTGATATTAATATATGAATTTGATTTATATAAAAGTTTAATATTAACTGAATATAGTTTACCGAAATCTTTAAAATAAATAATTATAATAATAATTTCAGTCAAATATTAAAACATTGAAGTTAATATCCTTTTGGAAATGTTATAATGTTTTAATAACTTCCCATATGTTTCTCTAAAGGGATAATTTCATTTTTAATATGTGATATTAAATAAAAGGAAAGAAGATCCCGATTTGTGTTAGGGTTTTATAGCAGAACTATGTATATGGTCTAGCAGTCGTCAACATAAATAATTCTCTCTGAAAAGTTTAGAGGGTTTTTGTTGTTTGTTGTCACATCGAGTGGATTACGTAGAGGCCAAAATTATTCGTAACGACTTGGAATCGACATACAATTGCATTAAGTTTCAACACAATTAGTTTTCAGACGATTAAAGGTAATCGTTCATATCTTCTCACCCCGATTTGTTCCTTGCACATGGATCCCTAGATGTGATCGTTGGATTTAATTTTTCCGCTACGCCTGGTGATCTAACAATTCAAAAAGAAAGCTTTTGGCTATTTGCTCAGCTAAAGCTTCTAGATTGGAAAGTAAAGTTTCTAACTCTTCAACTGGTAGCTGTTTCTCCCAGCCTTGTATAGAGGTGACATAAGGATTATACTCGTTCTGCAAGCCACGAATGAGAAATCTTCTAAAAAGTGCTTCACTTATTCTCTCATTTGGATCAAGTTCTAAAATTTCATCACAAAAGTTTTTTTACTTTTAAGAAATAATCTGAAATTGACATACCTTCTTGCGTTATCATTTCCAATTCATTTTCCAATAACTGCAATCTAGCTGTATTTTTCTTGGAAAATATTCTTTCTAGAGCATCCCACACTTCCTTTGGAGAGTTTACATCACAAACATGATCGATAAATTCTTTACTAATTGAAGCCCATAAAGCAAACAAGCTTTTTCACGTTTAATCTTCCATTTCCTTCGTGGTTCAACATTTGCAAAAGTGTAAGCAGGAATCTCTGTATCCACACCAACAATCAAGTCCCACAAGTCCTGACCTTGAAGATAAGCTTACATACACATTCTCCAATACTTGTAATTTGTACCTACAAGTTTCTCTACACCGTATTATGTGTTAGCACCATTTCTTCCATTTACCACCTCCATAGTGATAGCTGCAAAATTTTTTTACAGGGTTCTAATTTTTGTAAGAATCAAAGAGAGAAGAACCTTGCCTAGCTCTAATACTATAAAACAAAAGCAAGAATTTATGAACACACAAAGAACAGAACTTAAACTTGGAGAATAAATTTATTCTTATTTTGTTGATGGTTAACATAGTACATAAACTGCTGAATTTAAATACTCAAAGCATGAGATATTCTATTGAAACTAACTAACATAATATCTTACCAAATCAGAGCAAATTACTCTCTTATTGACACCTAAGTATTGATCAAGTACACTGCAAAAAAATAAGAACAAAAAATCTAAGTTAACAGCAATTTGACTTAGTAAAATGCACTAATTTTCAAGATTTTGTTTTTCTTTTTTCTTATTGTTTTGCAGTTGTTTCTATTGTTATTATCTATGCTGGTTTTAACATATATATTGTTTTCAATAAATAAATATATTAAATAATTAAATATGTAATCTTGTTTACTTCAAAATAAAAAATTATACAATTAAATTAAAGTCGAGTCGGAGTTGTAGTTGGAGTCAAGTCCCCTATTAAATTTGGGGTTCAAGTTTAGGACTGATTTTTTTCTTAAGAGCCTTGATCGGGTTGAGGTCGGGGTCAACAAAAATCAGCCTCGCCCTTACTCGTTAACATCTCTAGTTTAGGATCGTTAGATTTTAATTATGTTTTAGTAAATTTCAAGCTCCTACAGTGTGAAAAGTAGTTTAATCTGCTACGTTAACTTACGGCAGATAAGTAATTACATTATCTTTAATTCACAATACAATAAGTGATCCACACTCTATCGCTCCCCGAATATAGAGATCTCACATTTGTACTTAAATATTAGAGCACTCACCTCAAATCTTCCCTTTGAGAACTTCGAAAGAAAACAGTCAACAATGTTTACAATTTAGTTTGCACTTCCTCACAAAACAATTCCTCAATGAGCACATTCAAGTAATCTTTATAAACTTTCATACATAACCTAGACAAGCCTAAAAGTATATATCAATTTCGGGTTGTTAACATCAAGTCTAAGCGAATACAAAGTAACTCTTTAAAAATAGATATCACAACATGAATAATCAAAGCACAATTAATCGAAGACATGCTTTCCAAAATCAACAATGTGATCTCGATCGAATCTTCACATTCCAAGGGTTGAATTGATTCACCGGAATCCAATCCAATCTTCAATAGCCAAGGATTGTTTTCTATAGATAAGCCATAGAATCTTCAATTTAACAACACATTAATAAGTCCAAAGATTTTCTTCAATAAATTCGCATCTCAAATAAGATAAGTAATTAATTGCTTCAATGATACCTGCAATGGGCACTATCAAGTGCCCGCTCAGCTTTATTCTTCACATCTTGTCTCAAAAACATGAAATAAATAATCTCGACATAAAATAAAAAAAATAATTTAAGATCATTAATAATTTTCTTTTAAAATAATATAAATGTCAATTGCTAAACTATATCTTCAAAACATGAAAATGATATTACAGCAAATAATATAGTTGAATGTTTGATTATATAAGTTTGAGAGTATTTTTATTAATCTTTTATTCCGTGTGAAAGAATGAAAATGTAGTAAGCTGAAAAATTCAACACATTTAGCCTACGGTTGGAGATTAGAAAGTCAAATTTAACTTTTGTTAACTTTTCAAGATTGTGATTAAACTTTTGTTAAATTTTAACCTGAGGCTTAATTTAATTTGAAATTTCAATTTAATCCCAAAAATTTAACTAAGTCTAGAATTAAGTAGAGTTGATCATGGATCGGGTCGGGTTTCAACAAAATTTTATGCCCAATTTCTAGGCCCGAGCCTGGCCCGACCTAAAAAATGGGCCTAAAATTGTCTCTAAACCTGACCCAAATTATGAAAATTAAACCCGAGCTCGACCTGACCCGGCCCGTATTAATTTTTTTAGATTATTTTATTATATACAACAAATTTAAAATATATATAATATATCATATACACTTAAAAAATTAAAAAAAAAACATTAAAAAAGAAACAAATTAAAATATATTAAATTTTTTTTATATTAAGATAGTTGAAAATAAAGTAGTAGAAAAATTAACAATAAAACATAAGTTCTACAATATTCAAATAACATTAAAAAAGACAGCGAAACAATAGTAAAAACACTAAAAAATAACATTCAAACAACAAAAATAGCAACCAAAACAACAGCAAGACAACACCAAAAATAACAGCAAAAACAAAACCAACACAATAAAAACAGCATCAAAACAGCAATCAAATCAGTAAAAAAATAGCACCAAAATAATAATATAAATTTTTATTAAAAATGATTAATTTATTCGTATCGGGTTGGGCTCGAGTAAAAAAATCTTACCTGAGGCCCGGTCCAGCCCATTTAGAAAATGAGCCTCATTTTTTGTCCAAACCCTTCCATTTTTCGAGCGAACCTTCAGATCAGGTCGGGCGGCCCGACCCATGATCAAGTCTAGAATTAAGTTCAAAAGGTTGGCTTATAGCATAATGTCAAATTTAACCTTCAACGTTTAAATTTTATCAATTTACCTTATTCTTCTTTTTTTTATTTTTTATTCAGTTGGCCAAAATGAAAATACATGTTGAAACACTATGCTTTGAGTGAAAAAATAATAAAATAATACTAAAAATAAAAGAATATGAGCCAAATTGAGTGAAAAAATGTAAAGTTTAAGGATTAAATTTGACATTATACTTTAATTTATGGATCTATTCATAAAAATAATAAAGCTTTTTTTCGGACTTTGTTCAAACTTTGGCAGAGAGATTTTCCGGTGAAGATCTTGGTGATATATTTGTCATTCATCTCAAGATATTTGACTTTGACAATATATAATAATTGTTTATTTTTGCAGAAATCAACCTCTGTTAGGGATGAAGATAAATATTGAATAGATATATATTTGTAGCTAAGAATTTAATATTTATTTCTGATGTAATGATAAAGTACAATGATCAAGTATGAGAATTTTAATTTTTAATAAGATAAACCTATTACTTCTCATACATTTATTCTAATAAGTGGAGCATAATCATGACTTTTTCACACTAAGTAATATCTTAGTAATGAATTACAGTAACATTAAACTCAATAATGACATTGGTGGCATTTGTAAGGATAGGGTTGAATAGTGCAGTCCCTGTTGCCATCGCGAATTGTCCTCTTCCTCCGACCACCGCAAGCCCAGCTTCTCCCCTTGAAAATATGCTGAGAGAGCTGCCGTTAAACTTACCGGTATTGAATCCAAAATCTATGTACTGCGTGCTCGATGCATTTGATCCGGCTAGGAGCGAAATACCCTGAACATTTCCAATCACCTCTGAGTCAGGCTCAGCACTAGTCCTGAGGGGATCATTAATGGCAACTAGGCTGGCGAACGGCACTGATGAATTATTGCTTGTGATGTTAGCTTGGGCTAGCACGGCGGTTGTAACGCCCGTATATTCGTGCATGAAGAAGTGAAGATTGGTGACCACAACTGGCATGGGTGGATATGGGAGGGTATCTGAGTAGTATTGGCTCCGCACTGCTACTTGGGAAAGACAGATGATCAGAATCCAACTCAACATCAATGTTGCTTTCATTGTCACTGCTTTACTATAATTTCTGGGGCGAAATGTAGATGTAAGCTATAGAATTGTTGCTTCATTTTGATTAAGAAAATAGAAACATTTATACTGATAAAACCTGCCTCCCCCTGCATTTCTATTTCGCGTGGATATTGTCCATTTGACTTCAACTTATTTGATTGATTTTGTAAAAAAAAAATTGATATGGAATCTTTTGTCTAAATCTCCTTCCGAAATTAACATCGAATCTAGAAATTTATTAGAAATCAGAAAATGGTCTAATTGGCTGCTTGCTCCAATCAATTTTCTTTGTTTTTTGTGCAAAGCAGGTGGTGGAATTCACCACCACCGTTCTGCCAATTTTTCTCTTTTTATTTTAATTATTGCTTGTGGCGACTAACCAATCCGAGAGAGAACTGTGAGGCTTGGAATCTTGCCTAAATCCTCCACACTCTTGCAATACTCTGTTGGAATTTGTTAAATTTGGAGCTTAACTTTGTGCTAATACATGTCTCATGGAATTTGACATTTTCTATACTCGTTTGGAAAAAAAAAAAAAAAAAAAAAAAGAAGAGAAAACAGAAGGAAAAAGAATACTCCACTGACAGCTTAGATTTTGAGTAAGAAATTGTGAATGGTGACCGATTGAGTAATCGGGATTGGATATTTGGGCTTTCATCTCACTTCACATTGAAAGATCGAGTGATATTTCAAGTCAATAAATTACTCTAATCACGGTGCCATAAGTAGATAAAAATGTTCGTTTAAAGATATATTGAATTGTGTAATCATGATGAAATGTTTGGATTATCATCTTAGAAGATTCCACATTTCTCTACGAGTCTAACTGAATATTAGTTTTCATGAGAATAATTTCTTTGAGCTAAGTCAAACATCATGATTCCTACACTTATGTTTCGTGTTCATGAGTCCGTGGAGTGAAAACTTTTTCCCGAATATTGTTGGATGACTCGAGCGATTGAACAAAAGGTGTGCTTGAGAACAAGCATCAATTGACAAATTTGTTGTGCTTAATTTCCATTAACTGCTCTTGTGCCCAAAAAATGTGCAGTGAGTGATGAAACGCAACATGATATGATCGTGGCTCTCTTCAAGTCAACCGGCGGAAGCAGCATATAGGTGACCTTCCTCCTTTCTGTCAACATTGTTCAACAAAGTGATCTTAGAGGGTAGCTAGGTTTTACTTGTAATGGTGGAGTTAGTGACAGAGTTTGAAAATTTTTTTGAGCCAGAATTAAATTGTATATTTTTACGATATTAAAAATATAATTTTATCATTTTAATAGTTTATATTTATATCATTTTTAAAAAGTTAAATCAAATTTTTATCATTTTTGAAGTTAAAATGTAATTTTATCATTACTAATTTAAAATTTTATAACTTAAAAAAATCTAAATTAAAAATTTACTATTTTAAAATATAATGACCTCCTGATTCTCCACTACGCTTTGCCACTAGATAGAATGACCATTTTTAAAAGTTATAAATTTTATAACCATTTTTTTCAAATGTGCAAGCATCAAATAAATAATATTATTCGTGATACGTAAAATAAAGAAATGATTTAAGATCGTACACAATTTTCTTTTAAATAATATAAATGTCAATTGCCAGACAATATCTTCAAAACAAGACAAAAGATATTACACTAAAATAATATAGTTGAATCCTTGAGTGTAGAAGTTAAAAATATTCTTATTAATCTTTTGTTTTCTTCCCTGTGATTTTATTTTCGTGTGGATATTGTCCATTGACTTTAATATAAGCTTAATAAAAATTTGGTCATTAACGTTTTCATGTTTTATCAAAATAATCTTAATTATATGTTTAAGTTTTTATTTAAATTGTTTTTTTTAACAGATTTAATGAAAGTACCCTTAAAATAGTTAACGAGATGATGTGGAGTTTCATACGTGGAATATTTTTAATGAGATGTAATTTATTACTTAAATAACACAATAAAATAATTACATGTGAAAAAATAATAAAATAAATAAATAATTCATAAAATTAAAAAATAACTCTTAATTTAAAGAAAATAAACGTAATTATCTAAAAAAATTTTGAAAATGAATGCACACATTCAGTATTTTCCATTTGATTTATTAATTATCTTTTTGAAACCTCTCAGTAAACAAATATATGCATTCATTTTGAAACCTTTTTTTACATAATTACATTTGTTTTCTTTAAGTTAAGAGTTATTTTTTAATTTCTGTATGACTTATTTATTTTTATTTTTTTCACATGTAATTATTTTATTGAGTTATCTTAGTAACAAATTACATCTCATTAAAAATATTTCATATCATCCTCGTTAAATTTTTAACGGTACTTTCAATAAATATGTTAGAAAAAAACAATTTAAAAAAAAACAAAAATTAATGACTAAAAAAATTTTAAATATACAATTAGAACCATTTTAACAAAATATATAAACGTTAGTAGTCAAATTTTTGTCATTAAACCTTTAATTTATTTGATACTACATATTACATATGATTGATGTATTGATATTATAAATTACTTTATCTTCTGCTAAGAAAAGTTTGTTTGAAATGAAGTCTCTTTTTAATATAATTAACAGCGAAATAAAAATTTATTGGAAAAGTTTGTTTGATTTGAAAGTTTTTTTTATATCATTTTTCTTTGTTTTTTTTGCGCCAAGCAGGTGGTGGAATCCACCACCCCATTCAATCTTAAATTGGGTAAACAATCAAAATGATCACTTTTGTTTACCTCATGTTACATTTTAGTCACTTATGTAACCTCTTAAGAATATAAACTTTTCCATCAGAGTGGTGTCAATGATGAGTGTAGACACCCGATTTTGTCCGAGCCTAGTTGGAGGCCCATTTGTTCTTTTTTCGGCCCGTTGGAAGTCCACTCAATTTTGGGTCAAATGAAAATCTTTGTTTCTCTTTTCTTCTTCTTCTTTTTTGGGCTTGTCAAAGACTCAAATTATTATTATCATTACTATTATTATTATTATTATTAGGGTTTCATGAACCGTAGCTCATCTTTTGTCACATATTACAAACATCCAAAATAGTACTAAATTATTAATCAAAAGATCAAATGAAACATGACAAAAAAATTACAAATAAACAAGATTAATGAACAATATATATGCATGAAATGAATGAAAAAAAGGGAGGCTTTTTCATATTCTGATTTTTACAAAAAAAGGTAAGAAAAAAAACAACAACAACAACAAGCATGTTATTTTCTTCTTCCCTTCTCTTTTTTTTTTTTTTTACCATGGAGATATCACTAAGCATGGGGTTTGGGTTCCGATGAAGGGGACGATATCGAACCATTGGTCCTTCACCCTTTGGAGCACCAAAAATCCCATTTTACTTTCCTTTTCATTTGCTAAAATAAAAGTTTTTTTGTTAAAAGAAAAATAGCTTGATTTTGGGAAAAGTTTTAGTTTTATTTAAACAATTTCGAAATAAAAACTTTTATTTTTAAGTAAAATAGTGATTTTCTTTAAAAAAGAGAAAGTTTAGATTTTTAAAAATAAAAATCTGTTTTTTTTAGAAAAGTTTAAATTTTTAAACAAAGTTTTGATTTTTTTTTTTAACTATTTCGAAATAAAAGTTTAGATTTTTAAGAAAGTAGCGATTTTTATTAAAAAAAGAGAAAGTTTATATTTTTAAAAATAAAAATCTGTTTTTTAGTTATTTTAATGAAAAAGTTTAAATTTTTAAAAAAAGTTTAATTTTTTTTTAATTATTTCGAAATAAAAGTTTGAATTTTTAAGTAAAGTAGTGATTTTTTTTTAATCAAAAGAAAACTTTTGACTTTTTAAAAAAAAAAAAGAGAAGAAAAAAAATTTTCGGCCACCGTACGTGGCGGCTCCACCACCGAAGCCGGAGAACCGTTGGGCTCTCTGGTGGTGGAGCCATTACCAACATTGAAGGAGGAAGATAAAGAGGAAGAGCTTTTTTTTAAAATGTGGTTGAAAATGAGAGAAAAAAATAGATTTTCCCTATTTATAAATGCCAAAATGAGTATTTTATTCCCACCCCCAAACTTTTTAAATTTGCGAAAAGTACCTCGTTTTTTGCAGTGATATCCTCACTCTCTGGCATATTTACACCCGTACCCTTTTGTTTAATAAAACCTTTGATTTAATCCAAAATTTCAAAATCAAAAGCAAATTAATTATTACATCAGTTTTCTATCCTCCACATTATTTATTTTTTTATCTCAAAATCAAGCTATGTTATTTTGTTTTCATTTTAATAAGTTATTTATACTTATATTTTCTTTTTATTTGCATTTATACTTTATATATTTGATGTCAATCATGAATTTTAGTTTAATGTGTTGGAGCCTAATTTTGACTGGGCTCAACTCAAAAGCAAATGAATCAAAAAAAATTTTAAAATTAAATTTATTCTAAATTTAAAATGTCCAAATACATTTTAAATTTAAATTGATTTAAGTTTAAAAGACCCAAGCCCAAAAAAATCCAAGTATAGAGACCCAAGCCCTTGACCCATTACATTCAACCCAACAAACCTAAACTCTAAACTAGGCTCAAATAGCCCAACACCTAAAAACAACAAGTGGATCTGCTGTTGCTCGCCCCACTCACTCACATTCTGCCACATCAGCAGCACCACCACCATCTTCAACCACCGCCACCAGCAAGTTGCACCACTGCAAGCCGAACCTGCAAAGAAGGAAAAGACAAGTAATTAAGTTGTAAAAGACAAAATAGAATGATTGTAATATAGGCTTTAAAAGCCGATTCCAAATCAGATTGTAATGGTTGCAGACCTTCTTCATTTTGAAATCAATACAAAAAAGGTAGACCTGCAAACATTAAAAAAAAAATCAATACATAAAGAGCATTCAAAGCAATCAATATCAGAAGCAAGCATTCAAATATCAAGTCCTCAAGGTATACCAGTTCAATAATTTTTTATTTAGTATTGACTATTTGAATTTCAAACTGTTTATATTTTAAAAAGTATTAATACATTTACTTATTATATTACTAATGTCATTTATTATTTTCAAGCATGCATTTAATGTACATTAAATATAATGAATATTTCTTTTAAAATAATAATAATAAAAATAAAAGAGATTCGAAGGGTCATACCTGACTTCTACCGCCATCGTTGCTCCGGTCAGGATCTCGCTGAACGCGTCCGTGTACGGAGGAGGCTCCGACGAGGAGAGTTTTCACCGAAATGTAAAGGAAAACAGATTAAAAAGGAAAATAAAAAACGAAAATACAAAAAAAAACATATTTGAAACAAAAATTTAAGCTTTGATTTAAAAAAAAAACCAGATCTAAGTTTTTAAACTAAATAAATTTTATAATAATAATAATAAAAATTGTAAAAATTGATTTTAAATGAAAAACACAAAAAGAAATAGACTGGAAAAATAAATAAAAAAATTTACCTTTTCGAACTCCGTGCACAGTGAACGGTGATGACGGGTGACTGCGACGCGTGACAGACCGATGATTGGAGCTTAGCCGGCCATGGAGAGGCTTGAAGAGAGAGAACAGGGAATGTGGGTCTTAACAAAATCTGTTTTTTTTTTCTAAATGGAAGGAGGAATGAAATTTTTAGGCAAAAATTGGTTTATATACTCACATCAAAACGACGTCGTTTTGGTGTCGAAGCTTTGAGGTCAAAACGACGTAGTTTTAACTGACCCGGTTCAACCCGTCTCGACCCAGCAAGAGGATTCGCATGTTTTTCGAAATTAGGTTATTTATGCCTTTAGTCCTTCCGCTTTTTTAGAATGTTACAATTTGGTCCTTTCTATTATTTTAATTTATCTTAAAATTGCCCATTAATTTTATTTCATTTTCAATTTAGTCCTTTAAAATTTTTGAAGCCCCAGAAGCAGCCACATGTCATTTTTGGTTTATTTATGTAATTGGTCCTTTTTTATTATTTTGTTTCAATTTCATCTTTAATTAAAATTTTGATTTATTTTAAATCTACCTAGAAATTTTAAATAATTTTCACTTTAGTCCTTTGACTTTTGAAGTTCTAAGAAGCTGCCACATGGCATATTTTTGGGTTTATTACACAAAAAACCCCTGAACTTTTCCAAAATCACATTTTGACGCCCAAACTTTTCCAAAATTACATTTTAACCGCCTAAACTTTTCCAAAATCACATTTTGGCCCTTAAACTTTGCCAAATTTACATTTAACACCTTAAACTTCTCTAAAATCATATTTTGACCCTAAACTTTTCCAAAATTACATTTTAACCCCAAACTTTTCCAAAATTACATTTTTGACTCCCAAACTTCCTAAAATTATATTTTGACCCCAAACTCACCCAAAATTACCATTTTGCCCCTGAATATCCAAAAATCACTATTTTACCCAAATTTTCGAAAGTCACATTTTCGACATCAAATTTTCCAAAAGTTCGATTTTAATCCCAAATTTTCCAAAAATTTCAATTTTGATCCCCAAATTCCTCGAAATTTACGTTTTCATGCCAAATTATGTGAAACTCTATTTTTGACCCTGTTTGTTTTGTTTTTCTTTTTTTTGATGTTCATACACGGAATTTAATTATTATTCTTTCATGCTTTGTATTCTATTAATTTTATGTTTAATTTTTGTGCATTTATTTATCTACTTAATTATTTTGTTTCGTGTTATTTAATTTTTACTATAAACTACCCATTCATATTTAATTTACACATTTGCTTTCAAAATTATTTTTACATACAAATAAACCTTTAAAACCAAGGCAATATCCTGTTCGTGTGGAAATCTCGAAAAATCATGCCCTAACGTGTTGGGTGGGATTTTTCGTATAATCTACACAAATCGAATATCCTCTTCCAAAATTTTCAAATGCCCTTTAATTTTGAGATTCCAAGAATGTCGTGCCCTAACGTGTTGGACACGACTTCAATTCTCCGAGAAATTCGAAACATGCGGGTATTTGTCTTCAAGTCTAATTTTTGAAAATCATGTGAAATAAGTTATGTGTCCGAGGATTGTATTTTAAACTTGATTCGAAATTTCAAGTTCTCAAAAAATATACAAATAATTTTAAACAAAAACGAGGCAATATCCTTTCGTGTGAAAACTTCGAAAAATTATGCCCTAACGTGCTGAGTGTGATTTGTCATAGAATTCACGCGATTGAAATATCCTCTTTAAATCTTTTCAAAATGTCCTTCAATTTCGAAATTTCGAGAATGTCGTGCCTTACCGTGTTGTACACGGGCTCAATGAAATTCGAAACACATGGGTGTTTTGCTTCTCGTATTTTAAACTTCACTCGAGATTTCAAAGTTTTAACATGGTACCAATTTTGGGCATGTGAGAGCGCTAATCCTTCCTCATACGTAACCGACTCCCGAACCCATTTTCTGGATTTCGAAGACCAAAATATTTTTCAAAATGATTAAACGTTTTGTGGTAATCCAATCACACCATATAAAAAGATTGGTGGCGACTCCATATTTCGATTCTTAAAATATTGTTCGAGACCTGTTTGTTTTTCCAAAAATAAATGTTTCGACAGCTTGGTGACTCCGTTGGGGACTTTTAAATAAAAGAGAGTCAAGCCAAAAGTTGATTATTTCTGGGTCTTTTATTGAAATTTTTAAAATCTTCGGTTTTGTTTAATATATGATCCTTTGCATTTTTGTGTGATGCTATATTGTGTTGATATTGCTAGTATAATTTTGCATTCATATGTATTTTGTTACTAACTTCTTATGTGGAAGCGAGAAACTACTCCTTTGTGAGGTTTTCACCTCCGAGCAGGATAGTGAATCGCTTTCGGGATTACATCTGTATCCATGTTTTCGTGAAGTTTTCACCTCTGCAAACATGTTGGAAATGTGTTCCCCTAAATCGAACTCATCCGTATGAGCCTGTAATGGGTGAGGGTCCAAGAATCTACTGGTTTGGGTACCCTTTACTCTAGAGCCTAAATCATATATAATGAGCTGTAAGTACTTGCCTTAGAAAGAGTTATATCGAACCTTTTTAGTAATTATCCAAGACAAGTTCTTAGGTTCTTTGTTTTATACCTTATATTGATGTGTTCTGCTAACGTGTTATGTTTTGTCTCTTTTGCTTGCATTGCATCATCATATAAGAAAATATATTGATTTAAGTTCGATTACCAAATAGGCAGTTTCATCATGAAAGACGAATTTCTTGATAGAGTGGAAGATAATATGGTTGCGCGCTTATGGTCAGAGGAACGACAACATGAAAAAGGAGACAGTTTGAAAGAGGGGCATTTATTAGAATTTTGGGATTATACTCGGATTAAGGTAACACAAAATAGTTTGAAAGAGTTGAGAGAGATTTGGGGTCAGTGGGATAGTGAGATGAAACAAATATTCTATCGGGAATATGGAAACTTACCCTACTTACTCAAAGTGAAGATAAACAAACACCTCTTTGAGCTCTCACCCAGCACTAGAATCTTGCATATAGTTTTTTCACCTTTGGAAACTTTGACATGATGCCCACAGTGGAAGAATATACCGCTTTGATTCATTGTCCCAGAATTCAAGTTGACAAGGCATACTTGAAAGATGCATGTGTCCCAACCTTTCTGAAAAGGTTGATGAATGTAACTGGGATGAGTGAACAGTAGGTTGCGTCTCGGATCAAAGTAAAAGGAGACAATAAGTGTATCAATTGGAAAAGTTTGTGAGATTTAATACTAGCACACCTAGATATGAAGAAACGCATTGAGATTTTTGCTCTTGGTATATACAAGTTAGACCTTTTCCCAAAAGCATTAGGGCATGTGGAAGATGCAATTGTGGTTCTATTTGATCGACTTATAAAGGAGTCACGCCCGTCCCAGCAATTCTTACCGAGACCTTCAGATCATTAAACGCTTGTCGAAGAGAAGGGGAAGGGTGGTTCATTGGTTATGCACCACTTCTAATGGTTTGGTTTCAAAGTCATTTCTAGAAGGTAGAGAAATTTTCATGCAAAGTGTTCTCGATCGATTTCTCACCTTCGAGGGAATTTTTTGTCACACAAAGGGAACAAAATTTATCCGAGAAAAAATGGGTGGCTATCCTTCAGAACCTTCAAGACGAGGACGTTGAATGGTGCGCGCCTTGGTTTATCCCCTAATGAAATTTAATGAAATTTTCACACAAAGGTATCATTATTGTGTACGTAATACGTGAGGCTTCACTCGTACGAAGGTATCACTGTGTTCTTCTCAAGGTTGTGTTGGAATTGTTGAATGTTAAATGGAATTCATTGTGTAATTAGGCAATTGACTGTATGATTATGCATTATTATGTCATTATATCTTACTGGAGTTCATTTTTTCTTGTTGTTAGTATCGTAATAGGTAGGGTATCGAACCCTTTGTAGATTTATGCATTTTTCTATAAATTTATCTAGTTTTTACCTCTGTTCGAGGGCACACGAGCGTGTGTCCAAGCCGTGTGCCATTAAAACAAGCTGTAGGCGACACACGGGCACGAGCCAAACTGTGGGTGCATATTGGTTTGTGGAATACCAACTGGGCACACAGGCATCGGTCAAACCATGTGTGCATATTATTTTGGGAACTAGTGTACAGGGGACACATGGGCGTGTGCTAGATCGTGTAAGCATACTGTTTGGTGTCACATGGGCTGGGTACACGGGCGTGGGCTAAACCGTGTGGATATACTATTTTGAGGTTTTAGGTACAGCAGACACATGAGCTGGACATACGGGCGTGTGCCTGGCCATGTACCACACACGGACTGGCTCATGACCATGTGTCAGACCGTGTAAAAGGTAATTCCGTCGTGTAAACCTCGTGTAAGCAACTATACGCTACTCGTAGGACTTGCATGATTAAAACTGGTTAGCGAAAGTGGATAAGCATGTTCACAATGTGATAATGAGTACAATATTGCTTATTGGTAGTGACACTGCAAACACTGTGATATTATTACTCAATTGGAAGTGACACTGTAAACACTACGATATTATTACTGAACTTGCAGTGACACTATAAACACTGTAATATGAAAACTTAACTAGTAATGACACTGTAAACATTGCAGTATGACAACTGACTGGCAATGACACTATAAACACCGTACTATTACCATCGAACCAGCAGTGACACTGCAAACACTGCTAGTTTATCACTAAATTGAAATACAACTGTTTAACTGATTGAGGTCAATAAATTTATGGATTTAATTGTACAAGTTCTCCTATATTTACATTAATGAGTTATACAACTGTCATTACAACTCATGTTAATTTACTTACTAGTATTTCAGGATTTTCTCAAACTTAATGGCGGGCAGCTGGGAAGCTCTATTGAAGTAGGACTTTTAGGGACTTCAAGTAGATTGAATAGTACGTTAAGTCTAGAACTTGTGAAATGTATATTTATGTTTTTATTTGTTGTTATGTTTTATCTAATGTTGGATATATATATAATTTGACTTGTAGTACTTTTGCTAACTTAATCGTACATATTTTCTCTTACTATGATATTGACTTCATTCTTGGTGATACTGTGACTTGTTGGACTTATTTATTTCATCTAGGTTGGGTTTAAGGTATTACATTTAGTGGTATCGAGCTAGGTTTGGCAATATTCAGACTGTGTAATGGGCCTACTCATGAAGCTAGATTGTATTTATGTTAGAATAGAAACTGAATAATTGATATAGAAAGACTGAGCCTCTAACGTCACGCTTGTGAGTGCCTCTTAAAACATCCATATGCATATTGTATTGTGTTAACTGATCTATGACTGAACTGTTACCTGCTGATCTCTGACTGAACTGCTATCAGCTGCTATCTGATTAAATTGTTAACCAAGGTAACATGAGGAAAAGTCTAATTAAGCTTTGAACTGATCTGTGTACTTCTGGTATTGTAGACATTGACAGATGAGTTCACGAAGAAGTCGTGGATGCGAGATACAAGGGCACCAAGTAAGAGCTCGAGTTGAGTCGAGTTGAGTCGTACTAAACCTGCACCTCCCGCATCCATTACTAAGCGGCTCCATTTGAATGGAGCTGAGTTATTTAAAGGTATCATTGGAGCATTGATCAATGTTTTGACGACACAATGATTGTGCAAGCATACACATGTCGATGCAAGTATAGTTGATAGATAAATCTTTCGAATATCGATCCCACAAGGAATGGGTTCTTGATGTCTAAATGTCGAAGCAATCAATACTAAAATTAAATGTAATGTGAGTACTAATGTCAGTGCAATACGTTAATTCTGCACACTAAAATAATCATAAATGTCAATGCAATTATAAAAGTTAATTGTCAGAGCAACTGAAAGTAAATCAAAGTTTTGTTGAAGTGTTGATAACTTAAATGCATAAAAGTAAAGGTGTGATCAAGTGTGAAGAATTGGAGTGGATCACTGACTTCGCTAAGTAGCAATGCTGGATGCACCGACAAGGTAAAATATAGATGAAATGTCGCTGCAATGAAGTCCCTTTAAGTTCTTACCCACAATAGCTCCCTACTTAATCCCGACTCAAATACACTACTCCACCTCTCGCTGAGAGCAATGATGTGTATCCAAGAATAAGTAATTGGAGTCTGTCCCAGTCCTGAGCAGCTCTCGCCTAACCCACTTGTTAATCTAACCTGTCACCGCATCTCTCGATGTCGGTGTGCTGCAATTTCACTTTCGTGTTTAGAGCTGTTAAATCCAAGAATAAACGGATAAACAATATAAAGTAAGAATCAAAATGATATAACATTAAAGATACTTTCGTATTCATTTAACATCATCAGAATTCATCATCACTTAAGAAGAATTAACGAGTACAACAAAGCTTACTATCTCTAGACTACTAGGCCTACTCCCTAATTGTTCCTCTTGCCCAGCACCAAGCACTCCTCGTCAGAAGTTGCTGCACACTTGCTCCATCAGCTCACCCTCCTCCGACGCCAAGCTTCTATGGTAGCTTGCTTGAAGATTTGAGAGATTTTTGGATTTAAATTCTTCACTCCTTAATGATTTTTCTTCATCTTCTTTCCTCTATTTATAGTCTCATATCCAACAAATTTGTACAGCTGTAAAAGTTTGTTATTGACAGCTATGTAGATATGATTTGTTTACTGGACTGTTGCAGAATGTCGGCGCAATTCTGGACATCTCTTCTTCGATCAAGATCTAATTATAGCTGTCACGGTTAGTTAAATTCTAGTTGTGCACTCACGCAGATCTAGTGTGATCTTGATAACTCTACAAATTGTTGTCACATCTCTGGCCGTAATATGAAATCTTTAATTGTGGGGACAACGTGTGAAATTCCTACGCTGGTGCTTCTAGATATGCTTGTGGCTTGAATTGACTCAAACAAAGCAAAGCTTTCAATACGACGACATCTCTGGTCACAATTCTAAGCTATACTTGTGGCTGGATTCTTCTTCCATAATTGAGCTCTTGGGCTGATTCCTACGCTGACAATTCTAAGGCGCAATATATCGACTGATTGTGGCGACATTAATACAAAAAGAGGTAAAAATAACAAGAATTTAAACCAAACAACAATGAGTTAGAAAACATAAAAACTAAGTATGAAATGTCTAATATGCATACTAAATATGACACAAAAGAGACAATTAATACACAAATTTAGGGAGAAAATCTATGTTATTTGTAATACCATCAAGCGTCTCCTGCTGAATATTGGCTCAAGGTAACTGAACATATAATGGATGACATAGATTGTACACTGACATAAAAACTCAAAGGTGTCATATCCTTTTTGCGGCGTGAGACATATCAATGGTAGTTGTCCACAAAGCAGAGCACTCAGCCTGAGTTAGTGACCTGGGAGTATTTCAAGAATGCCTTTTAGAACAAGTATATAAGAGCCAATTATATCGAGGCTCATCATTGGAAATTCATAAGTCTAGAGCAAGGATAACAGTCCGTAGTGTACGAGGCCGAGTTTCTAAGGATGAGAAGGTGTGCTCGATTGATTGGTTGTTACTGAATATGACAAGTGTGTGAGATTTAAAAAAGGATAATGGAATGAACTGAGGGTTTTAATAGCTTCCTAGAGGGAGCGGGTTTTTACTGTGTTGGTAGATAAAGTAAAGGCTTTGGAAGAAGTTAAGTGCACTGTGCTCGAGAAGAAAGAGCAAGAGAGGGCTCAAGGTAAGGTCGAGAGAGATTGGATCTGCTCGTAATATTTCACACCTTAAGAAACGAGGTAAATTTGATGAGCCGTCGAGAGTTCAGGCATCGGTTGGTTCTAACGTGGTGGCACGCTGTGACTTCTGTGGTAGATACTATCTGGACGAGTGCTGGAGAAAGACGAGAGCATGTATTCGTTGTGGGTCACTAGAGCACAAAGTGCGAAACTGTCCGTGCTGACCTGACTCAAGCACTAGTCACTACACCGGTAATAATTGTAAGCACTGTTTGGCCTATAAGAGCGATACCGCTACTGCCTAGAGGTCAAGACACTAGTAGAGGTAGTACTGTTTCTAGCAGAGGTAGTATTGTTTCTAGTAGAGGTAGTACCGCATTTGGTAGAGGCTGTCGGGTACAGGACAGAGGTGCGACCTAGACAAAGGCTTGACAGCCAGTGCTTGTTTATGTGGCTAGGCGCTGCAAGGACAAGGACGATGTCGAGGTTATTGCGGGTACGTTCCTTATTTACTAAGTGTCATATTTTGCTCTGATTGATATTGGTTCTACTCACTCATATGTAGCTGAAATTGTATCTATGAGTTTGAAAATAACTACTAAGTTTACTACTAGTGTGGTTTCTGTAGTTAGTCCTTTGGGTCAGTCAATTCAGATTGACAAAGTGTTTAGGAGGGGTACCGTTAGAAATTCAGGGGGTTGTATTTCTGGCAAACTTGATGGAACTTCCATTTGAGGAGTTTGACTTAATACTGGGTATAGATTGCTTTTGGAACATTGGGTCAGTCTTGATTGTGCAATAAAAAGGGTTATTTTGTGAACTTAATGGAACAATGAAATAGTACTAATTGGTGAGCGTTGAGACTACTTATCCAATGTAATCTCCACCCTTGTGATCGAGAAACTGTTAAAAAGGGTTGTGAAGCGTATCTCACAGTTATTACTGATTTTGTACCTATCAAGCTAACAGTTAGGGATTTCCCGAACGTATTCCTTGATGAACTACCAAGGGTGGCACCAACCTGAGAGGTAAAGTTTGGAATAGATCTACTACCAGGTACTACTCAGGTGTCCATTGCTCTTTACCACATGGCACCGAAGGAATCAGCCGAACTGAAGGCCTAGTTGCAAGAACTTCTTGATCAAGGGTTCATCCGGCAGAGTGTGTCTCCGTGAGGGGCACCGGTGTTATTTGTCAAGAAGAAGGATGGCACAATGAGAATGTGTATCGGTTATCACCAGCTGAACAGATTGACGATAAAGAACAAGTATCTGTTACTGCGAATTGATGATTTATTGGATCAATTTCAGGGGGCCTCAAAATTCTCAAAAATTGATCTCCAGTCATGTTATTAACAGTTGAAAGTTAATGATGAAGATGTTTTCAAAAATTTCAGGGGGCCTCAGTGTACAGTGACGCATCACATGTTAACAAAAATATCACATGTCTAGAAATAACAACTTTCCCATCTGCCATCAAACACTAATAACCCTTATCTTGCGGACTATACCCAAGAAATGTGTATTCATCAGATCTAAGTTGTAATTTATGGTTATTAAATAGGAGAAGATATGGGTAACAACAACACCTAAAAACTCACAAATAGTCATAACTTGGATCTTTATTAAAAAGAACAGAGTATGGAGTCTTACCCCGTAAAATCTATGTTAGGAGTTGGTTGATTAAGTGTACAGCACACATAAATGCATATCCCCAGAGCTTCATTGGCAAGTTTGCTTGAGCTAACAAAGTAAGCCCAACTTCAACAATATGCCTGTGTTTACATTCTACAATTCCATTCTGCTCCGACGTATGTGGGCACGTAACACGGTGCAAAATACCTTGCTTAGCTAACATTACAGTGAAAGGTCTATACTCACCACCCCAGTCTGATTGAACTTGTTTGATGTCTTTATTAAACTGCATTTTCACCATCTTTTGAAATTGCTCAAAACACTCAACCATCTGTGACTTTAGTTATACAAGATACACCCATGTGAATCGACTGAAAACATCCACAAATGCCACATAATAGCACTTATTACCACACGTTACCGTAGCCGGTACCCACAAGTCAGACACAACCAACTCAAACGAATCTTTATATTCAGTCAAAGAGTTTGGAAAAGGCAATTTATGAGCTTTGCCACGTTGACAAGCAGAACAAACAACTTCTCTCTTTTGATTATTAACAGAAATATTACATAGCTTTAAAACAAAATTAATAACATTTACTGAAGGATGGCCTATACGTTGGTGCCACAAGTCAAACATGCGATCAACATGACCAAGAGTACCTTTATCCTTTAGTTCAGCATTCAAGGTAGTCCCCGTCGTAGCACTAGCAAAATCGACAGCAAGCACAAATCGATAAAGCCCTCTATGAGTGTTGCCCTTCAAAAGCACCTCCTGAGTCTGCTCATCCTTTATGACAAAATGAAATGGGTGAAATTCAAAGTAAACATTGTTTTCACGCGCAAATTGCGACACAGACAACAAATTCTTTCTAATGATCGGCACATGCAAAACATTAGACAAATGTAACACCCTATTAACATTTTCAAGTGACGAATTTCCAATTCCAACTATACTAGCTTTTGTACCGTCACCCATTAGTAAGGGAGCTATACCTGAGTATTTTTGCTCATTATTCAGTTCAGTGGTTCCTTTACAGACATGATGTGTCGCACCCGAATATAGATACCACACCCCTTTCTCACGAGCTGGTTCAGGCACATATGGTTCATTTGTTTCCACCGTATTAGAGCAACAGTTTGACCCAGATGTCACATAAACTGGAGATGTGGCATCAGAATTACTACCTGTGAAAAATTTGGAACCAGTGACATCTTTCACCCTCAAACGACTATCACAGTGGACATTCTGTTTAGGCAACATCAGAGCCCGTAGTTTTGTAGACCAAGGCTGAAACATAGGAGGTCCAGTTGGTGTATAAATCGGGTATTGTGCATACACTGCATATGAAGGGTACACCTCATGCGAACCACCATAAGTCTCATGTGAACTATACACTGCTTGTGGCTCATAAATTTGCTGTGAATAAAACTCTCCAGGATGTGCATAACTATGTATGTCAGTACCACCGTAATTATCACTAGTTGGCCATTCTATTGTCACTCCCTCAAACTCAACATTATTGGCATGTGGATGACCCAATCCACCTTTAGGAACATTATGCGGTCCACCATATTCTAAAGCCCACCTATCATTTTCATTAAAATTAGCAGGCCAAGGCAAATTACCAGAATTAGAATCATACCTCACAATTTCATTTTGTCTTGGAGCAGGAGCTAACGTCGAAACATATCCCCCATACGGTCGAGAGATGACTGGTGCTGGAGGAGCCTCAATCGAACGTGCGTACCGGTAAAAACATCGCTGGGCAAGGTGACCCATGCGGCTGCAAATTTGACATTGCACCCTTCCTCGCAAACTTCATCCATGGCCACGCATCACTGGTCGCCTACCTTTCACCGACGGTCTCGAGTCTCTAAGATCCTGCACTCCAGACTGCTTCTGAACAAGATTCGCATGCATGAGTGCTCAGCCACAATCCTTCGTTGTCGCGCCTCGCACTCAACTAGTGCTTCCTCAACTTGTTCCAAGCTTAATGGCACCGGAGACATGGTGGTCATGGTAACCACCGACTCAAATTCTGCGAGCAAACCAGCAAGAAGCACATGGATCTACTTCCTCTCAGTCACACCGTGGCCAGACGCTTCAAGCACGTCACACATTTGCTTCACACGAGCCACGTATTCCATCACCGAAATATCTCCTTTGCAAACAAGATGCAAATCTTGTTGAAGACGAGCCACTTTCGCTTCTGACGCAGCAGCAAAAAGGTGAGCAACTTTGCTTCAGATCTGGCTTGCCAACATCACTCCTATGAACGCTGGAAGAAGATCTACACTTATAGTAGAGATGAGCCACGAAGCAAGCAATTTGTTTTGCTTAACAAAGAATGTATAAGATGGATTAGAGATTACCCGCCCTTCATTATCAGTAATATGTTGTGGCGGCGGTACCATCGATCCGTCGACATATCCAGTAAGATCATATGCATCTAATAGCAACTGTAGGTGATACTTCTACTAAGACGAATGGTATCATGATGAGGGAAGGCTTGCAACATTTTGTAGAAAGCGTCTTCGTTTGGAACAGCAGTAGATTCTGATTGTGGCGCAACCGGAGCCACCGGACGAACACCATCTCCATTCGGCACAGTAGTAGACATCACAAGTAATCACAGTCCCAGGTAAGTAACGACTGATACCATATAAGAATGTGCTCACGCACAGTAACAGTAAGAACAAATTACAGAGAAAATATAAATAGAAAACAATCTAATAATTCTGAAGAAAATGAATACTAAACAATTTGTAAATTCTGTGCTAACTTTCTTCTACAACAAATCTACCTATTTATAAACCTCTAGGCACTAACCAACCTTTAACAACTTGATCTACCTAACTACTGGAATTATAGTTGTTCTGTTAACTCTGTTAACAATACTAACAGAGTACTCTAATAGACATTGGTGGCATTTACAAGGATAGGATTAAACTGTGCAACCCCTGTTGCCATCATGAATCGTCCTCTTCCTCCGACCACCGCAAGATCAGGTTCTCCCCTTGAAAATACACTTAAAGAGCTGCCGTTAAACTTACCAGTACTAAAACCAAAATCTAGGTATTCCGTGCTCGATGCATTCATTCCGGCCACTGACGCAATACCCTGAATATTTCCAATCAACTCTGAGTTAGGCTCAGGACCAGTCCTGAGGGGATCATTAATGGCAAATAAGGTGGCAAATGGCACTGTTGAATTATTTTCGTTGCTTGTGATGTTAGCTTGGGCTACCACGACTATCGTAACACCCGTAGTTCTGTGCATAAAGAAGTGAAGATTGGTGACCTTAACTGGCCCGAGATGATATGGTAGGGTCTCGGAGTAGTATTGGCTTTGCACTGCTACCCGGGAGAGGCAGATGATCAGAATCCAACTAAACGTCAATGCTCCTCTCATTGTCTCTTCTTTTCTATAATTTCTGGGGCGAAATGTAGGTGAAAGCTATAGGATTGTTGCTTCATTTTTATTAACAGAACAGAAAGATTTATACTGATAAAACCAGTAATTTATTGTCCAAAACATTTTATGTAATACCTGCTTGATTTCTCCCTAGTAATATTAAAAAACAAAACAAATTTTGACCAGGCAACACAAACTTAGTCTAATTGGCTGCTTGATTTTTAAATAGGAATACCATTTTCTTATACATATAAATAAGAAAAACTTCACGTAAACACCATTCTTTCTATAAAATTAAATGAGCCACTCGCTTTAAATTAATTTTTAGATTGGAAGTCTCCTGCCCTGCGTTTCTACTTTCGTTTGAATGCTTTGCATTGTCCATTGGGTTTAATGTATTTGATAGTATATATTACATCTGATTGATGTGTTGATGTTATAGATTATTTTATTTTGCAATTGATATGTGGATAATGTTCATAGGTATCAATTTAGACGTATTCATGGGACGGACTATTTATTTAGGCTCGAAGATCTGTCTGAAATTTGAGCAAAAATATTAGGCTCGAAAATAGATTTGGACAAAAAATTAAGTCTATTTAAAATATGGGTCGGACTCAGGCTTGAACATTCAAAGTCCGAGCTTGACCCAACACAACCCATTTTAAGTTTATAATACTTTATATTATGTTATTTTAATATATTATGTAATGTAAAACACATAAAAAAATAAACTTATACTAAATATATAATATTACTCGAATGTAAACATTAAAATAATGTTAAGATTTCTATATAAAAAAATTTCAATAAATAAAAAGTATAAAATTATTAAATATTAACATAATATAATATAAATATTTTTTAAAAAAATTAAAAATAATATGGGTGAACCTAAAATGAACTTGGATTAATCTTTTATAAATATGAGTAAGTTTGTAGAAAACTTTAGGCCCAGATTTCTAGTCGGACCGAACTTGGATAAGTATAAAATATATTAATATTATACTTAGACCTAACCCAAATTTAATTTGACCCGGCCAATGAGCACCTCTAGATATCATTAAGTAAAATAATATTATTTTAATAAAAATTACATTTAATCTTAGTAATGTTACTAGGAGGGCAACAACACTCCCTTTTGAGCCTTGGGTGTTGCCCATCACACATTGGATGAGTTTATCGGGTCTATCTCATATATTGTGTTTAATTATATATGTTATCTGAATATTTAATCAACTCATATATTCTAATTAACCTAAAAAATAATTTTTTATTTTCAAAAATATTATTTACTTAGTTAAAATAAATTTAATTCATTCATTCAATTAAAATAACTTCTCAACCCAGTTAAATATTTGAGAGTTAAATTTGTTATTATGCCAATAAAAAGAGTCATTGTCAATGATTTTAACGGAATCATGACCAAAATATTAAATTTCGATTATGTGATTAAAATAAAAAAATTTAAACTTGAGTGACCAAAATTAAAACACGCTAATAATTAAGTGATTATTTTTTGAATTTACCCTTATTGTACTATGATAAGAACTATCGAATTTGGCAGGACATATAGAGTTAAAAAATTTCATATTGCTTACATAACTTTTTTATACAATACCTAAATTACTCGTAAACCTCCCACACTCATAAATTGGAGATAAAAGCACTTAAGGTGTTGAAATCCACATTCAACTTATTGTTGCAACAACAATAGTAACATTTGAGTTAAAAGATCAATTAGCAATGTTTTTTTCTTTTTGAGTTGCATAACAAAAGGTTAAAATCTAAACAATGAACCAAACTTCAAGTTGGGATCTATTGATCGAGTATTTATTTTCTATAAAAATAATTTAAATTTGAGTCATCGATGTACTTATAACAAATGGTTAAAAATTAAATAATGAATCAAATTTCAAGTTACGATCCATTGATGGAGTGTTTACTTTCTATAAAAATAACTTAAATTCGGGTCATCCATGTACCTAAAGAAAAAGTCTAAAGAAAGAACCAAAGCTTTGTATCTTCAAAAATATTAGCATGCATGAATACCAAAAATTAAAGTATTATAATAATTAAAAAAAATTAATAATTTTTATATATAATATTAAAATTAATATATAATATAAGATGCATGAATACCAAAAATTAAAGAAAAATTAAAATGCAAATTAAGTCTCACAAATTTATTGAAACAAACTTCCATAATCTTTGGGTAAGAAAAGAGAGTTTAAAAACTCATAAAATAAATAAAACAAAATAAAACTTTTTGGATGTCTATTTATAGAAAAATATATATATAATGAAGAAAACACAAAAGTGTACTTCATTACATAAAGCAAAATTTTTCTAGGCTTTTCGGCATTTCTTGTGTCAAATTTCTCAACCATTTTTGGATGTCTTCTTAACATTTTTGGGCTTCAGCCATGAAATAACATTTTTGGTAAGCATATTACATTCACAAGAGTAGATTCTAGATCGAACCTTAGAGGCGATATTGTAGTGAAAAGCAACAACGAATCCTGAACATGAACCGGAAAACAAATAAAAAGAATACCAAAAAAGAAGAAGAAATGGTTAATGGTCGACACCGATATGTTTCAATATATCATTTCGAGTTTATCAATATTTTTTATTTTACATATTTATATTTATTGTTTAATTTTTATTCTTTTTTGTAAATTATATGTTATATAATCAAGAAAATATACCTGAATAGACAAATATTTATATTCAAATAGCACAACCAAGGATCTTTATTTGTAATATAATGATAAAGTTGGTGGAACATAAACTTAGAACGTTATTAAACGACCTCTCACATATATATGTCATACATTTATTCTAATCAAGTGGAGCAGAATCATACCACTTTTTCACAATCCTAGAGAATTGAGTCTGTAGATAACATCTTAGTAATGAATTACAGTAACGTTCAATTCAATAATGACATTGGTGGCATTTATGAGGATAGGGTTAAATAGTGCAACCCCTGTTGCCATCATGAATCGTCCTCTTCCTCCGACCACCGCAAGCCCAGGTTCTCCCCTTGAAAATACGCTTAGAGAGCTGCCGTTAAACTTACCGGTATTAAATCCAAAATCTATGTATTGCGTGCTCGATGCATTCATTCCGGCTAGGACCACAATACCCTGAACATTTCCAATCACCTCCGAGTCAGGCTCAGGACCAGTCCTAAGGGGATCATTAACGGTCACTAGGGAAGCAGATGGCACTGATGAATTATTGTCGTTGCTTGTGATGTTAACTTGGGCTACCAGGAATGCTGTAACACCCGTAATTTCGTGCATAAAAAAGTGAAGATTGGTGACCATAACTGGACTAGGATGATATGGTCGGGTCTCCGAGTAGTATTTGCTCTGCACTGCTACTTGAGAGAGACAAATGATAAGAATCCAACTCAACGTCAATGTTGCTCTCATCGTCTCTGCTTTACTATAATTTCTGGGGCGAAATGTAGATGAAAGCTAAAGAACTGTTGCGTCATTTTTATGAACGGAACAGAAACATTTATACTGATAAAACCCGCAGATATGAAAATAATTTATTGTCCAAAACATTGTATAAAATAGCTGCTTCATTTCTCCGTAGTAATATTAAAAAGAAAACAATTTCTGAGCATGCAACGCAGCTTGGTCTAATTGGCTGCTCTGATTTTTAAATATTCACTTTCGTCCCCTGCGTTTTTATTTTCGTTATCGGTTTTCATTCTTTTCACCCGATCCATGAGCTTTAAATTAATTTTAGATTGGAAGTTTCTTCTGCAATTCCCTTTAGACCAAATAACTTCATAATTAATCCAAAAAATATTAATTAATTTATTTATTTATTTTCTCAACTCAGTTAAATATTTGAGGTCTAAATTTATTATTATGTAAATAAAAAGATGTCACCATTAGTGATTTGACGAAAGCGGAATTAAAATATTAAAATTTGGTAACTTGACTAAAATAGTCCGAGTGTTCATTTTCTCGAAGAATAGTCTAGATTCAAATAATCGATGTCCTTATTATACTTCAGGGTTAAAGTATTTAAGGAGTATAATAATTAAAATTTAAAATTTTAATAAAATTTGTGTATATAATATTAAAAATAATTTCAAATATATATTTTGCAAGAATAGTTTAGTTAATCATATTAATTAATCAGCATTTATAAAGTTAGTATGAAAATATATCAAAAGTAGGTTGGGTAATTAAATTCAAAAAATTACTTATTATAGTACAAAAATTAAATTATAAAAGTTTAATCGTTATTAAATTTTAATTTGGAAAATGTTTGAGGACCCAATTAGCATTTATGCAAAGGGCTAAAATGGTTATTAAACCATCGCTATTATATGGTAGTTTATGATAACATCCACTTAATTTCATTAATAAAGGTTAATTAATAAAGTCAGCATGTTTAATAGTTAATCTACGTAAATAAATCTTTAATTATAACCTTACTTATGTAATAATAGGAAGGTGAGTGGAGAGATGAAACATTTATCATCCTCACCAAATTCTGCCATCCAAGTAGAAAGAAAAAGGAAAGGAAAACTTTGAATCCCATATAATGGCCTGATGGTCAAGGGTGTTTATCATGTTGGTTGTTCGGGCTTTGCCCTGTTATTGTAATTCACCAAAAAAAAAAGGAAAGGAAAACTCTCTTGCTTCTTTTACATTTTGGTCCAAAATCCCTAAGGCATTTAAGTCCTTTCTTTGAAACTTTTATGTTTTCATCATGATTATCTAAGTTTGATTAAGTTTACCCATGTCTTAGATTTGTCAATTTTTAAAAGTTTATCAAATAGTCATTAATGGGTATTTAATGAAATTGAGTTTGATTTTGATGAGAAACTGAAGTATGGTTTTTTAGAATGTTAGGACTATGTTTAAAATTAGAGAAAAGTGTTGGAATTGATTAGAAATTCAATTAAGCTATCTAATTGATTTATGACATTAGTGATCATATTGAATAAAGTGAAAATTGTTAGGGAATTATGTTATAGATTAAAAGTACAAGGTCCCTAATAAAAGGATAGAAAATTAGATTTTGATTCGACATTAAATACCAAAGAATATGAGTATTCCGAATATAGAGACTAAAATGATTAAAATATAAACTATGTTTGATGATATGTGTCGAAACGTTTTTTTTTTGGAAAAGGTCTCAAAAATATTTTAAAAAATCAAAATATGGGGTCGACACCAATCTTTTTTATTTTGTGTGATTGGATCACCACAAAACGTTTTAAATCCATTTTGAAAAATATTTTGGTCTTCGAAATCCAGAAAATGGGTTCAAGAGTCGGTTATGTGTGAGGAAGGATTAATACCCTCACATGCCCAAAATTGGTATCATGTCGATTATTTTCCGGTCTTGATTGTTAAAAATTTGAAAACTCGAGTGAAATTTAAATTACGATCTTTAAATACATGATTTATTCGATGTACATGTTTAAGAAGGAAATCAAATTTCATGAGGAACTCTCGTTATTTCGAAATGATAGAGGAAAGAAGTCATGTCAGTGAGTTAGGACATAACATTTTGAGATCCGAAAATAACGAGCATTCATTTGTTGCCAATTTCAAACCTTTAAAAGGGTATTCGATTATTCCGGTTTGAAGAAAAATCGAACCTAGTAAGTTAAGGCACAATTTTTCAAAATTCGAAATAAAAGAATATTGCCTCGATTTTAAAATCATTTATATATATATATTTTGAGACAGAAACAATTTTAATTTAAAGATGAGTGCGTAAATTAAATATGAATGTGCAAATAAAAACAACATTAAATAATACAAAGACAGAACAATTAAGCACATAAATAAATACGCAAAAATAAGCATAAGATTAGTAAGATACGAAATACGAAAGAATCGCGAATCATAATAAAAAAATAGGATTAATTAAAAATACGAAAAATAATAATTAAATTTTATATACACAAATAGAAGAAAAAGGAAAAATTGGGTCGAAAATGAAGTTTCAAAGATGTCAGCGTCAAAATGTGATTTTAGGAAAGTTTAGGGGTCAAAATGTGTTTTTTTAAAGTTTAGGGGTCAAAATGCAATTTTGGAAGAGTTTAGAGGCTAAAGTGTAATTTTGGAGAAGTTTGAGGGGTAAAAAATAATTTTGGAAAAGTTTAGGGGTTAAAATGTAATTTTTTAAAAGTTTAAGGGTCAAAATATGATTTTTAAAAAGTTTAGTGCTAAAATATGATTTTTAAAAAGTTTAAGGACCTACTGGACAAAAAACCAAGAAATGAGACACGTGGCAACTTCCTAACCTTCAGAAAGTTAAAGGACTAAATTGAAAAGGAAATAAAATTGAAGAACAATCTTAAAATAAATTAAAACTGTGAAAAAGGACGAAATTAAAAAACTTAAAAAGGTGGAAGGACTGAGGGTGCAAATAGCCTCTTTCGTGAAAACACGCGGACCCTCAGGGTTTGAAAACACAGGCGGGTCAAGTGCCATGGAACAGCACTGTTTCAACACTGAATCCCTCACCCATTTTTTCAGTAAAAAAAAATCATTTTCCATCATTTCTTTTCAAAAAAAGCTTCTTTCCTCTTTTTTTCTCTCTAAATCTCCTCAGGTTCGACCTCATGTCATCATCGGCCCACCGTGGTCAGCGTCGATCATCGATGCCATCAACCATTGTGTACGATGGTCAAAAGTCCGACGGTCCATTTTTTAGCCCTTTTCGATCTTTTTCTTCTCAAAAGTCCCGATTCGAAGCCAAAACTCACCAAATCCGACTCCAAAACTTCGAGGAAACGAGGTAAACTTCGAATCTTTAAGTTTTTTATTTTTATTTTTTAGATCTGTTCATTTCTTTCTTAGTTTTTTTAAAGAAAACTTTTTTTATTTTTGTTATTGTTCCCTTGTTATTATTTTCTTTTCGTTTCTATTTTTTTTTTCAAAAAAAGGTAGATATAAATCTAGATCTTTTTGGAACTAAAAAAGTTTTGATAGTTTTATTATTTTCTTTTTCAATCTGTTGTTCTTTATTTTATTATCCTTTCTAATTCGTTTTTTTTTTGTTTTGTTTGCAAATATCTGAGAATCGATCTCTTGCGAACATAAACAAGTTCGGAGAGAATCCGATCACGACCACGACTATGGAGATCTGGATCCAAGTATGACCCTTCGAATTTCTTTTCTACTAAAAAAACATTTTGAATTTTGTAGGTAATAATAAATAGCAATTAATAAGTATATTAATATATAATAAATAAATATTAAATATATTAATATATATTAAAAACGCTTTGAAACTTTAAGGAAATAATAAATAGGCAATAAATATTAATACATTAAAGAAAAAAATACCTTGAAAAGACAATACACTATAACTGTTTGCATTGATTTTAAATGCTAGCAAAAGTCTGTAAACTTTACAATTGATTTTAATTTCGGCTTTATAGCCTTCAATACAATCATTTTATTTTGTCTTCTTACCATTAAACTGATGTCTTTTCTTCTTCAGGTACTAGTGGCGATAGTGCAAGTGGTGGCAAACTGCTGGTGGCGATGCTGACGTGGCAGGAGTTGAGTGGATGGGTAGGGGCGGCAGCAGTGTAAGTGGTCTGCTTAGGGTTTTTGATTTTTGTATTTTTTGGGCCTTTTGGGCCTTGGTCATGTAATTGGGCTTGTATTTGTTGGGTTTGTAATTTTTGGGTTAATGGTTTTGTAAAAGGATATTTAAGAAATAAATTCTAATTTAAAATTTATTTTGGGTTGTTTCTTTTTTTGTCTAAATGTTGGGCCCGGTCAAAATTGGGCTCCAATAGCTACCCCTCTTTACTCGTTGCTGTGGAACTGGAACAGAGGAAAGATCAAAAGGAGGCCCAGTTTTGTCAGGTCTTATTTCTTCCACGCTCTTTCTTCAACTGGCCCACCTTTCACTTTATTGGTCATTCAATCTCATTGCATCTGCTTCTCTACAACTTCAGGAAAGTAGGATTCAGTGTTGTGATTCCATCTTGCCCTAAGGCAATTTAAAGAAGTTACTACTTGTAACTTCACTCAATTCACTTGCAACTTCAAGGAGATTGAGGTTTGTCATCGTAGTTTTTTATTCAATCCACTAACACTTCAGGTGTTTGGTATTGTGGCTTCATCTCTTGGTTTAATTCTTTATATCTCAATAGGAAGATGATCGCTTCATTGTTTTAATCCACTTCTTTGTATCTCATCAAGAAGATGGATTTGGTTCACTTCTTTGCATCTCGTCAGGAACTTCAACCCACTTCTCTGTATCTCATAAAAAAGATGGGGTTTGGAAGTTTCACTCGCATTGAGCTTCACTTTGTTGAATTGGTCTATTTCTCTGTATCTCACCAGGAAGATGACCGCTTCGTTGATTTAATCTACTTCTCTGTATCTCATAAGGAAGATGGATTTGGTCTACTTCTCTATATCTCATCAGGAAGATGACTTCTTTATTACTTTGACCCACTTCTTTATATCTCATCAAGAAGATGGGTTTGGAAGTTTCACTCACATTAAGCTTCGCTTCGTTGAATTGGTCTACTTCTCTGTATCTCATCAGGAATATGACCGCTTCATTATTTTAATCCACTTCTCTGTATCTCATCAGGAAGACTGATTTGGTTTACTTCTCTGCATCTCATCAGGAAGATGACCACTTTATTGCTTCGACCCACTTCTCTGTATCTCATCAGGAAGATGGGGTTTGAAGTCTCATTTGTATTAAGCTTCGCTTCATTGATTTGGTCTACTTCTTTGTATCTCATCAGGAAGATAACCGTATCACTTGTTTTAATTCGTTTCTCTGTATCTCATCAGGAAGAGTCATTAGGAAGATGACCTCTTTATCGGTTTGACCCACTTCTTTGTATCTCATAAGAAAGATGGGGTTTGGAAATTTCACTCACATTGAGCTTCGCTTCATTGAATTGGTCTACTTCTCTGTATCTCATCAGGAAGATGACCCCTTCATTGTTTAAATTCACTTCTCTGTATCTCATAAGGAAGACGAATTTGATTCACTTTTCTGCATCTCGTCAAGAAGATTACCATTTTATTGCTTTGACCCACTTCTTTGTATCTCATCAGGAAGATGGGGCTTGGAAGTTTCACTCTTCCTTATGATCAGGGTAAGAGATCATGTGCTTCAATTTTCCACATGATTGGGGTTAGCTACTGGTATGGTTTCGATCTGTCCTCTGATCAGGGTAAAAGATCGGATGCTTCAATCTACCCCGCGATCGGGGTAAGATATTGTTGTCTTCTGTCATAACGTTACCTACATAAGAGTAATAGGCCCAATAAGCAAAGCTAGACACGAACGACCTAAATTAATGTAGAGTCACCACTAACCCATTTAGGCTAGGTTGGTTAGCCACCTATTGTTTAAAAGTCTAGAATTAATACTACGAAAAATCCTAAAAGTTTAGACTCGATCTCATCACCAAATTTCGAGTTCGAGAATATGGTTACGTGTGGGGAAGGTTATAGCACCCCCACAATGCCTATCCGGGGATAGTCTTACGAGGTCTTGGGAGCTATTTTTTTTATTTAAGCATATTTAATTTAGGCTAAAATCTTATGTAAATCTTATATAAAAACTCTAAAAAATTCCTCCAATTTACTTGTAACTTGACTAAGACGTGTTCATCAAACTTATCTAATTTAAAACTTAAATTAGAGATTTTTACTCCTAATAAGAACACTAAAGGATACCTAAATAATTCTAGTAAAATACTTTCAATTCTTAAAATTAATTCTATTTTAGAATACTAAAAAAACCTTAAAAAATTACTAATAAATTAAGAGAAATATTAAAATCCATATACAACTTATTTGATCTTTTATCATTACTCCTATTTACTTGTAACTTGACTAAGATGTGTTCACCAAACTTATCTAATTTAAAACTTAAATTAGAGATTTTTACTTCTTACGAGAATCCTAAAAGATACTTAAATAATTATAGTAAAATTCCTTCAATTCTTAAAATTAATTCTATTTTAGAATCCTAAAAAAAAAACCTAAAAGTAACTAATGAATTAAGAAAAATATTAAAATTCATCTACAATTTATTCGATCTTTTATCGTTATTATGATTTTAAAAGATTTAATTAATAACGTTTAACCTATCAAGATCTTACGAAAGTATCTTATGTCAGGTTTATAATTTATCTTACTTTAAAAATTTTTATCTAAATTTTAAATTCGTCAAAATTCTAAAATAATATATCTTAGACGACATTTATTAGCTATCTTAAAGAGTATCTAAAATAAAATATTTAAAAAGACCTACTCATGATTTATAATTCACCTAAAAAAATCCTTAGTTTTAATCTTAAACAAAGTCCTAAAGAATATTTACATATTAATTATCCTATATGATATTTAAAATTAGTTTAAAATCCTAAAAAAAAATATCCTACATATTATTTATAATTTTTTTAGGGTAAATGATAGATAAGTTCTTAAAAACTAACCTAAATTCAAATGTAAAAAAAAAAAACATAAATATAACTCGACATGAAAGTAAACAAATATGAAATAAGAATAAATAAAAATTATGCAAGTGTGAATAAATATAAAACATTAAACAAAAATGCATTATTGACATCAAATATATAAAGCATAAATACAAATAAAAAGAAAATATAAGTATAAATAACTTATTAAAATGAAAACAAAATGACATAGCTTGATTTTGGGATTAAAAAATAAATAATGTAGAGGACAGATGATTGATGTAGCAATTAATTTGCTTTTAATTTTGAAATTTCTAGTTAAATCGAAGGTTTTATTAAGCAAAAAGGGTACGGGTGTAAATATGCTAGAGACTGAGGGTATCATTGCAAAAAAGGGGTATTTTCATAAATTTAAAAAGTTTGGGGGTGAGAATAAAATACCCATTTTGGCACTTATAAATAGGGAAAATCTATTTTTTTTTCTCTCATTTTCAACCTCATTTAAAAAAAAAAAGCTCTTCCTCTTTATCTTCCTCCTTCAATGTTGGCCATGGCTCTACCATCGGAGAGCCCAACGGTTCTCTGGCTCCGATGGTGGAGCTGCCATGTATGGTGGTCAAAAATTTCTTTTTCTTCTTTTTAAAAAAAAAATAAAAGTTTTCTTTTGATTAAAACAAAATCACTATTTTACTTTAAAATCTAAATTTTTATTTCGAAATAGTTAAAAAAATAAAAACTTTGTTTAAAATTTTAAACCTTTTTCTTTAAAATCAATAAAAAAACAGATTTTTTATTTTTTTTTAAATCTAAACTTTATTTTTTTTAATGAAAATCACTACTTTACTTTAAAATCTAAATTTTTATTTCGAAATAGTTTAAAAAATTAACACTTTATTTAAAATTTAAATTTTTTCTTTAAAATAACTAAAAAACATATTTTTATCTTCAAAAATATAAACTTTATTTTTTTAATGAAATCACTATCTTACTTAAAAATCCAAACTTTTATTTCGAAATAGTTAGAAAAATAAAAAATTTATTTAAAAATTTAAAGTTTTGCTTTAAAATAACTAAAAAACAGATTTTTATTTTTAAAAATATAAACTTTCTCTTTTTTTAATGAAAATCACTACTTTCTTAAAAATTTAAAATTTTATTTCGAAATAATTAAAAAAATCAAAACTTTGTTTAAAAATTTAAACTTTTCTAAAAAAACAGATTTTTATTTTTAAAAATCTACACTTTCTTTTTTTTTTTTCTTTTTTTTTTTTTAAAGAAAATCACTATTTTACTTAAAAATCAAAGTTTTTATTTCGAAATTATTAAAAAAAAACCAAAACTTTTCCCAAAATAAAGCTATTTTTCTTTTAACAAAAAAAACTTTTATTTTAGGAAATGAAAAGGAAAGGAAAATGGGATTTTTTGGGCTCCTAGGGGCGAAGGACCAATGGTTCGATATCGTTCCCTTCATCGGAACCCAAACCCCATGGTTAATGATATCTCCATGGCAAAAAAAAGAAAAGAGAAGAAGAAAATAATAGAATTTATTCTTGTAAATAAATCTCCTTTTTTTTTTTAATGAAAATGATGAAAAAAAAAATTAATTTTTTTAATGATGTTGGTATGGCAATCCACTTGTACTTTACGTTGACATGATATTTTTTTAAATGTCACCACAATAAATAATTTAAAAATTATAAAATTCATAAAAATTAAAAGAAAATTAATACAAAGTACATGTGGATTGCTATGCAGATTGTGATGTTTAAAAAGTTAACGTTTTAGTTAGTATTTCCAAAAACAAAACAACAATTTGACTCTTCTTGAAAGGTTTGTGATTAGATTTGATTTATTTTAAAAGATTGTGGCTCAAATTTAACTCAAAAAAAGAATAATTTATCGATCTATTATAGGCCTAATTATCGCCGAATCTGAATTTATCGAAGCAAACAAAATTTGGTATCAATAAAAAATAATAAAGCTTTTCTCGCTAATTTTGTTCAAACTTCGGCCGAGAGATTTTCTGGTAAAGATCTTGGTGATCTGAATCATTTCTTGGAAATTTATCTCAAGATTTATTCATCTCAACACAAGTATATATTTGTTATGATATACTGAATAGATATATTTATATGCCTTTTTGTAGCTAAGAATTTAATCTTTATTTGTAATATAATAATAAAGTACAAAATCAAGTACGAGAATTTTAATTTTTAATCAAATATATATATATATCATACATTTATTCTAATCAAAAGGAGCACAATCATATGAATTTTTCACAGTTCAAGAGAATTGAGTCGGTAAATAACACCTTAGTAATGAATTACAGTAACGTTAAATTCAGCAATGACATTGGTGGCATTTACAAGGATAGGATTAAACTGTGCAACCCCTGTTGCCATCATGAATCGTCCTCTTCCTCCGACCACCGCAAGATCAGGTTCTCCCCTTGAAAATACACTTAAAGAGCTGCCGTTAAACTTACCAGTACTAAAACCAAAATCTAGGTATTCCGTGCTCGATGCATTCATTCCGGCCACTGACGCAATACCCTGAATATTTCCAATCAACTCTGAGTTAGGCTCAGGACCAGTCCTGAGGGGATCATTAATGGCAAATAAGGTGGCAAATGGCACTGTTGAATTATTTTCGTTGCTTGTGATGTTAGCTTGGGCTACCACGACTATCGTAACACCCGTAGTTCTGTGCATAAAGAAGTGAAGATTGGTGACCTTAACTGGCCCGAGATGATATGGTAGGGTCTCGGAGTAGTATTGGCTTTGCACTGCTACCCGGGAGAGGCAGATGATCAGAATCCAACTAAACGTCAATGCTCCTCTCATTGTCTCTTCTTTTCTATAATTTCTGGGGCGAAATGTAGGTGAAAGCTATAGGATTGTTGCTTCATTTTTATTAACAGAACAGAAAGATTTATACTGATAAAACCAGTAATTTATTGTCCAAAACATTTTATGTAATACCTGCTTGATTTCTCCCTAGTAATATTAAAAAACAAAACAAATTTTGACCAGGCAACACAAACTTAGTCTAATTGGCTGCTTGATTTTTAAATAGGAATACCATTTTCTTATACATATAAATAAGAAAAACTTCACGTAAACACCATTCTTTCTATAAAATTAAATGAGCCACTTGCTTTAAATTAATTTTTAGATTGGAAGTCTCCTGCCCTGCGTTTCTACTTTCGTTTGAATGCTTTGCATTGTCCATTGGGTTTAATGTATTTGATAGTATATATTACATCTGATTGATGTGTTGATGTTATAGATTATTTTATTTTGCAATTGATATTTGGATTGGTGGACTTGAATAAAGGTTGAAGATAACCAAAAATAATATTAATGTTTTTAGGAATCAATTTAGACCTGTTCATGGGTTGGATTATCCATCCAAGCCTGAAGATTTGTCCAAAATTTGGGAAGATTTGAGCAAAAATACTAGGCCCGAAAATGGATTTGGACAAAAAATTAAGTCCGTTTAAAATATGGGTCAGACTTGGGTTTGAACATTCAAAGCCCAGGCCCGACCCAACGCAACCCATTTTAAGTTTATAATATTTTATATTATGTTACTTTAATATATTATGTAATTTAAAACACAAAAAAATAAACTTATACTAAATATATAATATTACTCGAATGTAAACATTAAAATAATGTTAAGATTTCTATATAAAAAATTTCAATAAATAAAAAATATAAAATTATTAAATATTAACATAATATAATATAAATATATTTTTTAAAATTTAAAAATAATGGACGAGCTTAAAATGAACTTAAAATAGTCTTTTACAAATATGAGTGAGTTTGAGCAAAATTTTAGGCCCAAATTTTTTCAATTTACCCTTGTTATGCTATGATAAGAACTATCGAATTTGGAGATAAAATTTTTCACATTGCTTACATAACCTTTTTTATACAATGCCTAAATTACTCGTAAACCCCACACTCATAAATTGGAGATAAAAGCACATAAGGTGTTGAAATCCACATTCAACTCATTGTTGCAACAACAATAGTAACAATTGAGTTAAAAATCAATTAGCAATGTTTTTTTTTTTCTTTTTAAGTTGCATAACAGATGGTTAAAATCAAAACAATGAACCAAACCTCAAGTTGTGATCTATTGATCGAGTATTTATTTTCTATAAAAATAACCTAAATTTTGGTCATCGATGCACCTATAACAAATGATTAAAATCTAAATAGTGAATCAAATTTCAAGTTGCGGTCCACTGATCAAGTGTTTATTTTCTATAAAAATAGCTTAAATTCGGGTCATCCATGTACCTAAAGAAAAAGTCTAAAGAAAGAACCAAAGTTTTGTATCTTCAAAAATATTAGTATGCATCAATACCAAAAATTAAAGTATGATAATAATTAAAAATTTAATAATTTTTATATATAATTTTAAAAATAATATATAAAAGAAGATGCATGAATACCAAAAATTAAAGAAGAATTAAAGTGCTAATTAAGTTTCACAATGATAATGCTTAAATATGATATACTTTTGGATATTAATTATATATATATTGAGTATGATCATATTAATTTGGGTTATTTATGATTTTTTTTATTTTGTAGGGACTCTAGTGATGACAAAAGATAAATTGGAGGTAAGAAGCATGATTTTAGAAGGAAAAGTGAAGTTGTGTGAAGGTGGAATACTTTATTTTATTTTAAAATATATTTTTATTAGGATTTAATATTTAAGATATTATTTATTATTTAAATTTGTATTTAATTTATGTTTATCTTTTTTTATTTATCTTTTAGAGTTTAAATTGGATCCAATTAGAGAATTAAATGTTACATATAATTCTAATTATCTTTTAGAATTTAGATTGGATTTAACTAGGAATATTATGTACTATAAATAGGGGGTAGAGTGATTGAATTTTACACTTCCCATTCATTGAAAAAATCTTCCATCTCCCAAAAACCCTATCTCAATAAAAAGCTCTATTTTAATCTTGTGTTCTTCCCCAAAAACATTAGCAACTAAAAATCATTCTAGCCGAAGGTTATCAAATATTCCTCCAAAGTTCATGAGGCTTAGAATCCGCGCTTAATTCTTCTCACCCGAGTATTCATCAATCCTCTGAATTACGGGATCGACGCTTCTGTCCAAAATCCCTACAAAAGTAATCTTTTCATCTTGTGCAAAGATTGCTGCTTTGTGTGTTTTGAGAAGGTTGCACAGTCGGTTCGCTAACTTACTGCGTCAAAGGTTGCCAAGCCAAAGAGACAAAACTGCGTCGCATTCGTCATTGGGAAAAGGTGATCTAGTGTAAGATAGCCCCATTGGAGTGAAAGTTGGCTAGAGTCAAGTTCCTCTAAAAACTATATTTGGAGCTGGTGGTCATAGGCGTTCTCTTCCACTATAACTGGCTTATTCGGGCAAGAGAAGAACCATCCAAAATCTATGATTGAACCAAGGAAGAATCAAGATAACCGGAGGCCGAATCTCTGAATATTGATAAAACTCTTCTTCTCTCGACTTTATTATTTTATGCTATTTATTTTTATTTCGACACTCCTATTTTCTATTTCTTTTAATTTTGTTTTCTTTTAATTTTTCCCCAGATCACGCCGCTTTTCTTGGGCATGATTTCGCCCACGATCTCGACAGACAAGATTCTTCACACTCTAGTCCTTGAGGATCAGACCCTACTTCCCTTTACTGTTATTTTTATTTATTTTCAAAATAGGTTGTATTTTGTGTTTTTGACAACACATCAAATTTTGGCGTCGAAGAAGTAGAAGAAGGCGACGAAGGCCAATCTAGGCTAAACGAAAACCCTAATCCAACACTAGAAAACCAAAGAGTTAATCTACCGACGGGAGTGCCGATTACTAGGGTTGATGAAAATCGAGATCCACACCACCTATGGATCAGACGATCCGACAATTAGTCGAGGCTCCTAATGATCAACCACCGTTGTGCATTGCGTATCCTACTATGAATGCTAACTTTGAGCTTAAATAAGGTTTAATCTAGTTATTGCCAATTTTTCGAGGGCTGCAAAATGAAACTAGTTGTGGCAATCAACGAGAGAAACGCCACTAATTTTAATTATATTTCTTAATTGTAAAAATTATGGTATCTGAGACTTGGTCGCCACCATAGTTCTTAATTATATTTCGATACCCGCTGAAATATTGGAATTTGCTGGCTAGAAAGTGAATTAGTCGCGTTTTCTAGGTAAACTCCACTTATTATTCGCATAGCCACTACAGGAGTACCTATGTTACACTTTTCTCTCTAAACGCCGCAAGGTATTGTCGCGGTGAGTGGTGAGATGCAACGTGATATGATCGTGGCTTTCTTCAAGTCAACTGGATGAGGTCGCGTATAGGCAATCTTGCTCCTTACTGTCATCCGTTGTGAGTTACATTTGTTCAACAAAGTGATCTGAGAGGATAGATAGGTTTTACTTGTTTTAAGGGTGAAGTTTAGAGGTGCTTATAAGGCAGGTCAGATCGGGTCTAAGCATGATATTATCATACTTTATGTTTATCCAAACCCTCCCAAATTTTGGACAAACCTTCGAGTGTGAGTGAATAGTCCGACCTATGAACAGGTCTAGTGGAGTAGTAATGTCTAACAACTATAAATTTTATATCCATATAAGCCAAAGTGTAAAAGAAAGCACATAATTCATCAAATAAGTAATCTTATCCATAATACATAAAATAAAATAATTGATTTAAAATCATTCACAAGTTTCTTTAAACAAATATAAATGTCAATTGCTAAATAATATATTCAAAACAAGAAAAATATATTCCGCTAAAATAATACAATTGAATGTTTGAGTTTATAAGTTAAGATTATTTTTATTTATTTTATTCCAATTTCAGTTAAGACTTTTTATCAAACTAAAAGTGAAAAATTATATCAAAGAAAGAAATTGTAGTAAGTTGAAAAAAATTCAACACATTTGGCCTATGGTTGAAGATTGGAAGTCTCCTGCCCTGCGTTTCTACTTTCGTTTGAATGCTTTGCATTGTCCATTGGGTTTAATTTATTTGATAGTATATATTACATCTGATTGATGTGTTGATGTTATAGATTATTTTATTTTGCAATTGATATGTGGATAATGTTCATAGGTATCAATTTAGACCTATTCATGGGACGGACTATTTATTTAGGCTCGAAGTTCTGTCTGAAATTTGAGCAAAAATATTAGGCTCGAAAATAGATTTGGACAAAAAATCAAGTCTATTTAAAATATGGGTCGGACTCAAGCTTGAACATTCAAAGTCCGAGCTTGACCCAACACAACCCATTTTAAGTTTATAATACTTTATATTATGTTATTTTAATATATTATGTAATGTAAAACACATAAAAAAATAAACTTATACTAAATATATAATATTACTCGAATGTAAACATTAAAATAATGTTAAGATTTTTATATAAAAAAATTTCAATAAATAAAAAGTATAAAATTATTAAATATTAACATAATATAATATAAATATTTTTTAAAAAAATTAAAAATAATATGGGTGAACCTAAAATGAACTTGGATTAATCTTTTATAAATATGAGTAAGTTTGTAGAAAACTTTAGGCCCAGATTTCTAGTCGGACCGAACTTGGATAAGTATAAAATATATTAATATTATACTTAGACCTAACCCAAATTTGATTTGACCCGGCCAATGAGCACCTCTAGATATCATTAAGTAAAATAATATTATTTTAATAAAAATTACATTTAATCTTAGTAATGTTACTAGGAGGGCAACAACACTCCCTTTCAAGCCTTGGGTGTTGCCCATCACACATTGGATGAGTTTATCGGGTCTATCTCATATATTGTGTTTAATTATATATGTTATCTGAATATTTAATCAACTCATATATTTTAATTAACCTAAAAAATAATTTTTTATTTTCAAAAATATTATTTACTTAGTTAAAATAAATTTAATTCATTCATTCAATTAAAATAACTTCTCAACCCAGTTAAATATTTGAGAGTTAAATTTGTTATTATGCCAATAAAAAGAGTCATTGTCAATGATTTTAACGGAATCATGACCAAAATATTAAATTTCGATAATGTGATTAAAATAAAAAAATTTAAACTTGAGTGACCAAAATTAAAACACGCTAATAATTAAGTGATTATTTTTTGAATTTACCCTTATTGTACAATGATAAGAACTATCGAATTTGGCAGGACATATAGAGTTAAAAAATTTCATATTGCTTACATAACTTTTTTATACAATACCTAAATTACTCGTAAACCTCCCACACTCATAAATTGGAGATAAAAGCACTTAAGGTGTTGAAATCCACATTCAACTTATTGTTGCAACAACAATAGTAACATTTGAGTTAAAAGATCAATTAGCAATGTTTTTTTCTTTTTGAGTTGCATAACAAAAGGTTAAAATCTAAACAACGAACCAAACTTCAAGTTGGGATCTATTGATCGAGTATTTATTTTCTATAAAAATAATTTAAATTTGAGTCATCGATGTACTTATAACAAATGGTTAAAAATTAAATAATGAATCAAATTTCAAGTTACGATCCATTGATGGAGTGTTTACTTTCTATAAAAATAACTTAAATTCGGGTCATCCATGTACCTAAAGAAAAAGTCTAAAGAAAGAACCAAAGTTTTGTATCTTCAAAAATATTAGCATGCATGAATACCAAAAATTAAAGTATTATAATAATTATAAAAAATTAATAATTTTTATATATAATATTAAAATTAATATATAATATAAGATGCATGAATACCAAAAATTAAAGAAAAATTAAAATGCAAATTAAGTCTCACAAATTTATTGAAACAAACTTCCATAATCTTTGGGTAACAAAAGAGAGTTTAAAAACTCATAAAATAAATAAAACAAAATAAAACTTTTTGGATGTCTATTTATAGAAAAATATATATATAATGAAGAAAACACAAAAGTGTACTTCATTACGTAAAGCAAAATTTTTCTAGGCTTTTCGGCAATTCTTGTGTCAAATTTCTCAACCATTTTTGGATGTCTTCTTAACATTTTTGGGCTTCAGCCATGAAATAACTTTAGTTAGGTCTTTCAATTCCCTTTGAATCGATACATTTTAGGGCAACAATGAAGGTTTGTAGCTTAAATTATGGTGAAAGTTCAATATGTAAAAACTTATCAAAATAAACTTTAATTTTTTTGTCTCCAATTATTCTCTAAATACGTAATAAATAAAATATAAGTATAAATAATATAAGTAAGAACATAAATAGCATAATTCAATATGCAGAATATCACAAATAAATAGAGAAATTACGCAATTATTAGTGACTAAAATATAAAATTTTATACATGGGTGACCAAAATTGATAAGAACTACCGAATTTGGCAGGGCATATAGAGTTAAAAATGGTCATATTGTGTACATAAAAATTATTTTATAGAATGCTTATATTATTCAAACTCCTACACTCATAAATTGGAAAATAAAAAGCATTTAAGCGTGCTCGGACTTAAATCCTTTTTATTGTTTTAACAATAATAACAATTGAATTAAATCTCAATAAGCACAAATATTTTTTTTTTTAAGTTGCATACACAAATGGTTTATGTCTAAATAATGAGGCATCCTTTTTGCTTCGTTTTTTACCCCAAGATCAGATCTGGGGTTAAATCTCCCAAACTTCAAATCTAAAACCCCAAATCACTTGAAACCCATTTGTATTTCTAAAGTTTTCGAAGGGAAAGTCTCCTTTTTTCTTTGTTTTTGGAAGTCCCCTTTTACGAACATAAGTTGTTCGAAAGGAGAGCCAACCACCTTTCATCGGAAGTATTGGCCTCGATCACGATCGACGACGACAGTGTGCCCAAATAGTAACCCTAACCCTCCTTTTTTTCTTTTTTATTTAGTATTTACCATTCGAAATATATAAAAAAAAAATAAAAATAAAATAGAAACAAAAGTATGTATATGAATAAACAGTATACCTTGAAAGTTTTTCTTTTTATTTATTTGTGCTTCGTAAAAAACACAACTGATTTTACTTAGGCTTTTTATAGCCAAATACAAATCCACTTTTGTTCTCTTTTTTTTTATTTGTTTTTGCAGGTAAGAACGACGGTGGTAGAGGACTTTCGGCAGCCCAATGGTGGTGGTTGGTGTCAGAGGCGTTGGGCTTGTATTTGGTTTAGGTTGGTTAGAATAATTGGGTCTTTAGGATTTGTTGGGCTGTTTGTAAATTGGGTAATTGGACTAGGTTTGTGTAAATGGGTTTGTGTATTATTTTTGTAAAAATGACATTACAAAATCTAAAATGGATTTTATATTTTATATATATATATATATATATATATTTGCTAGGCCGAATAAATTAGACTTCAACAGCTTAAATTTATTATGAACCCCACATTTATAAATTGGTGGATAAAAGCACTTAAGCGCTTAAACACATATCTTCCTTATTAATCAATATTTTAAAATTAATATTAGAGGGATATTTTGGTCTATCACTTTTAATAGTTAACTTAGAGGTTACTCGAGAAACAGATGAAAGGTGTGTTAAAGAAGAAATGGATCACACCAACAAGTGTTAGGTGTAATGGTAAGCATATTACATTCACAAGAGTAGATTCTAGATCGAACCTTAGAGGCGATATTGTAGTGAAAAGCAACAACGAATCCTGAACATGAACCGGAAAACAAATAAAAAGAATACCAAAAAAGAAGAAGAAATGGTTAATGGTGACACCGATATGTTTCAATATATCATTTCGAGTTTATCAATATTTTTTATTTTACATATTTATATTTATTGTTTAATTTTTATTTTTTTTTATTATTTAAAAATGTTAATGTGACACCGATATGTTTCAATATATCATTTCGAGTTTATCAATATTTTTTATTTTACATATTTATATTTATTGTTTAATTTTTATTCTTTTTTGTAAATTATATGTTATATAATCAAGAAAATATACCTGAATAGACAAATATTTATATTCAAATAGCACAACCAAGGATCTTTATTTGTAATATAATGATAAAGTTGGTGGAACATAAACTTAGAACGTTATTAAACGACCTCTCACATATATATGTCATACATTTATTCTAATCAAGTGGAGCAGAATCATACCACTTTTTCACAATCCTAGAGAATTGAGTCTGTAGATAACATCTTAGTAATGAATTACAGTAACGTTCAATTCAATAATGACATTGGTGGCATTTATGAGGATAGGGTTAAATAGTGCAACCCCTGTTGCCATCATGAATCGTCCTCTTCCTCCGACCACCGCAAGCCCAGGTTCTCCCCTTGAAAATACGCTTAGAGAGCTGCCGTTAAACTTACCGGTATTAAATCCAAAATCTATGTATTGCGTGCTCGATGCATTCATTCCGGCTAGGACCACAATACCCTGAACATTTCCAATCACCTCCGAGTCAGGCTCAGGACCAGTCCTAAGGGGATCATTAACGGTCACTAGGGAAGCAGATGGCACTGATGAATTATTGTCGTTGCTTGTGATGTTAACTTGGGCTACCAGGAATGCTGTAACACCCGTAATTTCGTGCATAAAAAAGTGAAGATTGGTGACCATAACTGGACTAGGATGATATGGTCGGGTCTCCGAGTAGTATTTGCTCTGCACTGCTACTTGAGAGAGACAAATGATAAGAATCCAACTCAACGTCAATGTTGCTCTCATCGTCTCTGCTTTACTATAATTTCTGGGGCGAAATGTAGATGAAAGCTAAAGAACTGTTGCGTCATTTTTATGAACGGAACAGAAACATTTATACTGATAAAACCCGCAGATATGAAAATAATTTATTGTCCAAAACATTGTATAAAATAGCTGCTTCATTTCTCCGTAGTAATATTAAAAAGAAAACAATTTCTGAGCATGCAACGCAGCTTGGTCTAATTGGCTGCTCTGATTTTTAAATATTCACTTTCGTCCCCTGCGTTTTTATTTTCGTTATCGGTTTTCATTCTTTTCACCTGATCCATGAGCTTTAAATTAATTTTAGATTGGAAGTTTCTTCTGCAATTCCCTTTAGACCAAATAACTTCATAATTAATCCAAAAAATATTAATTAATTAATTTATTTATTTTCTCAACTCAGTTAAATATTTGAGGTCTAAATTTATTATTATGTAAATAAAAAGATGTCACCATTAGTGATTTAACGAAAGCGGAATTAAAATATTAAAATTTGGTAACTTGACTAAAATAGACCGAGTGTTCATTTTCTCGAAGAATAGTCTAGATTCAAATAATCGATGTCCTTATTATACTTCAGGGTTAAAGTATTTAAGGAGTATAATAATTAAAATTTAAAATTTTAATAAAATTTGTGTATATAATATTAAAAATAATTTCAAATATATATTTTGCAAGAATAGTTTAGTTAATCATATTAATTAATCAGAATTTATAAAGTTAGTATGAAAATATATCAAAAGTAGGTTGGGTAATTAAATTCAAAAAATTACTTATTATAGTACAAAAATTAAATTATAAAAGTTTAATCGTTATTAAATTTTAATTTGGAAAATGTTTGAGGACCCAATTAGCATTTATGCAAAGGGCTAAAATGGTTATTAAACCATCGCTATTATATGGTAGTTTATGATAACATCCACTTAATTTCATTAATAAAGGTTAATTAATAAAGTCAGCATGTTTAATAGTTAATCTACGTAAATAAATCTTTAATTATAACCTTACTTATGTAATAATAGGAAGGTGAGTGGAGAGATGAAACATTTATCATCCTCACCAAATTCTGCCATCCAAGTAGAAAGAAAAAGGAAAGGAAAACTTTGAATCCCATATAATGGCCTGATGGTCAAGGGTGTTTATCATATTGGTTGTTCGGGCTTTGCCCTGTTATTGTAATTCACCAAAAAAAAAAGGAAAGGAAAACTCTCTTGCTTCTTTTACATTTTGGTCCAAAATCCCTAAGGCATTTAAGTCCTTTCTTTGAAACTTTTATGTTTTCATCATGATTATCTAAGTTTGATTAAGTTTACCCATGTCTTAGATTTGTCAATTTTTAAAAGTTTATCAAATAGTCATTAATGGGTATTTAATGAAATTGAGTTTGATTTTGATGAGAAATTGAAGTATGGTTTTTTAGAATGTTAGGACTATGTTTAAAATTAGAGAAAAGTGTTGGAATTGATTAGAAATTCAATTAAGCTATCTAATTGATTTATGACATTAGTGATCATATTGAATAAAGTGAAAATTGTTAGGGAATTATGTTATAGATTAAAAGTACAAGGTCCCTAATAAAAGGATAGAAAATTAGATTTTGATTCGACATTAAATACCAAAGAATATGAGTATTCCGAATATAGAGACTAAAATGATTAAAATATAAACTATGTTTGATGATATGTGTCGAAACGTTTTTTTTTTGGAAAAGGTCTCAAAAATATTTTAAAAAATCAAAATATGGGGTCGACACCAATCTTTTTTATTTTGTGTGATTGGATCACCACAAAACGTTTTAAATCCGTTTTGAAAAATATTTTGGTCTTCGAAATCCAGAAAATGGGTTCAAGAGTCGGTTATGTGTGAGGAAGGATTAATACCCTCACATGCCCAAAATTGGTATCATGTCGATTATTTTCCGGTCTTGATTGTTAAAAATTTGAAAACTCGAGTGAAATTTAAATTACGATCTTTAAATACATGATTTATTCGATGTACATGTTTAAGAAGGAAATCAAATTTCATGAGGAACTCTCGTTATTTCGAAATGATAGAGGAAAGAAGTCATGTCAGTGAGTTAGGACATAACATTTTGAGATCCGAAAATAACGAGCATTCCTTTGTTGCCAATTTCAAACCTTTAAAAGGGTATTCGATTATTCCGATTTGAAGAAAAATCGAACCTAGTAAGTTAAGGCACAATTTTTCAAAATTCGAAATAAAAGAATATTGCCTCGATTTTAAAATCATTTATATATATATTTTTTGAGACAGAAACAATTTTAATTTAAAGATGAGTGCGTAAATTAAATATGAATGTGCAAATAATGACAACATTAAATAATACAAAGACAGAACAATTAAGCACATAAATAAATACGCAAAAATAAGCATAAGATTAGTAAGATACGAAATACGAAAGAATCGCGAATCATAATAAAAAAATAGGATTAATTAAAAATACGAAAAATAATAATTAAATTTTATATACACAAATAGAAGAAAAAGGAAAAATTGGGTCGAAAATGAAGTTTCAAAGATGTCAGCGTCAAAATGTGATTTTAGGAAAGTTTAGGGGTCAAAATATGTTTTTTTTTTAAAGTTTAGGGGTCAAAATGCAATTTTGGAAGAGTTTAGAGGCTAAAGTGTAATTTTGGAGAAGTTTGAGGGGTAAAAAATAATTTTGGAAAAGTTTAGGGGTTAAAATGTAATTTTTTAAAAGTTTAAGGGTCAAAATATGATTTTTAAAAAGTTTAGGGCTAAAATATGATTTTTAAAAAGTTTAAGGACCTACTGGACAAAAAACCAAGAAATGAGACACGTGGCAACTTCCTAACCTTCAGAAAGTTAAAGGACTAAATTGAAAAGGAAATAAAATTGAAGAACAATCTTAAAATAAATTAAAACTGTGAAAAAGGACGAAATTAAAAAACTTAAAAAGGCGGAAGGACTGAGGGTGCAAATAGCCTCTTTCGTGAAAACACGCGGACCCTCAGGGTTTGAAAACACAGGCGGGTCAAGTGCCATGGAACAGCACTGTTTCAACACTGAATCCCTCACCCATTTTTTCAGTAAAAAAAAATCATTTTCCATCATTTCTTTTCAAAAAAAGCTTCTTTCCTCTTTTTTTCTCTCTAAATCTCCTCAGGTTCGACCTCATGTCGATCATCGGCCCACCGTGGTCAGCGTCGATCATCGATGCCATCAACCATTGTGTACGATGGTCAAAAGTCCGACGGTCCATTTTTTAGCCCTTTTCGATCTTTTTCTTCTCAAAAGTCCCGATTCGAAGCCAAAACTCACCAAATCCGACTCCAAAACTTCGAGGAAACGAGGTAAACTTCGAATCTTTAAGTTTTTTATTTTTATTTTTTAGATCTGTTCATTTCTTTCTTAGTTTTTTTAAAGAAAACTTTTTTTATTTTTGTTATTGTTCCCTTGTTATTATTTTCTTTTCGTTTCTATTTTTTTTTTCAAAAAAAGGTAGATATAAATCTAGATCTTTTTGGAACTAAAAAAGTTTTGATAGTTTTATTATTTTCTTTTTCAATCTGTTGTTCTTTATTTTATTATCCTTTCTAATTCGTTTTTTTTTGTTTTGTTTGCAAATATCTGAGAATCGAATCTCTTGCGAACATAAACAAGTTCGGAGAGAATCCGATCACGGCCACGACTATGGAGATCTGGATCCAAGTATGACCCTTCGAATTTCTTTTCTACTAAAAAAACATTTTGAATTTTGTAGGTAATAATAAATAGCAATTAATAAGTATATTAATATATAATAAATAAATATTAAATATATTAATATATATTAAAAACGCTTTGAAACTTTAAGGAAATAATAAATAGGCAATAAATATTAATACATTAAAGAAAAAAATACCTTGAAAAGACAATACACTATAACTGTTTGCATTGATTTTAAATGCTAGCAAAAGTCTGTAAACTTTACAATTGATTTTAATTTCGGCTTTATAGCCTTCAATACAATCATTTTATTTTGTCTTCTTACCATTAAACTGATATCTTTTCTTCTTCAGGTACTAGTGGCGATAGTGCAAGTGGTGGCAAACTGCTGGTGGCGATGATGACGTGGCAGGAGTTGAGTGGATGGGTAGGGGCGGCAGCAGTGTAAGTGGTCTGCTTAGGGTTTCTGATTTTTTTATTTTTTGGGCCTTTTGGGCCTTGGTCATGTAATTGGGCTTGTATTTGTTGGGTTTGTAATTTTTGGGTTAATGGTTTTGTAAAAGGATATTTAAGAAATAAATTCTAATTTAAAATTTATTTTGGGTTGTTTCTTTTTTTGTCTAAATGTTGGGCCCGGTCAAAATTGGGCTCCAATAGCTACCCCTCTTTACTCGTTGCTGTGGAACTGGAACAGAGGAAAGATCAAAAGGAGGCCCAGTTTTGTCAGGTCTTATTTCTTCCACGCTCTTTCTTCAACTGGCCCACCTTTCACTTTATTGGTCATTCAATCTCATTGCATCTGCTTCTCTACAACTTCAGGAAAGTAGGATTCAGTGTTGTGATTCCATCTTGCCCTAAGGCAATTTAAAAAAGTTACTACTGTAACTTCACTCAATTCACTTGCAACTTCAAGGAGATTGAGGTTTGTCATCGTAGTTTTTTATTCAATCCACTAACACTTCAGGTGTTTGGTATTGTGGCTTCATCTCTTGGTTTACTTCTTTATATCTCAATAGGAAGATGATCGCTTCATTGTTTTAATCCACTTCTTTGTATCTCATCAAGAAGATGGATTTGGTTCACTTCTCTGCATCTCGTCAGGAACTTCAACCCACTTCTCTGTATCTCATAAAAAAGATGGGGTTTGGAAGTTTCACTCGCATTGAGCTTCACTTTGTTGAATTGGTCTATTTCTCTGTATCTCACCAGGAAGATGACCGCTTCGTTGATTTAATCTACTTCTCTGTATCTCATAAGGAAGACGGATTTGGTCTACTTCTCTATATCTCATCAGGAAGATGACTTCTTTATTACTTTGACCCACTTCTTTGTATCTCATCAAGAAGATGGGGTTTGGAAGTTTCACTCACATTAAGCTTCGCTTCGTTGAATTGGTCTACTTCTCTGTATCTCATCAGGAATATGACCGCTTCATTATTTTAATCCACTTCTCTGTATCTCATCAGGAAGACTGATTTGGTTTACTTCTCTGCATCTCATCAGGAAGATGACCACTTTATTGCTTCGACCCACTTCTCTGTATCTCATCAGGAAGATGGGGTTTGAAGTCTCATTTGTATTAAGCTTCGCTTCATTGATTTGGTCTACTTCTTTGTATCTCATCAGGAAGATAACCGTATCACTTGTTTTAATTCGTTTCTCTGTATCTCATTAGGAAGAGTCATTAGGAAGATGACCTCTTTATCGGTTTGACCCACTTCTTTGTATCTCATAAGAAAGATGGGGTTTGGAAATTTCACTCACATTGAGCTTCGCTTCATTGAATTGGTCTACTTCTCTGTATCTCATCAGGAAGATGACCCCTTCATTGTTTAAATTCACTTCTCTGTATCTCATAAGGAAGACGAATTTGATTCACTTTTCTGCATCTCGTCAAGAAGATTACCATTTTATTGCTTTGACCCACTTCTCTGTATCTCATCAGGAAGATGGGGCTTGGAAGTTTCACTCTTCCTTATGATCAGGGTAAGAGATCATGTGCTTCAATTTTCCACATGATTGGGGTTAGCTACTGGTATGGTTTCGATCTGTCCTCTGATCAGGGTAAAAGATCGGATGCTTCAATCTACCCCGCGATCGGGGTAAGATATTGTTGCCTTCTGTCATAACGTTACCTACATAAGAGTAATAGGCCCAATAAGCAAAGCTAGACACGAACGACCTAAATTAATGTAGAGTCACCACTAACCCAATTAGGCTAGGTTGGTTAGCCACCTATTGTTTAAAAGTCTAGAATTAATACTATGAAAAATCCTAAAAGTTTAGACTCGATCTCATCACCAAATTTCGAGTTCGAGAATACGGTTACGTGTGGGGAAGGTTATAGCACCCCCACAACGCCTATCCGGGGATAGTCTTACGAGGTCTTGGGAGCTATTTTTTTATTTAAGCATATTTAATTTAGGCTAAAATCTTATGTAAATCTTATATAAAAACTCTAAAAAATTCCTCCAATTTACTTGTAACTTGACTAAGACGTGTTCACCAAACTTATCTAATTTAAAACTTAAATTAGAGATTTTTACTAAAACAAAATTTTAAAAAAAAAAAAAAAAAAATTTCCCCTTCCTTTAAACTTAAATTAATTTTTACTTCTTACGAGAATCCTAAAAGATACTTAAATAATTATAGTAAAATTCCTTCAATTCTTAAAATTAATTCTATTTTAGAATCCTAAAAAAAAAAACCTAAAAGTAACTAATGAATTAAGAAAAATATTAAAATTCATCTACAATTTATTCTATCTTTTATCGTTATTATGATTTTAAAAGATTTAATTAATAACGTTTAACCTATCAAGATCTTACGAAAGTATCTTATGTCAGGTTTATAATTTATCTTACTTTAAAAATTTTTATCTAAATTTTAAATTCGTCAAAATTCTAAAATAATATATCTTAGACGACATTTATTAGCTATCTTAAAGAGTATCTAAAATAAAATATTTAAAAGGACCTACTCATGATTTATAATTCACCTAAAAAAATCCTTAGTTTTAATCTTAAACAAAGTCCTAAAGAATATTTACATATTAATTATCCTATATGATATTTAAAATTAGTTTAAAATCCTAAAAAAAAATATCCTACATATTATTTATAATTTTTTTAGGGTAAATGATAGATAAGTTCTTAAAAACTAACCTAAATTCAAATGTTAAAAAAAAAACATAAATATAACTCGACATGAAAGTAAACAAATATGAAATAAGAATAAATAAAAATTATGCAAGTGTGAATAAATATAAAACATTAAACTAAAATGCATTATTGACATCAAATATATAAAGCATAAATGCAAATAAAAAGAAAATATAAGTATAAATAACTTATTAAAATGAAAACAAAATGACATAGCTTGATTTTGGGATTAAAAAATAAATAATGTAGAGGACAGATGATTGATGTAGCAATTAATTTGCTTTTAATTTTGAAATTTCTAGTTAAATCGAAGGTTTTATTAAACAAAAAGGGTACGGGTGTAAATATGCTAGAGACTGAGGGTATCATTGCAAAAAAAGGGGTATTTTCATAAATTTAAAAAGTTTGGGGGTGAGAATAAAATACCCATTTTGGCACTTATAAATAGGGAAAATCTATTTTTTTTTCTCTCATTTTTAACCTCATTTAAAAAAAAAAGCTCTTCCTCTTTATCTTCCTCCTTCAATGTTGGCCATGGCTCTACCATCGGAGAGCCCAACGGTTCTCTGGCTCCGATGGTGGAGCTGCCATGTATGGTGGTCAAAAATTTCTTTTTCTTCTTTTTAAAAAAAAAATCAAAGTTTTCTTTTGATTAAAACAAAATCACTATTTTACTTCAAAATCAAAATTTTTATTTCGAAATAGTTAAAAAAATAAAAATTTTGTTTAAAATTTTAAACCTTTTTCTTTAAAATCAATAAAAAAACAGATTTTTTATTTTTTTTAAAATCTAAACTTTATTTTTTTTAATGAAAATCACTACTTTACTTAAAAATCTAAATTTTTATTTCGAAATAGTTAAAAAAATTAACACTTTATTTAAATTTTAAACTTTTTCTTTAAAATAACTAAAAAACATATTTTTATCTTTAAAAATATAAACTTTATTTTTTTAATGAAATCACTATCTTACTTAAAAATCCAAACTTTTATTTCGAAATAGTTAGAAAAATAAAAAATTTATTTAAAAATTTAAAGTTTTGCTTTAAAATAACTAAAAAACAGATTTTTATTTTTAAAAATATAAACTTTCTCTTTTTTTAATGAAAATCACTACTTTCTTAAAAATTTAAAATTTTATTTCGAAATAATTAAAAAAAATCAAAACTTTGTTTAAAAATTTAAACTTTTCTAAAAAAACAGATTTTTATTTTTAAAAATCTACACTTTCTCTTTTTTTTTTTTTTTTTTTAAAGAAAATCACTATTTTACTTAAAAATCAAAGTTTTTATTTCGAAATTATTAAAAAAAAACCAAAACTTTTCCCAAAATAAAGCTATTTTTCTTTTAACAAAAAAAACTTTTATTTTAGGAAATGAAAAGGAAAGGAAAATGGGATTTTTTGGGCTCCTAGGGGCGAAGGACCAATGGTTCGATATCGTTCCCTTCATCGGAGCCCAAACCCCATGGTTAATGATATCTCCATGGCAAAAAAAAGAAAAGAGAAAAAGAAAATAATATGCTTGTTACTATTTTTTATTCTTACCTTTTTGTAAAAAATCAGAATATGAAAAAGCCTCCCTTTTTTCATTCATTTCATGCATATATATTGTTCATTAATCTTGTTTATTTGTAATAATTTTTTTGTCATGTTTCATTTGATCTTTTGATTAATAACTTAGTACTATTTTGGATGTTTGTGATATGTGACAAAAGATGAGTTATGGTTCATGAAACCCTAAATAACAACAACAACAACAACAACAACAATAACAATAATAATAATAATAATAATTTGGGCCCTTGACAAACCGAAAAAAGAAAGAAAAATAAAAACCTCTATTTGATCCAAAATCGAGTGGGCTTCCAACAGGCCTAAGAGAGAACAAGAGGGTCTCCCACTAGGCTCGGACAAAATCGGGTGTCTACTCCTTTAATCGTCGTAGCTTGAACCTTTTTCTCTTTAACTTCAGGGTATAAGATTCGTCTTTGTGGTCTCAATCTATAAGATTTTCCTTTGTGGTCTCAATCTTTCCCTTTATGCTCTAGGGCATCAGCTCCAATGTTTCCTTGGTTCATCTCGCCATTTAGCAGGGATGTGGCCTGTAAATTATGTTTCTATAGACCTTTATGTAGGCCCAAATTATTAGGATGTCATGATCAGAATGAATCAAATGCTCCTAACTACATGAATGCTCATGATGAATGTCCAGTTCATTTATTATTATTATTTTGGGTTGACAAGGTCTATCGTTTGTCCCTCTAGGCTTAGCTTGAACTGCTTGTTTTCAAGTTTGTTTTCCAATTGGTGGTCTTGTTTCGGACTCCTATACCATTTAGGAAATTCTAGAGTAATGCTCATGGATTTTTGTATGATTCATATTGTTAGTTCATTATCCGTCATTTTTCAATGCATGATGCTTGAACTAGATTATGAAAGAATAAGGTCGAATTTTAATGAAGATGTAATTCAAAAGAAAGGATCAAAGAAAGCAAACATTAGTAAAAAATTGTCAAGTACAACACAAAGACAGTTATATGCCCCAACTATTGCAGAATGAGCTTCTTTGAGCTGACTCGCTGAGAATCACTCTAAGACCGGATATGTGTCTAGAAGACCTAGAGTTCCTTGTTGATGCTTCAAGCTATAAAGTTTCTCCCTCTTGTTACAATTGAGAAAAACAATCATTTCAAACCATTTCTTCATTTTGAATTTGAGTCGCCCTTTGTGAGTTTTCAACTCAAAACCTTTTGGTTTCAAGATGCCCTTTGCGGGTTTTCATCTCGAGTCTTTTTATTATCGAGATGCCTTTTACGAGTTTTCATCTCAATCCTTTTTTTTAGGCATAATATTTTTTTACCGAATCTGAGTTGACGGGGTTGTGCAGATCTTTTCCATCCATTTCTGTAAGAATGAGAGCTCTACCTGAGAAAGCTTTCATTACCACGTAAGACCCTTCTCAATTGGGCATCCATTTCCCTCGAAAGTCTTTATGTATAGGAAGTATCTTCTTCAAAACTAGATCTCTCTCATGGAATTCTCTAGGATGGACCTTTTTGTCATAAGCTCGCATCATTCTTTTCTAGTATATTTGCCCATGACGGATAGCTCTTAACCTCTTTTTTTCAGTTAAATTCAACTGATCATATCGGGCATGAATCCATTCTGCCTCATTTAGTTGTAACTCTATCAAGACTCGAAGAGAAAGTATTTCAACCTCAATAGGTAGGACTGCTTCCATACCATATGCTAGTGAAAATGGTGTTGCCCCAGTAGAAGTTTTGATCGAAGTTCTGTAAGCAAAGAAGGCAGATGGTAGTTTTTCGTGCCAGTCTTTGTAGGTCTCAGTCATTTCTATAACGATTTTCTTGATGTTTTTATTAGCTGCCTCCACAGCTCCATTCATCTTTCGGCGATAGAGAGATTAATTGTGATGCTTGATTTTGAATTGCTCGCAAACTTTCGATATCGTGCTATTGTTCAAATTCAAGGCATTGTCGGATATGATCCTTTCTGGCATCTCATATTGACAGATGATCTCCTTTTTCAAGAACTTACTAACTGCAGACTTCGTGACGTTGGCGTAAGAAGCAGCTTCTACCCATTTGGTGAAGTAGTCAATAGCCTTGAAGATAAATCTTGACCATTAGAAACCTTTGGAGAAACTGGTCCAATGACATCCATGCCCCACATAGAGAATGGCCAAAGAAGTCATGACATGAAGGTGTGAAGGAGGTACATGAATCTTATCTCTATAGATCTGACATTTATGACACCTTTTAGCATAATTGACGCAATCGCCTTCCATGATGGACTAGTAATACCCAAATCTCATTATCTGCCCGGCCATTGTGAAACCATTGGTGTGTGTCCCATAAATGCCTTCATGAACTTCTTCTAAAATCTTTCTAGCTTCGATTGCGTCGACACATCTTAGCAACACCTGACCCTTTCTCCTTTTATACAAGATTTCCCTATCTAGGACATATTCATTTGCAAGTCCTCTCAGTGTCATTTTTTCATTTTTAGAAGCTTGCTTAGGTACTTGCGATCTCGTCATTTTTTCATTTTTAGAAGCTTGCTTAGGTACTTGCGATCTCTTACATACTGGAGAATATCTTGGTACCACTAGCTATCATCTCTTACTTCTTCTTCTTCTTTTTCAATATCATAACAATGAGCCGGAGCTTCATAAATGCTCATTTGAATGGGTTTCATATCTTTTGGTCTGTTTACTTTAATCATCGAGGCCAAAGTGGCAAGAGCATCAGCCATCTAATTTTCTTCTCGTGGGAGATAATGAAATGTGACATCATCAAACTCCTTGATTAACTCTAGAACCAACTTTCGATAATCAATTAGCTTGGAATCCTCATTTCCCATTCTCCTTTGAGTTGATAGATTACTAGTCCGAGTCTCCATATATCTCCAAAACTTTGATTCCCTGCTCTATAACTACACAGATTCCCATGATACATCCTTCATATTCTGCCATGTTGTTTGTACAATCAAAATCGAGCTTACTGGTGAAAGGATAGTGGTTTGAAGCCCTATCAAAATTTAATCTCCAAGGATATTCTACCATAGTTCCTTTTTTAGTGGTTGCAACATACATTAAGTCCTCGTTTGGGAAATTAAAGTTTATTGGCTCATAGTCCTTTAAAGTCCTGCTGGCTAGAAAGTTTGCTATCGCACTCCCTTTTACTGCCTTTTGATTAACATAGATTATGTCGAACTCAGACAATAAGATTTGTCACTTAGTCAACCTTCCATTCAATGCGGTTGACTCCATCATATATTTCAGAGGATTTTATTTTGAGATTAACTAAGTTGTGTGGTACAACATGTATTGTCTTAATCTTCGCGTGGTCCAAACTAAAGAGCAATATAATTTTTCAATTGGTGAGTATCGAGTCTCATAATCAGTGAATTTTTTTCTAAGATAATATATAATCCTTTCCTTCTTTCCAGACTCATCGTGTTGGCCTAGCACGCATGCCATAGAATTTTCAAAGATCGTCAACTATAGGATTAACAGTTTATTAGGAATTAGAGGCACCAAGACGAGAGTATTGGATAAGTAATCCTTGACTTTTTCAAAAGTTTCCTGGCATTCATTATTCTACACACCTAGGTTATGCTTCCTAAGCAAATGAAAGATAGGATTACATTTCTCAGTCAGTTGTGAGATGAACTGAGATATGTAATTTAATCTTCCTAGGAACCCTCGAACTTTTTTTTACGTACTAGGTGATGGTAACTCCTATATGACCTTCACTTTGTCTGGATCAATTTCAATCCCTTTTCTACTGACCACAAAGCCCAACAGCTTGCCCGAAGTGGCTCCAAAAGTGCACTTGGCTGGGTTTAACTTTAGTTGATACTTTCTTAGCCTCACAAACAGCTTCCTTAAGATCTTTACATGTTCCTCATCTATTCGAGATTTTGCAATCATATCATCGACATAAACTTCAATTTCTTTATGCATCATGTCATGAAACAAAGTCACCATAGCTCCTTGATAAGTAGCTCCCGCATTTTTTAGTCCAAAAGGCATCATCTTGTAGTAAAATGTTCCCCACGGTGTGAAAAACGTGATTTTCTCCATATCTTCAGGATCCATCCTTATCTGGTTATACTCGGAGAAACCGTTCATGAATAAAAATAAGGAATGACCTATTGTATTAGCTACTAAGGTGTCAATGTGAGACAATGAAAAGTTATCCTTTGGGCTAGCTTTATTTAAATCCTAATAATCCATACACATACGCACTTTCCATCTTTTTTAGGAACAGATACTATGTTGACTACCCATTTTGAGTATTTAACTACTTGAAGAAACCTAACGTCGAATTGCTTTTTGACTTCTTCTTTTATCTTTAATAATACATCTGATCTCATCCTTCAGAGCTTTTGCTAAATAGGCTTGTATTCTTCTTTTATAGGGAGCCTGTGTACCACAATGTCACTGCTTAGGCCAGGCATGTCTTGACAAGACCATGCGAAGACATCTTTGAACTCTTGAAGCAACTTGACAAGATCTTTTTTGGTTTCTATGGCGATGCTTGTCTCGATTTTCACTTCTTTCTTTTCATCTTCGTTCCCCAGACTGATAACTTCCACTGGTTTCGAATGAGGCAAGATTTGTTTTTCTTTTTGCTCTATCATCCTTACAGATCAGGAGATAAATTACAATCTTAATCATCTTCAAAGTCCTAAAGTTCTTCTAAACACATATCTTGCTTGGAACGAGGCTCTAAGTTAGCATCAGGGTCACTCCTATTATTGATATCCAAAGACCTGTCAAAGGAATAAAAAGGAGGTCCAAAGAACAAAATAAATTTATGAAAGAATGGCTATATAGTATGAGTATGAGTATGTTTGTCAAATTGGACAAGAATGTATGTATTAAAGAATGATCAATTCTGTATCTTGAATATAAACGTATGTTTTGTTAAATTGGATAAGAATGAAAGAATAATTAGCGAAGAATTTTTCCATTTAGGCTGGAAAATTCTTTTTCATTAAAAACAACTAGATAATGATCATGGGCCCTTTTTACAAAAAGATCCATATTGCTTTTGAGCCTAAAGCAATATGTGTGTTCTGAGCATTACTCTGAAGAAAACTTAAAAGTTACAGGGAGTTCCTCTATAGTCCAATTATCCAGAGTGCTTCTAGGTGCACATGTACCGATTACTAGAAGATTCTCTTCTTTTCCCTCATCGGATATAGCGTTGACGCCTAGATCCTTCATGATTCCTTCAGTCTTTATTATCACTTTCTTCTTTTCCATTCTTGTCTCTTGGTTTACTACTCCACCAGAAACAAATATCTTAGATATGTGTGAGAAGACCATGGGTCCCCACGAAATCTCTCATCCGGATAATTTTATCCTCATTCTTTCTTGCTTTCTTTCTAGCTCTTTCTTCTTTTTCTTTGCATCTGGTTTATACCCAAGCCATAACGATCCCGCTTTTCTATTAATGTTGGCACACTGAATCTTCCTTGGAGGTATTTCTCGAGTCTCTTTCCAGGTAACGCCTCCTTTCTAACCATTAAACGTAGACCTATCCTTGTAGTCGATGATAACTTAGGCATAGGGACCTTGCTTCCTTAGGTAATAAAGGTTGCATTGAGGAATTCTAATGAGCGGAAAGAGCATTCGATATCGTCTTCATCTGTTCCAACATAAAGTTCATCATTTGTTACAGATGCAATAATTTCCTCCTTAGCATTGATCGTGATTTATCAATTTCAGCTTCTAGTGCAACAAAGAAGGTACTGCCCCAGCTGAATGAATCCACGGTCTCCATAACAAACAGTTATTGGTAGGCTTGATATCCATCACTAAGAAATCCACCCGTATGTGTTTGGTCCATTTTAAAGAGGTATTTCTATCTTGTCTATTACTTTCCTCTCACTCCCATCGAATGCTCTCACTATATTATTGCATCCCTTCATGTGAGAGCTGTCAATTGGTAACCTCTGCAGGGTAGCCAATGGTAACACATTCAGAGCTGAGCCGTTATCTATGAGTACTCCGGGTAATGTGTATCCCTTACAACGGGTGGTAATATTTAAGGCTTTCGTAGATCCCATTCCTCCAGTTGGTATCTCATCATCACTGAAGAAAATAAAGTTATCGACACTCACGTTATTGACTAATCGGTCCAACTTACTGATAGAAATATCATTTGCTACGTATGTCTCATTTGGCACTTTCATTAGTGCGCTTCGATGGGCCTCTAAGCTTAAGAGCAAGGCCAAAATTACTATCTGAGCAGGTTACTTATGCAACTATTCCACTACACTATATTCGCTACGTCTCAGGAACTTCAGAAACTCTTTTGCCTTTTTCTCTAATACAAGCTCATTTCTGGGTGCTTCGAGATTGCTAATTCTTTCTTCTTCGGGCTCAACCATTATTGCCTTCCCCTTATTTATCTCTTTCTCCCTACTCATAGAGTCGTAACACTTTCCACTGCGAGTAACAAAGCTCACATCCTTTCTGAGTACTTCCTCCTTTGGCATTGTTACGTTGAAATTGTAGTTCCATGCGACTCTTTTACTATCTTTTTAGGGAAACGCCATTGGCTTTTGTATGATGATGAGCGATGTTATTTGCTCCCTTGCCGCGATGTTTGTGGGCTTAGAAAAAATCAACACTAGGTGATTATTCCCGTGGGCCTTTGCTGCTCTTTCTTCGGAGGCATAAACGTCCTTAACCTCTTCTTGTTCCTCGAAAAATTCCAATTCTCTATTGTCCTTCAATGTTTGTACCAAAATTTTGAATTCAACACAGTCTTCAATGGCATGAGATTCGCAGTAGTTAACAGTCTTTCCTTTTGTATCCTCCTTATTTTCTGTGACTAATCCCTCATTGACCATCTAATGCCACACCCGTTTGAGTGGAGACCTAACTTCTTCGACATTCATTTTGATTCTCTGGCTTCCTTCTTTCATTATTGCTTTCACTCTCTGGTCCGAGTGATTGGGCAGGGCATTCCCAACTATGTTGGTCTCGTTGGTTCATCAAATCTAACGATTCCCTCTCGAATAAGTCCCTCAACTCGCCTCTTGAAGGCAAGGCAGTTCTCAATTGAATGCCCCTCTACTCCTGCATGATATTCACATCGAGATTTTGCATCATACCAAACTGAAAATGAGGGCTTGTATGGCCTTACATGGTGCAGGGATACTACATGCTCGTCATACAATCTTTGGTAAAGTTCTCAATATGACATAGGAATGGGAGTGTACTGAACTCTTTCCCTATTCAGTCTCAAGCTCGACTCTTATTTTGGAGCATTTTGATAATTGCTCATCGGGACTTGAGGCTGTGCTGTCATGAATTACTTTGTGTAGTTCGGCCTGTATATGCTTGCGTCATTCACTTCATTGTCTCTCCTTCTAGGAATAGGCCCTTTGGTATTCTCTCAGCCACTATCTTACAGTTTTTAATTGCATTTTCAATTATTTCGCCTGACATGACCATGTCAGAGAAAGTTTTGGTGGCATTTCCTAACAGATGATTAAGATAGGGTACCTTGAGAGTATTAACAAACAACATCGTTATTTCTTTTTCTGTTAATGGTGGCTGCACCTAAGTCACCACATCTCCACCTTTATGCATATTGTTTGAAACTCTCATTCGATCTTTTCTCCATGTTTTGCAATGTAATTTGGTTAGGAGTTATATCTGTTACATGGCCATATTGCTTTAAGAAAGCTTGTACTAAATCTCTTCATGAATGAATCTTTGCCCAACTAAGTTGGTTATACCACTTAACTGTCGACCCTACCAGACTGTCTTGAAAATAGTGAATGAGCAGTTGGTCGTTATGAACATATCTTGCCATTTTTCTACAAAACATGGTAATGTGTGCTTTGGGACAACTTGTTCCATTATACTTCTCGAACTCTGAGACCTTGAACTTGAGAGGAAGTACCAAATCTGGGACTAGACTTAACTCTTTAGCGTATATCCCATAGAAGTTTTTAGTTCCTTGTATTGCTTTAATCTTTTCCTTTAATTGCTTATACTTTTTCTCCATCTGTCTAGGAAGATCTGCTCTCATAATCTCATCGATATCGAGGACACCTAAATTTGTAGCATTATCTTGAGGGTTAGATCTCGATCCTACTGGATAATTAGTTGACCTTGATGTACTAGTGGCAGGTTTTTGTGCCCTTATAATAACAGTCACCTCCAGCGTTTGTGCCTCTTGTGGAGCTTGGTTATGAGGGGGTGTAAAACCTAGGGGATTAATAGGATCTTCGTCTTCCTCGGTTGGGTTTATTGTAGGACCTTTTCCCTTGTCAGCTCCGTTTTGCCTCATTTAGGCCAATTCATTCATCAAATTCCTCTAACTCTTTTATTCAGGCCTTTAACTCAGTTCTCTCGGCTTGACTTTCCAACAAGCTACTCTTCATGGCATTTTCTTGAACCTGTGTATCTTCAAACTTTTTCTTCCACTGATTCGTTCTATTCTTTTCTTCACGGATTTTCGGTTGCCATTATTCTGACGATTTACCCAAACCAGTAGTCCTCATCGACAAATGAAGTTTCTTATAGTCTTTCTTCGAGCTATCGAGATCTTCTTTAGCCTTGTTCTTCCTTTTTCTCAATTTTTTTGCTTCTAATTTCAAAACATCGACATCTAATCCCAAAAGTACCTTTTCTTCTTCCATTTTTCTTTCATTTTTTCCATTTAAGAATTTTTTCTCTCAAAATCTTGTTTGATAATTTCTAGTTTTGTTGGGACAACCTGCAAGTGCTCTTCAATTAGGCAAACAACTTCTGAGTTTGGTACAGGATATTATCATTGATCCTTCTATTCCTCCACCAATCATATTCTATAGTTTTCATGGGATTAGTGCCGAACACTTTCATCCTCCGAACTTGGTTCCATGCATTCGAGATCTCTCGAATCCTCTTCTTATTATTCTCTCCTCTATATGCGAACTCACACTATGCTAATCCTTGGGTTGCTAGTATGAATTGTCTTGACCTGTACTATCTTGAAACCAATAAAGGTGCGTATCCTACTGCTCCTCAAATTTCAACCAATGGAACCCAGTCGAAGTCTCCACATCGATACAGGATTTTGTTAGGAACAAACCACGGTGCTCGACATTCTATGTCTTCGTCTCGAAGACTTTGAAGTATTGCCATCCATTTTTCCTCCGAGAAGTTTTCTTATCTTTGCGTAGTTACAAACTCTTTCAAAGGAGAATAATCTTTGAAAAGGTGTTGATAAGAAATTTTCTCTATTTTCCAAAAGGGACTGTGGAACCATACTATCAACAATGGTGCACAACCGATAAACAGTCCCTCTCCTTCTTTTCTACACGCATTTAACGATCTGAAAGTTTCAGCCAATATTACCAGGACCAGTGTAACCTTTTTATTCAATCTATCGAACAAGTCTGTAACCGCATCTTCTATGTGTCCCAAAGCCTTGGGAAAAATGGCTAACCCGTATATACTTAAAGTCAGGATGTCAATCTTTTTCTTCGTACCCAGGTGGGTCAAGATCAAGTCTTGCAAACTTTTCCACGTAATGCATTTATTGTCGCCTTTCACCTTAACCCGAACTGCGACCTATTGCTCACTCATGCCAGTGATGTTTATTAATCTTTTGATAAAAGTTGGGACACTAGGAGCTCTTGAATAAGTTCTATCAGCGGAGATCTTCGGACAACGAAGTAAAGTGGTGTATTCCTCTATCATAGGTGTCATGTCCACATTCCAAAAAGTGAAGCAACTGTAGGCTGGGTTCCAATGTTGCGCCAAAGCTTGGAACCTCGAGCAAGTATGGTAAATCCTCGTACTCTTGGTAAAAGGTTTATTCCATGTCATCATCCCATTTGTCCCATATTTCTTTCAACTTTTGCATACTATTATGAGTTGTACTAATTCTGGTATAATCCCAAAAGTCAGATTCATGCCATTCTACTAAGCTATCACCCTTTTGGCACTGATTTTCCTCTGACTACATATGCACAACAATGTTGTCCTCCACCTTATCAAGATACTTGTTCTCCATGATCAATTCTCTTATCAGTAATTGAGTTTGAATCAATACCTTTCCTTGTATGATGATACAAATGCAAGCAAAAGAGACAAAATAAAACAAGTTAGCAAAACACATCGATATCAATATACAGGTGTAGAACAAAGAACCTAAGAACTTGTCTTGAGTAGTTGCTAAAAGGTTCGGTATAACTCCTTCTAAGGCAAGTACTTATGACTTATTACATGTGGTTTAGTCTCTAGAGTAAAGGGTACCCAAACTAATAGATTCCTCGATCCTCACCCATTACAGACTCATACGGATGAGTTCGGTTTAGGGGTACACATTTCCCACGTGTTTGCATGGAAGTGAAAACTTCACGAAAACATGGGTCCAGATGTAATCCCGAAAGCGATCCATTATTATGCACGGAGGTGAAAACCTCATGAATGAGTAGTTTTCCGCTTCCACTTAAAGGGATAGTAACAGATGCATATGAATGCAAACTTATACTAGCAAGTATTGACATAATATAACATCACACAAAATGCAAAGGATCGTATATTAAACAAAATTGAGTGTTCAAAAATTTAACAAAAAGACCCTGACCTAGCGAATTCGCCAAGCTATCGAAACAATTTTTCGAAAAAGGTCTCGAAATTTTTTTAAAAAATCGAAATATGGAGTCGCCACCAATCTTTTTTATTTGGTATGATTGGATCACCACAAAATGTTTTAATTCTATTTTTAAAAACATTTTGGTCTTTGAAATCCAGAAAATGGGTTTGGGAGTCGATTACGTGTGAGGAAGGATTAGCACCGTCACATGCCCAAAATTGGTACCACATCGATTATTTTCCGATCTTAATTGTTAAAAATTTGAAAAATTGAGTGAAATTTAAAATACGATCCTTAAGTGCATGATTTATTCGATGTACACATTTAAGAAGGAAATCAAATTTCATAAGGAAATCTCGTTATTTCAAAATGATCGAGGAAAGAAGTGACGTCCGGTAAGTTAAGACATAACATTTCGAGATTTGAAAATAACGAGCATTCCTTCGTTTCCAATTTCAAACCTTTAAAAGGGTATTCCATTATTCCAGTTTGAAGAAAAATCGCACCTAGTAAGTTAAGGCATAATTTTTCAAAATCCGAAATAAATGAATATTGCCTCGATTTTAAAATCATTTGTATATATTTTTTGAGACAAAAAAAAATTTAATTTAAAGATGAGTGTGTAAATTAAATACGAATGTGCAAATAATGGCAAAAATAAATAATACAAAGATAAAATAATTAAGTAGATAAAGAAATGCGTAAAAATAAGCATAAAATTAATAAGATACGAAGCACAAAAGAATCACGAATCATAATAAAAAATTAGGATTAATTAAAAAATCAAAGAAAAAGGAAATATAGGGTCGAAAATGAAGTTTTAGAGAATTTAAGGTTAAAATGTAACTTTGCAAAACTTTGCAAAAGTTTAAGGGTAAAAATATAATTTTGAAAAAGTTTAGGGGTCAAAATGTGATTTTAGGAAAGTTCGAGGTCAAAATGTGATTTGGGAAAGTGTGAGTGTCAAAATATAATTTTGGAAAAGTTTAAGGGTCAAAATGTAATTTTAAGAAAGTTTAGGGATCAAAATGTAATTTTGGAAAAGGTTAAGGGGTCAAAATGTAATTTTGGAAAAGGTTAAGGGGTCAAAATATAATTTTTGAAAAGGTTAAGGGGTTAAAATGTAATTTTTGAAAAGTTTAAGGGTCAAAATGCAATTTTGGAAGAGTTCAAAGGCTAAAGTGTAATTTTGGAGATGTTCTAGGGTTAAAATGTAATTTTGGAAAAATTTAAGGGTTAAAATGTATTTTTTGAAAAGTTTAAGAGCTAAAATGTAACTTTTGAAAAGCTTAGAGGTCAAAATGCAATTTTGGAAGAGTTCGGAGACTAAAGTGTAATTTTAGAGAAGTTCGGAGGTCAAGATGTAATTTTGGAAAAGTTCGAGGGTCAAAATGTGATTTCTTAAAAATTTAGGGACCAAAATATAATTTTTAGAAAGTTTAGGGACCTCTGAGCAATAAAACTAAAAATGGAACATGTGGCATCTTCCTAGTCTTTAGAAAGTTAAAGGACTAAATCGAAAAGGAAATAAAATTGGAGGACAATCTTAAAATAAATTAAAAGTGTGAAAAAGGACGAAATTAGAAAACTTAAAAAGGTGAAAGGATTGAGGGTGCAAATAGCCCCTTTCGTGAAAACATGCAGACCCTTAGGGTCCGAAAACACAAGCAGGTCAGTTGCCATGGAACGACACCGTTTCAGCGTTGAATCCCTCACCCAAAAAGGTGTCGTGCAGGTAAGGTTATTTAAACCATTTTTTCAGCAAAAAAAATCATTTTCCTTCATTTCTTTTAAAAAAAAGCTTCTTTCCTTTCTTTTTTCTCTCTAAATCTCTTCAGGTTCGGCCCTATGTCCGATAGCAATTAATAAGTATATTAATATATAATAAATAAATATTAAATATATTAATATATATTAAAAACTCTTTGAAACTTGAAGGAAATAATAAATAGACAATAAATATTAATATATTAAAGAAAAAAATATACTTTGAGAATACAATACTGATAGTGGAAACTCGAAATTTGTTTTGTATTTTGATATTGTTGTTTCGTATATTTTCTATTGAACTTTGAATGCTTCGGGTCTAACTTTCGAATGCACTGTAACTGTTTGTATTGATTTTAAATGCTAGCAAAAGTTTGTAAACTTTACAACTGATTTTAATTTCGGTTTTATAGCCTTCAATACAATCATTTTATTTTGTCTTCTTGTCATTAAACTGATGTCTTTTCTTCTTTACAGGTACCAGTGACGGTGGTTCAAGTGGTGGCAAGTTGCTGGTGGCGGTACTGACGTGGCAGGAGCTGAGTGGATGGGTAGGGGCAACAGTAGTGCAAGTGGTCTACTTAGGGTTTTTGATTTTTGTATTTTTTTGGGCCTTGGTCATGTAATTGGGCTTGTATTTGTTGGGTTTGTAATTTTTGGGTTAATGGTTTTGTAAAAGGACATTTAAGAAATAAATTCTAATTTAAAATTTATTTCGGATTGTTTCTTTTTTTGTCTAAATGTTGGGTCTGGTCAAAATTGGGCTCCAACAATATGTTTTCATGTGATTAGGTGAAAACTAATATTGTTTCTATGCTTGAATTATTTTACGTAGCTAAAGACGATGCTGAACTGTCTCGAGAGAAAAGAAAGACAAGAGTTGCAGACGAGAAACTAATATGGTTTGTGCTTCAATAATTTGAATTCGATACATATATATATATATATATATTCATATTGCTTGTATGAAAACTACTTTGATAGAGGTAATGTTTCTATTTGTCTCATGAATATGGTAAGTATGTCGTGGTTGGAAACTTGTGAGAAATGTGGTGATATGCATGTGATAATATGAAATTATATGAATTGAATTGGATTCAACATGAAATGAATTGGTATTTTATGAAAATATGAAATTTAAATATGATGTCTTAAGTGTAGTATGTTCATTTAGTATATTTGTATTTTTCGAACAAATTGGTTTAATAATAATATCCATTAATTACTTTAACACCTTTTGCGTATTATCCTTGTTGAAACCTTTTCATACTGTGACGTACCTTAATCCTGAGTGGATGATGGATTATGTACAGGTGACTCGTATACTTTGATGCAAGTAAAAACTTGTGTTCAAATAGATAAGGAACCAAAAGTTTGTGTGTTTGGTATACAACTTCTGCAGTAAGAAGCATTATTCACAATAGTGGAATCCATAGCCCAATTGATGAGTAAATGATATCTTCTCATTGACATTACATGATACATGGAAAATAAACGTGGTTATGGATCATTTGTCTTTGTGATTAATGACTTTATTACTATTGTATGTAACTGACTTTTCATGAAGGAATATGTAATGTTTACGATGAAATAAAATATAATCATATTGGGAGAACAGATTTGTCTCAAAAGGATTAAGGATATCCTATGAGGGTAACACATTGATGACAAGGTCATTAGATGAGCATTAATCGAGTAACTTTCGTAATGGTATGTAATAAGAGAGTAGATTCACGGACATACTTAGTGCATTTTTTCAGCTATCCAAGAGGTACAAAGGGTGGATTGTTCTATAACATAAATGATTACACCACGAAGGTGCAGACCGATGTTAGTTTCCTGAAGGGAAGTTACATGGACTTTAAATTTTGAAGTAGATTGTTACAAGAGGAACTTTTAGGAAATAGACAAAGCCCTCTAGTTTCAATTTTAGATCCAACTCCGAATAGTGGGCTTGCAAATGATTAGCAACATAGAAAATGATAACCCACTCAAATTTGATGAAGCAACGTAAAGTGTTGATTCCAAAATTTAGGAAGTAGCTATGAAAGTTAAGATGCATTCTACGAAATTTAACTCGATGTGGGAACTTGTAAATTTATCAGATGTAATAAAACTTAGATGATGTAAGTGGATCAACAAGAAAGAAAGAAACATGGAAGGAATGGTTGAAACCTATAAGCTCAGACTTGTGACAAAGGGCTAAAAGCAAATTATTTTACTAGGACACGCCCAAATCTCGAACCCGTCAGACTTGGGATGTAACATTACAGCAAATAGATGCTTAAAGAAACGGGGCAAACACCTGCACAAATTAAAAAATTTAAAGTTAATAATATTTTTCAATTGTATAATTTACGGCATCTGAGACTTGGTCGCCACCATATATTCAAACATTTTGTGGCGATTGTTGGAGAAACGTCGTTATATGTTTTGGTGTGAATATTGAAATTTGTTGGCTGATCTCAGTGACTTAGCAGCCATTTCTGGGAAAACGCCACTTTATCATGCCACTCTTTTCTTTGTAAATGAAACTATCTCATGCAGAAGTAGTAAATGCTATTTACCAACTTTTGGTTCTTTAGTTGGTTTGGACTCGGACATTCAATACATCAAAACACATGAGTCACGTACACATAGTCACTTAATCAGGATTAAGGTAAATCATACTATGAATGTTACAAGTAAATTAATCCTCAAATAGATCTAGAATTAATTCGACTTGGATCTTGCCTGATGTATTATCAATCTAGACAATAACATCTATGTTTGTATATTCTGAGAGTCATTTGCTTTGCAATGCAAGACAATGTATCTCTTTAATTGGACTTGATAGACGATAGAATAGTCCTTTAATCAATTTGCTCAATTCGGGCGATCTACTAATATATGTTATTTTATCACATTATGATCTGACCACTTAATAAAACTTAGTATTAATTAAATGCTATGTAATTAATGAATTAATTTTTACTTGTATTTCTTTTATGCTTGTTTTTATATTCAAAATTTACCATTTTCTCTTGGGAAATCATTTTATTCAATTTTAATTAGTTTATAATTAGCATTTGATCTCTGTATATTATAGTTCATTATGCTACACTTAGGCTCCCTTGGATCGATGATGACATTGACTCCAATGAGATTAAAAATAGTGGTAGCGGACACATTAGCTACTAATCATGTACTAAAATGCCTCTTTATAATGCAAAATAAATTAAAATTAATAAACTTTATTTTTTATTTATTAACAACCCTCTACCAGAAAAACCGAAGAGGACGCCTCTACAAATGAAACTATTTGTGGTGTTCAACGAGATAAACGCCACTAATATATACAAATTAAAATTTAAAAATGAATTATATTTTCAAATTAAAAATTTATTAAAATAATTTAGGGCGATTGTTGGAGAAACATCGGTATATGTTGGAATTCGGTGGTTGATGTTAGACTATATCATATTTGCTATATCATTAAATATTATATTTGTTGTAGTTGTTAGAAAAAAAAATGAAAGAAATAGAGAAAGCAGATGATAAATTCTAATGCAACCGCACTCGAGTTATCGCACCATATGACTGGAACCGAGGATAACACAACACCAATTTCATCTAAGAGCAATTGAAATCATAGCATCTCCGACGTAGCATTAGCTAGGCTGGGATGCTTAACTTCAGAGGTTGACCGTGATACAACACTCTGCTTCTTAGATGACCATCCAACTAAATTCCCACCAAGAAAAATACAATAACCAGAAGTAGACTTGCGGTCTTCTAATGAGCTAGCTCAGTTTGCATGTGAAAAACCACTAAGAGAAAGAGAGCTTGTAGTTAGTCCAAAATATAATGCGTCTTTTAAATAACGAATGATTCGTTTAATAGCAATCCAATGTATATCATGAGGATGTTGCATGTGTTAACTGACTTTGTTTACAAAATAAGCAATGTCAGGTCTAGTAAGGCAAATATATTGAAGAGCACCAACAATTTGTCTATAATATGTAGCATCACTTAAAGGAGAACCGTCAAAGGAAGACAAAGTTGGTGAATTGACTATTGGTGTTGGAACGGGTTTGGCATCAGATAAGCCTGTTCGATGAAGAAGTTCACGAATATATTTTTGCTGAGAAAGATGCATAGATGTAGAGGTACGATTGACTTCCAATCCTAGGAAACTGTGAAGTTCAGCCAAATCTTTTAGAGAGAACTTGTTTTGAAGTTGTGAGATAACTTGTTCAACACTCACTGGACAGGCACTGTTTATGATAATGTCATCGACATAAAGCAGAAAAAATACATCCCTTATCTATTTTCTTGAAGAATAAAGAAGAATCAGATCGAGAAATCTGGAACTGTAGTTGATCAAGTAGATATCCTCATAATTTCTCAAACTAGGCTCGTGGAGTCTGTTTGAGTCCATACAATGCCTTGTTCAATTTGTACACCAATGGTTTGCCATGAACATCAGTGATTTAAAACGCGGGGTTTGCTTCATGTAAATGTCTTCACTTAGATCTCCATTTAAGAATGTGTTGCTTACATCTATCTGTCTTAATTGCCATTGTTGGGAAATTGCTAAAGCCAATATAGTGCGAACAGTATTTGCTTTAACCACCGGACTAAAGGATTCTTGAAAATCACAGCTTGGTAACTGAGTATATCCTTGTGCAACCAAGTGAACTTTGCGTCCCTCGATAGATCCGTATGATTTTAATTTGGTCTTAAATATCCATTTGCAACCCACAAGTTTTCGATCAGGGGGCTTGCACCAACGACTGCTCGTGATCATAGAATGGGTATTAGTTGGAACAGAAGGAACATGTATCTCATCAGCAATTGGCAGACTAGATACTCCGAGATCATAATTACAAAACACATAATGGACCTTTCACCTAAGTAATTACAAAAGTAACAAAATATCCAAACTAATACATGCCATTTAGAAACTTAAGATAAGTAACTGAGAGCTACTAATTAGAGGTCGGACAGTGTGATGACGCTCCTAAGATCCAGACGATCAAGCTTTCCGACGATCTACAAGAGCACGGAAAATAATTACGTAAGCATGAATTACTTAGAAAGTTCACATTAGAAATTCGACTTACCAAAATACATATTCCATACGAAATGTATTCCCGTTCATTTTCGTATCTCCCATATATATACATAAAATTTCTTCTCAATATTTTCATAATTTCTATCTTGTTTTATATTTCATATTTCAACCATATACTATCACATTTCTTGCACCATGTAGTGCTCACACGAGTTGTGAAATGGGTCTGCTCACACGAGCTGTGGGTCGAGATGTTAGGCTACATGATGTTGCTCACACGAGTTGTAGAAAATCTGCAACATATGTTGGATCTTAGTCATCGATAGGACATCTAAGACCAGCACCCATATAACATGTAATGCTCACACGAGCTATGTAGTGGGCCTGCTCACAGGAGCTGTGGGTTGAGATATTAGGCTACACGATGCTGCTCATACGAGCTGTGGAGAATCTGCAACATATGCCGGATCTCAACCATTAGTAGGACATCTCAGGCCAGCACCTATATAACCTGTAAATCTCGAAATCGGGTCATGTAAATCCAGTATTCCTCAGAATCCAACGGGCTCATATTCATGTCATTTCATATCATTCTATCGTAAGATTTAACTCTTCCCAAACAATATAAACAAGACAATCAAATACAACAATTCCAGTTATATATATATACAAAAAATAGACAATTTAAATTCAAAGTTACGAACTTACCTCGATTATACAAAGTAAGTTACGAACTTTCCTCGGCTATACAAAATGCAAAAAGGATCGATGGCTATTCTGAAACCTTGTCTTTTCCTCGACTCGAACCCGATTGTGGTGTGTCTTGATGTAGACAATCATGTGTTCATTCAATTATTCAATATTCAATTTAATTGACTAGAATAGAGATAAGAATCTTTGTCATGGTAATTTTACAAAATTACCCGCAACATTTTACAATTGTGCTATTTAATCCTTAATAACATTTTTGACATCTTATCCTATACCAAGTACCATTCAAGACATCCTACTATTTTTATTTCCCAATCTAACCCTTATCTTCTATTAATTCCTTTATAATCCTTGTATGTTTACCTATTTCACTAATAGGTCTTAAACCTTAAATCTCCCAAAAAATTTCAACAACCCATTTATAAAACTCTCAAACTCATGGATTTAATTTAATAAATACTCAACATTCTTACCTCTTTCGTTGTAAGTTTCTAAGTTTCAAACAACATCACTTATCAACCCTTGGGTTGCCAAAATCAAGTAGGAATTAACCTTGAATACATGTAAACCACTAGACTAACCTTAATAGCTCTCCAAATCCAAGTGAAGCTCTCAACAAAAACTCCTTCCCCTTAACAATGGAGATACCCGTTTCTTGAAGAAGATAGAAAGAGAAGATGAAGCCTTTTTTTTGTTTTGTTTTTCTTTTTATTTAATCTATATACTTTCCTAACACCCTATTCTCCACTCATTCACCAACTAATCCCACTACCACCTTCTTATCATTATTTTCTAACTTTCATTTCAATTAATAAAAATAAAATATCTCAATTTTGAGTGGAGTCTTGCCGTCCACCTCCTTAGCATGGCTTAATTCCCATTTTAGCCCCTTAATTGATCACTCCTTGTTTATTATGTATTTCAACTATGAAACCCAATTTTTAAAACTATCATTATTCCATCCTATCATCTAAAAAATTTATCATGACCTTACACTTTCTCTTAAAATTATTATAATAAAATATAATAATAATATTTACTGATGTCCCTCGTTGGAATGTGTGGTCCCGAACCACTATTCCCGACATCACAAAAAATGGGATGTTACATTGAGCATAATAGGAAGGGTGGTCGTAGGTCGTTTCAACGAAGAGGATTCACCTTGAGAGACTGCTTTCTGTGCAAAAGGGAAAATATTTTCATCAAACTTGGCATGCCTGGTTATGTAAAGTCGGCCATTAGCGTCTACACACTTATGATTGTTACAATAGCCCAGAAAAGTGCAAGGAGTCGAACGAAAATCCAATTTATGCTGGTTGAAGGGGCGAAGTAGAGGATAGCAGAGACATCCAAATACCTTGAGTAAATTATAATCTGGCTTCCTGTCAAAAAGTGTCTGAAATGGAGATAAACCATTTAAAACTTTTGTTGGCAGTAAATTAGTAAGGTACACAGCAGAAAAGAATGCATCCATCCATTAACTTAAAGGAAGATAGGCTTGAGCTAGAAGAGTGAGACCCATTTCTACTATTTGTCGATGCTTGCGCTCAACCAATCCGTTTTGTTTGGATGTATGTGGGCAAGACATTTGATATGAATGCCAAATTTCTGAAGGTAAGGGAGAAAACTCTGAAATTCGCCTCCACTTTCAGTTTGGAGTTGCTTTATTTTGAATCCCAACTGAAGCTCGACTTGCTGTTTGAAGACAAGAAAAGATTGAAGAGCATCAGATTTCTTTTTGAGAAAATATCTCCATGTGTGTCTGGAAAAGGTGTCAACGAAAGAGACATAATATTGATATCCATATGAGTAACACAGGGCTGGTCCCCAAAGATCAGCTACAATAAGTTGCAATGACTAAGTATAAGTTGTTTGAGAGAGTTGAAATGGAAGTTTGTGTGATTTTCCAAGAGCACAAGCATGATATAAAGAAGAAGTTTTATTCTTAGCAAGTGAAACATTACAATAATTCAAGCAACGAGTGAGTACATCTGATGAAGGATGACCGAATCTCATATGCCAAATATCAAAGGTAGATGTTTCACTAGAGGAAGCAGAAACATTACAAATAGCAGTAAAAAAATCAACACAATTCGAGGAGACTTGACAACCAAAAGTGGGAGCTGCCTGCAACTGGTACAACCCATTAACCTCTGGTCCTTGAAAAATTATCTGATGAGTTTTGAGACCCTTCACATAGCAACATGATGGGTGAAATTCAAAATGAACTTTATTTACCTTAGTAAATTGAGAAACTGACAACAAGTTCTTTTGCATGTTTGGAACACATAAGACATTATCAAGCACCAAGGTATTGTGACAATTAGTAAGAGACGTTATACCAGTATGAGTGATGAACAGATTCGTCCCATCATCAATAGTGACTATACCTGTGCCACAATAAGGAGCAGATGGGTGAAGCTGAGTATGGTCATTGATCATGTAGGCTGTTGCGCCACTATTAGGGTATCATGTGGGGTCTGCCACCACTTAGGGAGTAGCAATAAAGGCAACCTAAGGTTGTTGAGTAGTACGCGGTATTCCAGCCTATGGTATTCCTTGAGATTGAGGACTACCTGTCGACCCATGTGTATATTGACCTTTGAAGGATGGGTCATATCGATAGAAGCATTTCATGGCAACATGCCCAAACCTTCCACAGATTTGACATCGAGGTCAGGAACTACCCCCAAAGCATGCTCTCCCACGTCCACGAAAAGTGGAATAACCATTACAAGTGGGCGGTTGATCTCTCTTGAAGGAAGATGGTCCAGTGTATGTCGGGAACGAGGGTTGGGCTATGGTACTAAAAGATGGAGTATGGTTAATAGCAACATTGGCAGGGATTGTGACTTGGGAAAGGAGACCTTCTGTCGAGCTTCGACATCTAACAAAGCTGTGGTGATGCTTTGTAAATCAAAAGGGAGTCGACTTGTTGTAATGATAGACACGACGTTTTCATATTCAGCGGGGAGCCCATTTAGAATAGAGGATTTTTGTTCTTTGTCTGATATAGGTTGGCCACATCCTGCAAGACTATCACACAAGAGTTTTATTCCAGCAAGGTAATCTGCCATGGACAAGGTATTCTTCTTAAAGTTGTGAAGTTGACAACGATACTGCATGGCTTTGGTTGCAGATTTGGCTCCAAAGATTCGATTCAACGAACTCCATATCTCATGTGCTGTATTGCTCCCAACAAGTTGGTTATGAATGGTAGGACTTACATTCGAGAGAATCCACGACGATAGAGCACAATCCTGTTGTTCATATCGAGCATACTCAGGATTTTAATCGAGCACATTGTCTGCGTTAAGGCTTTGTTGTGTCGAAATGGTGAGAGTGCCATCAATATATTTCTATAGCCGGTGAGTTTTGATAACGAGGAGCACGTGTTGTTTCCAAGCCAAGGAGTTGCTTTCATCGACAAGAGTGGAAATTTTCTTTAAGGAGAATATAATAGTGTTTGAAGAGGACAAAACAACAGGGGACTCCACTGTGGGATTTTGTCACAACGTTATCCACCATGTTAGATGGTCACCGGCCGCCGACAAAGATTGGCTGCTGATACCATGTTAGAAAAAAAATGAAACAAATAGAGAAAGCAGATGATTTATGAAAGGAAATTTCATTATATATTTTCTTTTAAATCAAAACATAAAACAAGGCTGGGTTTCATAATGCCTTAGCTGTACAGGTTTACATGTCAGAGGGCAACAGCTCATCATAACAAACGTACTCAAAAATTGATAGCTCACCTATTTGTTATAACCATTGTATTCCTTTTTGTTCCAATAGCTAGAGATGGGCCGATTGACTGAAGAGGCTGAAGCTTGATTCTGATTTTCTTCATTTGCAATTGATTTGTCTAATAGCAGTGAGTGGTGAGATGCAATATGATATGATCGTCAAGTCCATTGGACGAGGTCGCATATTGGCAACCTTTCTCCATTCCGTCATCCGGTGTGAGAGAGTTTAGGCCCGACCTTAAGGTAATTTTAGAGTACGATCGCTTAGGGTTTAAAGTTGACAAGGACTTAAAAAGAAGTTTTCTTAAGCTTTTAACGTGAAAAAAAATTTCAGCTTTTGAAGTTTTTTTATGGATGCTTCATAACAAGAAGGTGAAAAAAAAAAGAAAAGAGGCCCCGATTTTTTTTTAAACTAATATATGTTTTTATTTTATTGTATTACATAATTTTTTTTAAAAAAAGTTTTAATTTATTGTTTTGCTTAGGATTTCAAAAATTTCAAGAACAGATCTAACTTTATTCAACAAAATGATCTTAGAGTAAATGTAAATGTCAAGTGCTAAACAACATCTTCAAAACAAGAGTTTTTTTTATTTATTAATCTTTTTATTCCAATTCTAGTTAAGATTTTTGAGAAAACTAAAAGTGGTAATTTATATAAAGAAAGAACTTGTAGTAAGCTGAAAAGCTATATGGTTGGAAAGTTGGAAGTTTCACTGTTCATAATTGTGATTTAACTTCTGTTAAATTTAACCAAAGCCTCATTTGAATATATCCCAAATATTTAACCGAGTCTAGAATTAAGTTCGAAAGGTTGATTTAAGGTATAATGTCAAATTTAACATTCAACGTTTTTAGTTTAATTTGATCATTAAACTTTCAAAAAGTGTCGAATCGTTTTTGTTTTATATATCATGTCAACAAAAAAATTTTAAAATTTTACATTATTCAAAAATAAAATAAAAATTTATAAAAAATTCATAAAAACTAAAAAAATAACATGAAGTGCATGCGGATTACTATGCGGGCTGCGATATTTAAAAATTTAACATATTAATTAGTATTTTCATTAAAAAACAACAATTCAACTCCTTTAAAAAGATTGGCGACCAAATCCGATTCCTTTTAATTAAAAAGTTGAGACTCAAATTCAGCTCAAAAAAAAAAAAAAATCAAATTAAGTTTTTGGTTGATATCGATTGTGGCGTCATGTTGGACAGTGTGATTAGCTCGGAACGATAAAGTTTTTGAAAGGGCATCGACCAATATTGATACTATGGTGTTCCACTCTAAAATTAGAGCCTTGGTGTGGGTTAAGGCAGTCAATGAAGATTGTTATTTTTCGGAAGGGGATTGGTGGTCTTGGCCTATGAAATGTCGAGTCCCATTGAAATTGAAAAATAGGTCTGCTCCCATATGGGAGCCACCTCCAATGGGGTAGATGAAATTCAATATAGTTGGTGTGGTGTCCAAGGAGGAGGCGGGCTGTGGTGGAATCTTGAGAGATGAAAAAGGGTGGTTTGTGCTCTTTTCTCAGGGCGAATTGAAGCTAAATGCTTGGATATAGCTGAACTTATGACGATTAAAATCGCAGTGGATATGTATATCGAAGTGAGCAGGAAGACGCATGTCCTATTAATTATGGAACTCTGCTCGAACGTCACTGCTGATTGGATGTCAAATAGGTATTATAGACCGTGGTCGTTAAATTTGCTTGGGAATATGGATTGTGGAACTAAGCAGCTCGTTCAGGTTCAGTTTGCGGTTATTCAACATCAAAGTAATAGTATGACGTTTGCATTGGCTAAAGCAGGTATTTCGAGATCATCGTTTTTTAAAGCCTCATGGTGAACTTGCTGAATTCATCATTGTTTCTGGTGTAAGGAGGTGTCATGGAGGACTGTTTGCTGGAACTTTTTTGTTATTCTCTTGTTTTGAAAGAGTTGGGTAACTAATGTCGTTCTTGTTCCACACCAATTTCAATTTTTTCTTTAAGTTTTCACTCAATTCGATCAAACGTTCGTTCCTAATAATCGAAGCAAAAGTGTCCAGAAGACTTATTGCTTCGTTGTAATATTTGACATTGACACCATATGATAATTGTTTCGCTGTCGACAATCTTTTCAAATCTTTGCATAAGCCAACCTCTATTAAATATGAAGATAAATACTGAAATAGATACATTTATAGGTGTCCTTTTTGTAGCTAAGAATTTAACATTTATTTCTAATATATTGATACAGTGCAATGATTAAGTATAAAAATTTTATTTTTTAATAAAACAAACTTATATATTTCTCGTACATTTATTCTAATCAAATGGAGCAGAATCATATGACTTTTTCACAATTCAAGAGGATTACGTACGTAAAAATTATCTTAGTAATGAATTACAGTTACGTTAAATTCAATAATGACATTGGTGGCATTTATAAGGATAGGGTTAAATAGTGCACTCCCTGTTGCCATCATGAATTGTCCTCTTCCTCCGACCACCGCAAGCCCAGATACTCCCCTTGAAAAAATGCTGAGAGAGCTGCCGTTAAACTTACCGGTATTGAATCCAAAATCTATGTACTGCGTGCTCGATGCATTTGATCCGGCTAGGAGCGAAATACCCTGAACATTTCCAATCACCTCGGAGTCAGATTCAGGACCAGTCCTGAGGGGATCATTAATGGCAACTAGGGTGGCAAATGGCACTGTTGAATTGTTGTCGTTACTTGTGATGTTAACTTGGGCTACCGGGACTGCTGTAACACCTGTATGTTCGTGCATATAGAAGTGAAGATTGGTGACCACAACTGGCCTGGGTTGATATGGTAGGGTCTCCGAATAGTATTGACTCTGCACTGCTACTTGAGAGAGGCAGATAATCAGAATCCAACTCAACATCAATGTTACTCCCATTGTCTCTGCTTTACTATAATTTCTGGGGCGAAATGTTGATGAAAGCTAGTAGAATTTTTGCTTCATTTCTGTTAACAAAACCGAAACATTTATACTGAGAAATCCTGCAGACTTGAATATAATTTATTGCCCGAAACATTTTGTACAACAACTGCTTGATTCACCAGAAAAAAGCAAAACAAACATTTTATATAACAACTGTTTGATTTTTAAATGGGAATACCTTTTTTTTTTTATTATATATATATACACATTAGATTGGAAGTTTCCTCCACTCAAGTTTTTATTTTCATGTGAATGGGGCATTGTCCATTGACTTTAATTTATTTGATAGGTTTAATATAACATTTGGTATTTAAATTTGATATATATTTTTTTAATTTGATACTTAAATATTTTTTGACTCAATTTGGTACTTGAACTTGACATTTTTTCCTAATTTGATACCTAAACATTTTTTGGACCCAATTTGGTACCTAAACTTGCCATGTTTTTCTAATTTGGTACCTAAGTTTTTTTTTTTTTTTTAGAATCAATTTGATACCTAAAATTTATTATAAAAATTACGCAAAACAATAATGGTGTTGAAAATTTTTGTGATGCTACAAAAATATTTTCAGTTTTAGAGAAAATTCATGTTTGAAAATAGGTATTGAGCTATGCTTAACAAATTAATATTAAAAAAAGATTAAGTACTAAATTATAAAAAAGAATAAAGTTCAAGTACCAAATTGGATCTCAAAAAATTTAAGTACTATCTTAAAAAAAGTATCAAGTTTAAGTATCAAATTAAAAAAAAAAATTCAAGTTTAAGTATCAAATTAAAAAAAGTGTCGGTACCAAATATTATTTGATATTATATATTACGTCTGATTGACGTGTTGATTTTATGTATATTATTTTATCGTCTGCTAACAAATGTTTGCTTGATATGAATTATGAGGTGTTCCTTTTTTTACCCTTCTTCTGAATAAGCTCACGTTTTGTATGCATTATAGGATTCTTTGACAACCAGGACAAGTTTCAGGTCAAAATTAAATTATAAAATTTTAAAAAGAATAAAGTATATGGTTGATTTGGGAACTGTTAGGTGGATTGAGAATAAGTATATCTGAATTTCAAATTTTATATTCAATTCTAACATAAAAGTTAAGTTTTAAAAAATACTTAGAATATTTTTTTCTTTAATTCACATAGTCTCATTATAAAAAAAACTTAATCCAACAATATTTATTTTATTAAATTTAATATATACTATAATACCCCCTAACCCTAAACCGTCGTCGAAACAGGGTTATAGGGTATTACCAGACATGTCGGACAATTTACAAATAATAAATAAATAATTAATGGACATACTATAAAATAATTATAAAATTCCTTAATGGACAAATTTTATAATGTACTCTTTACCATTTTATTAAACTAATATAAAAATATAGTATACCATTTTTTTTTACAACCAACATTACAAGCATATACATGTAACCTATACAACACTTAGTACATGTCACTTTTACCAAAAGGGGAGAATTACATCACCGAATTTATACTGAGGTCGGGATCGATCTGGATGCTGAACCAGGACTTTAACTTCTACTAACCTGAGCACGAAAACAACCGTACGTTGAGTATTTCATACTCAGTGATATTACTATAATTCAAATTATAAATAACTAAATAAATTTCACATAATCAATCGTATAGTATATGAACACATATTATCTTACTTTATACACCACTTTCATTCTATATCAATATCAAATCAATTTAACCAAATATCATAAATAATTAGGTACTAATAACTTTTGAAACCTTTGATTTATCCATTTCATTCTCATTTCTCAATTTCATCACATGTCACTTTATATGCATCAATTTTTCATTTCTATTCAATTTTTCTTTTTCACATTGTTTACCCCTATTAACAAGACTCGGACCTTGGCGGATACACGGATCCAACCAAACACACCAGAATGGCGCTCAATGCCTTATCGGATAGTTCGAAGCAATAAAGTGACACCCAGTGTCTCATCGGCCTAGCCGAAGTAAAGTGGTACCCAATACCTCATCGAATTTATCCGAAGTAAAATAATGACACCCAGTGTCTCATCGACTCAAGGTCGAAGTATCCCTAAACTCTTCCAATCCTATGGCATGCCAACTATATACGACTCAACCCGACTAGTTAATAGGGATTTTCAATTTACAATTCATATCACTTTCAATTCCAATTTCACTTTCACTTTCAAATATACTATTAATTCAATATAAATTTTCATTCATCTCAATATTAACGCTTACCTCATATTCACTTATTAAATATAAATATCGAAATAAACATTAAATAATAAATAATTCAGATTATAGTAATAAAAACCCGGATTTCGCGATTACTACTTGATAACTTTCTCCTTTCCTTTTTGTGCCGATGTTTCGAATTCTTTGCTAGCTACGAAAATAATAATAATTTACGACATTAATTACAGCACTAATTTATAATAATAATTGAATTTCTATCCAATTTATACCCTAATTCTAATTTAATCCTAATTAACTCATTTATTTTTCTAACTCAATTCATACTTTATTTTTATTCAATTTCCTTCCATATTCTACTTAACTATCTAATGTTCATAATAAAACCTTAATTTAAAATTTCTTTCAATTTAATCCCTCTATCACAAAACTTATAGCTTCTTATCAATTCTAACTTGAAATTCATTCAATTAAATCCCTAATTCACTATTTTGTTCAACATGAACTATGTTCAAAAACCTTAAAACTTCCAAGACCTCAACTTAATTTCATCAAAACTTTGTTCTAAAACTTCTAAAACATCTAATTTAAGAGAAAATGACTTAATTGACTTATCAATTAAAGCTTAAAGCTTTAAAATTCTAGTTTCTCCTTTTTCTTTTTATTTCCCTTTCTTTCTTCCCTTTTTCGTTTAAACCTCTGTTCTTCTATTCCTTCTTTTGTTCCTTTTTTCTTTTCTTTATTCTTTTATATCTTATATATATATATATATATTAATAAATTATAAATATCTATTTGCTTAAATAATAAGTAAATTAATATTTATTTTACAAATGTACAAATATAATTTTTATACATGTATATTTTATTACCATACATTAGGCTTTAATTTATATATATATATATATTTCATTAATATAATAAGATAATATTAATTAAATAACAATTTATATTATTATATTATAATATTAATTAATAATATCTTAAATTATTAAAAAAAATATCTTTAGATTTTTCTCTTGTTCTGCAGCCTCAATTTATGAAATAGGCATAATTCTCATTTTAGTCCGTCTTTCTTTCTTTTAATCTATAATTAGGCTTTCACCCCTTATTCAATTTAGTTCTTTTTACTAATTACTCTAAATTAAATTAAATTCACCTAATCAAAGCCTAATTAAACACACTACTAAACTCATAATTACTCCTAATAATTATTTACGAACTCGGTTTACTAAGACGGAGGCCATATAACTCACTTTTCCGGTGCCCGTGAATTTAGGTCATTACATATACTTTTTATAATTTATATTTTAAATACTATGTTATAATAAATATTGATAATGGTAATAGAACGATTGCAAAGCTATAAAAAAAATAATAATAAAAGAAAAAACACACACATATTTTACATGGAAAATCCTTTTGGGAAATACCACGGGCAGACGAAGAGAAGTTCACTAATGTTGAAAACTGAATGATACAAGAAGTTTAGACTACATCTATTTAAAAGTTGCAAAAAATTCAATTTTAATCAATGCCAAATAGAAGAAGTGTAGTTCTATACGGATTCTATTTTTGCCCCCGTTATCACATCCCGAAAACCGGGTTGGTAAAATTGGTATTAGATTGTGGGCTCGAGAGAAAAATTGGATTTAATATCATAGAAATTAAAATAGAATAAAATAAGTAATTAAATAATAATGGTAATAATAAAATATTAAAATAATTATTGAATATAAAATTAGGTGGTGGATATTAGGATTAGGTGGTCGGTTATTAAATAACCTAAAACAAGTTTTAAAAATAAAATCGAGTTTGAAAATATTTGAGGGAAAATGTGTTTTAATTGAAAGTGGTCGAACTAGGTACGTTTCGAGCCCTAACAACTTGACATGTTAGCAAAGTTGCTAGTTTGACAGTATGATCGAATGATTGATATTGTGGTGAATGATTGATTTATTTGATATATGATTGGTTGTATGTATAGCATGATTTATTTGGAATTGGAGCTTATACATGATATATTTGATAGATTTTTTGCATTAATGCTTATTCGGTGGTTTTACCACATCGAGCTACGCTCGTTTTCGTTGGAGTTTGGAAGACGGGTTATGGAGAACTCGTGGTGTCTAGCGGATGATTTGGGTAAGATATCACAAGTGCATTATTTCATGTTCATGTTCATAAAAAAAAGTTACTATTGGTGTTTGATTGTGATATTTAGTTTCATGTGAAATTGCTTGAATGAATGAGTATTGCTTAATTGTTTAGACTCACATATTGAGCTTGTTAAGCTCACCCCATTACTTCAACTTCTCAAGTAAAGAACGGAATTAGGATCGGAATTAGCATGCGGACGTATGACGAATTTCAGACTCAATTTCACCCTATTATTTTTATTTTTATCTGTATTTAAAATTTTCTAGTATTATTTTGTTTTGGACAATAAAATTATTTGAACTGTGGTTTGGGATTGTTTACGTTTTGGAGAGTTTCGTGCATGCATGGTTTACATTCTTAGATGGATTTTTAATTATATACTGAAATTGGACTAAGCATGTCACATGGCTAAAATTAATAAATTGGGTTTTTAATTCGTTTTTCCGTTGCAAACTAAATATTTTTCAAAAGCAATCACGTGCAATGAGTTTTTCTAAAAACCACGCCTATTTTGCTAACCTGACTTGATAAAGGTGGGATTAATTAAATGTAGGTTTTCCAAAACTAACAAAGGCAACCACATATTTATTAAAAGAGAGCGTTTTGAAGGTTTTTAACTATCAGTAGAGTAGGTTCAAGGTTTAGATGTTCAATCTGACTTCCACAATTCAGCCATAACGTCTAGATCGGATTTGAGAGGTTACGCTACCCATGTTTCAAAATTTTGGTTTGGTATGAATTGCTTTTATGCAATCCATAAAATTTGCTTTGGTTTTTAACTTACTTTATATATATATATATATCAAGTCGGATTGTAATTGAATACTTTAGTTAAATTATGCAAGCTGCTTTTTTTTTTTTTTTAATCCCTAAATCTTATATATAGTTTGGGTCTTCTCTGGATATTCAACAAACCTTTCCCCCCCCTTCCAGACCAAAAGTAATGTTTGGTTTTGAACCATCTTTTTCAAGCACATTTGGAGGTGGTGGCTCAGTGATGTTGCAACCTTTCGAGACCGGAAATCCACATAGTCCCTTGTTCCCTTCATATGAATCATTTCCAAAGGTGTTGAACTGTTTGCCTTGAGGAATCTGACCATGGAGCTGATTTTCAGAAACATTGAAGGACGAAAGAGATGTCAGATCTGCCAATCTATTTGGAATCATCCCAGACAACCTGTTTGAAGATAGGTCCAACCATTCAAGACTTGTCAAATTCCCTATTGAAGCGGGGATACCGCCATTAAGGTTATTATGAGAAAGGTTGAGCCCTTTCAATAAGCTAAGCTTCCCAATAACCTTTGGAATCTCTCCTTCAAACATATTGTTTGAGAGATCAATGATCATCCACATGGTGAATATTTTCACCAATTCCACATCTCGTCCTTTCATAACAATTCCAATGGAATAGGTATAAAAGCCAGGACTACTTAGAGGACCATACACCCCCATGTACGACACTGTGCTACCAATCCTCTCTAGATTTTTGATAGCCTTGAAGCTGTTGATGTATCTCACTGGTAGGGGTCCGGAAAAATAATTACTTGAGAGGTCAAAAATTTGGATTTTAGAGAAAAAAGGGCTGGACTTGGAGCTATTGACGCACAAGGAACCATGCATTTTATTTGACTTCAATACAAGAACTTGTAGCTGTGGAAGACTTCCCAACCAATGAGGAAATGTATCATTGATCTTGTTGTCACCAAGATCTAGCACTTCCAGACCTCTACAATTAAGGATGGATGCTGTCAAAGGCCCTTCTAAGAGATTTCCATTCAAGTTGAGATTACTCAATCGGCATCCCTTTGCAAATGTTGGAGGAATCGTCCCATAAAACTTGTTCTTCTTCAGATTCAAGAATTCAAGGCTGTTGCTCAAATTTCCAAAACATTGTGGAATTTTTCCACTCAAGTTATTGTGGGACAAATCAAGAATTCGAAGAGCACTGACATTGCATATTAAGGAAGAGACCTCTCCATTGAAACTATTATTTGAGATCAGAAAGACACCGATCGTCGAAGCTGGAATCGGAAGATTTCCACGTATCAAATTGGAGCTTAAGTCAAGAACTGCAATGTTCTTCCATGGAAAGTGCTCAGCTTCTGTCAAAGAGTTGTGAGATACATTTAAGTAACTCAAAGAGTCATTCCCCACCTCTTGCATCCACTGTGGAATCTTGCCTTCAATTCCGTTGTAAGAAAGGTCTAACCATATCAAGCTTTTAAGCCCTTTTAAAAATGGGGGGAATTCACTAAGATTGCAAGATGACAAAAATAAGTGTGTAAGATTAACACTAGGAGTAGTATTAGATGTTAAGGATAGTCTGTTATATGAAAGGTCAAGATATTTGAGGTTAGGAAGGTGAAACTCTATGACGCCACTAAGATTATTTGAGGATAAAATGAGCTGGGTAAGATTGAGCAGTTGGAATACTGAAGATGGAAGAGTACCTTCGAGTTTATTATTCCCTAAGTTTATCCATTCTAGTGATTTGGATTGGAATTCTTTGATATTCCCACTGAATTGATTTTTAGAGAGATGTATTATCTGTAAGGAGGGAGCAGTATACAACCATGATGGAAGTGTTCCATTGAGTAAATTGTCAGATAAGTCTAAAGATATTAGATTAGGAAAAGCGGTTACCTCATCTGTAATGGAACCTACTAAAGAATTTCCATATATTCTCAAGTATTCAAGCTGCGTTAGGTTTAGAACTGATGATGGAATCGGTCCACTCAATTGGTTCGCTGACAAGTCTAAATGAGTGAGTTGCAAGAGGTTTCCCAGTGATCTTGGAATTGGTCCTGATAAGTTGGAATGGGAGAGATCCAAAGACTTCAAGGACACAAGATTCCTCATCGACTCAGGCAATCCTCCACAAAAAGTTGCCCCTCGAATATTCAAGTACTCCAAAGATGATAAATTTGTGATTGAGACAGACAATCCTTGAAAGAAAGAATTTCTTGATAGATCTAAGTACTTCAAGGCCCGTAGATTATCAACTGAATCAATCAATTCTGTAGAGACGGACATCCACGACAGATCCAAATGTTCAAGCTTGCTGCTCCGATTGAACTTCAAAAGATCAAGACTGAGGTTTCCGTTGTCCCTCAAGTCGAGCCAATTGAGGTTTGGCAAATCAAAAATGTTTTTTGGGAATTTTCCTTGCAAATCACAACCACCAAGACTGAGAGACCTTAGAGAAGAGGATAGATTCATGAAGACATGAGGATTAATAGAAGACATGTCGATTCCACCCAAAAGCAGATGTCTGACCTCGGTTAGGTTGTGAACAAGTCCCTCCAGAGCATGTTTGTCAATTGTTAATTGTTCATAAATCGTAGAAGAGAGATCAAGTGAAACCAATTTGGACAGGTGGGAGACTTGGGATGGGACTTCTCCTACAAACCCTGTTTGAGAAAGGTTGAGGTAGAGTAGGCTTGTAAACCGACCAAACTCGGAGGACATCTTGGAAAGATAAAAATAATTGTAGGCAAGGTTGAGTTTTTGGAGGTGAGGAAGAAGGAAGAGAGTGGTATTGGAAGGGAAGGTGCCATAGAGGCAACTGCAGGTCAAGTCAAGGGCAATAACATGAGCATTTAGGGGATCACAAGTGACCCCATCCCATGAGCAGCAATCTGTACCCTCCTTCCATGAATCTGTCTTGGGATAAGATTTGGGGCCGGCAATACCATAGCAATAATAATCTGTCTGAATGATGGAAAAGGAATTCTTGAAGTGGATAAGAGAAGCAGCTTCATGGTGAGAGCAGGAGTGAGATGCTGAAGAAGAAGAAGCATGAAGATGGGGAAAGAGGAGAAAAAGGCAGAGAAAGAGTGAGGAGGGCATGTTATGTTTTGGAGAGTAAGAATGGTGAGAATGGTAAAATATGAAGACCGACTACAACATTATGAATGGTGAGAATGGTAAAATATAGACCAAAAGTTTAATTTTGTGCCGACACCCTTTTTTCCAATCAATCTAAAAAAAAGTAATTACTTCATCAAGTTCTCTAAACATTTTATCTCTGCAAACTTCAGTTCAGTGCCGTCAATTTGTAATGAACGAAATCGAGAAATTATTGAATCAACAAGCTGAAAAGCAAAAAATACTAATCTAAAATAGATAATACGTGGGTTGTCATGTGGGTGCCAATTAATAATCAACTTTTAAGGATTAAAAAAATTAAAAATTATATTAAAATATTCTTAAATATTTTTTTTAAAATTTAATTAATTACTAAGTTTACATACACATAAATAACCATGTTAACAAAATTAACAGAAGTTAACTGAGATTTGCATAATGCAGAATTCCATACAAATATGAACATCATTATAAACATTCATTCTAATTGTAAAATAACTTTCATATTTTACATTTGCAGAATTTTTTTTTTTATAATAACTTTAATATTATAAAACATGTTTGATTTTGTTTTGTTTAAAAAAAAAAGAAAAGGAAATATCAAATGACCGAAAGAAAAGGAAGTATGTAATAAAGCTGATGATATGAATCTAAAGTATTACAATTGGTGCTTAATAAAAAAAAATCATTTTTGCCATCAGTTTATTTTTCATCTTTTTTAACATTTATTTGTGTTGTTTACTAAATTATCTTAAAATGGATGAAAAAGTTAATATCTGTCAACTTTACTGACGTGCATACATATGGATTGTTAGATCAATAATTTCATTTAAATTTAAAAAATATAAAAATAATTAAATAAGTATAAATCTAAAAAAAAATAATGGAAGCACTTAATATTTGTCAAATCATTCAAAGAAATAATGGAACAAATAATATCCAAAATGGAACAAAAGATTCGTTTATGAAGACCGACTACAACATTATGAATTGGAGGAGTTGGAATTGATGACATTGAAAAGCTATGGATATGAGATGTTAGACATTTGAACTCCCTATTTATATTGTTTCTCGTTTGAACACCTGAAGTTTGGTCCCAAAGAATGTCCAGACCCTGAATTTAAAAATTTACAAAAACAACAAAATTAGAAGAATATATAAAATTTAATTAATTACTAAGTTTACATACACATAAATAACTATGTCAACAAAATTAACAGAAGTTAACTGACATTTGCATAATGCAGAATTCCATACAAATATGAACATCATTATAAACATCCATTCTAATTGTAAAATAACTTTCATATTTTACATTTGCATAATTTCCTTTTTTATAATAACTTTCATATTATAAAACATGTTTGATTTTGTTTTGTTTAAAAAAAAAAAAGAAAAGGAAGTATGTAATAAAGCTGATGATATGAATCTAAAGTATTACAATTGGTGCTTAATAAAAAAAAATCATTTTTGCCATCAGTTTATTTTTCATCTTTTTTAACATTTATTTGTGTTGTTTACTAAATTATCTTAAAATGGATGAAAAAGTTAATATCTGTCAACTTTACTGACGTGCATACATATGGATTGTTAGATCAACAATTTCATTTAAATTTAAAAAATATAAAATTAATTAAATACGTATAAATCTAAAAAAAAATGCTTAAAATTAAAACTAAAATTTGGTGAAGTAACATTTTTTTGAATTTTTTTAATTATTTAAAAAAATCTTAAAATTTTCAAATTAAATTCCATATATTTTCTATCATTGTTGAACACTTTCAATCACATCAACAACTTCATGTTGTTTTACTTAGAAAATTTCAAATTAAAGAAATAGTCACCTTGATGGAGAAATTAAAAATGAGTGTTATCCTCAACTAATATCAAGATTAGAGCATACAAATCAAAACTCATGTCTTAAAAGTTCAAACCAATGTCGCCTATATATGTTGAATAATAGCATCTAAGAAACATATTTTCCACCGGAGACTGGAAACTTTGTATTGCTTGGAATTAATTGACTGTCATTTTCTATTCCTTGCAAGAAGATTTTGTATTGCTTTAAATTCAAACAAGAAATAGGGAAAAAACTACAAAGGAAACTTTATGGAAAGAAATTTTGGTAAATCAATTTCCCAGTCTTTACTCAAAGTTGGTTCTAAATTTAATTTAGAAAAAGAAAAGAAGACATGTATTCATTTTATATTATAATTTCAATACCGATCATTGTAGTGTCATTCATATTATCAAGTAATAAATATTATCTTTGAAATGGTTCATCGTCCTCCACCACAAACTATCCGAGTTTGCAGTGTGAAAGTAGCTACTTCCATTAGAGAAACCTTTCACTGTATATTGACTTGGTCTTCTTTCCTATAACACCCCAATTGCACCCTCAATTAAGCTTACTTCCATTAGATGCGGTCCACCAATTTTACCTAAACTCACATCAACATGGTTACTGAGTGAAGCACTTAATATTTGTCAAATCATCCAAAGAAATAATGGAACAGTTAACTTTTGTAAACTAACAGCGTTTACGTTGCCGTTAATAGACACCACATCAACACCGTTTATTGACGTGACAGTGTCACATAATCATTAATCGCTGACATGGTAGTGGCACGCCATGGGCCATTGATGACATATTAACCTTTGAGTTCAACTCAAATTTGTCTTCCTTTTGTCATAAATTAAGACTAGAACTAAATTTGATGGGAATGGTTACTTTTCATTAACTCAGTTTAAAAGACTATAAGACGTAAAGTTTGGTCCTATTTCAGTCTTTGTCAACCAAAGATTATCCACATGCAATGTAGGACATTTACATTACGCAGAATTTTCAACAGGGATATGGAAATTTTGCAGTATTGACTATACTTTTACTCCACAAGAAAAGACTAAGACTATCAATTGTGAATTGACTTCATTTGTTGTTGCTTCCTCCTATCACTGTCACCCAAACTTAATTTACAAGCAATGTTGAAATTTCGGACATTTGCGGCACAATGTACAATAATTCCACACCATTTGCAGTATTGGCTACGTTTACTTGAGGGAAAAGAAAGACATGAATGCTGGAAATTTTAACTAGTTTGTACGGTCAATGAAGCTACCTAAAAGACATTAAGGATATCAATTCCTGCAATTGGATTAATCTGATGGTTGCAGCAATGTTTTGACAGTGTAATTGAATGCTAAATATGTTACTCTGCAATGCTATTGTAAATATTACTGTTAAATTTGTTGATAGATATATAGGTTTGGCACAAAATTAAGAATACACAAAGGCAGGTTGAATGATTCCATGTTTGAACCTCAGTTTAAAAGACTATAAGACGTAAAGTTTGGTCCTATTTCAGCCTTTGTCAACCAAAGATTATCCACATGCAATGTAGGACGTTTACATTACGCAGAATTTTCAACAGGGATATGGAAATTTTGCAGTATTGACTATACTTTTACTCCACAAGAAAAGACTAAGACTATCAATTGTGAATTAACTTCATTTGTTGTTGCTTCCTCCTATCACTGTCACCCAAACTTAATTTACAAGCAATGTTGAAATTTCGGACATTTGCGGCACAATGTACAATAATTCCACACCATATGCAGTATTGGCTTCGTTTACTTGAGGAAAAAGAAAGACATGAATGCTGGAAATTTTAACTAGTTTGTACGGTCAATGAAGCTACCTAAAAGACATTAAGGATATCAATTCCTGCAATTGGATTAATCTGATGGTTGCAGCAATGTTTTGACAGTGTAATTGAATGCTAAATATGTTACTCTGCAATGCTATTGTAAAATAAGGGTTGAATGATTCCATGTTTGAACCTCTGCAACATAAATGCATATGGTACAAAGGCTCAAACCATACCTTATGTTCATGAATTCTCATCATCACAAGTTTATATGTACGGGTGTCAACCAAAGGTAATCTAGAATCAATGTGGAAATTTGCATAATGCCAAATAATTTTCCACACAAAAGAACGAAATTGTGCACTACGTTTAAGTTGAGAAAAAAGAGGAAGAAGAATGCTCCTTTTGTGTGGTCCCAAAGAATGTGAGTGATAGTAAATAATTTGTGTAATTTTATTTGTGTATTTTGGATTAATTTTCAGGAAAATACTTTTAATTTCCTAATTTTTTTTTATCAAGTACACAAATTGATGTTTGAACCCAAAGGAAAGCAAAAAGTGGACTTAATTGAAGAAATATGTGAAGAGATGGCCTACATTGAGATTTGGGAAAATATGAGGGCTTAAGTGCAAAGATGTTTTTTAGTTGAATTGGTCAATAGCCTATATTTGAATTTTGTTATTTTCTTAATTTTATTTTGACTAAAATTTATTTATTTTAAGTAAATGGGAAATTTAGTTTAGAAGGAGTCAAGCTATTTTTAATAATCCAATTGTGTATAAATAAGGTCTTTTGGGTTCAATTGAAAATATACTATTGACACGACGAGAGTCCAACTCGAGACAAAAATGCGAGAGCAGATTACAACAACAAGTCCCTGTGGAATCGACCCTACTACCTTATACTACTAATTTGTATTATTTGTAATAGAAATATTTATATTTGGTGGATTTGACACCTATCAGTGAGTGTCTATTGACTTGGTCTTGCTTCCTTTATATGTGAAAATTTGCATAATGCCAAATTAGCTTCCACTCAAAACAACAAAATTGTGTTCTATTGGCTACGTTTAACTTGAGAAAAAAGAGGAACAATAATAGCCATTTGTTAAGATCTGCTCCTGAAATAACAGCTCCATGCATTGAACTATTTTAGTTTTTAAATTTATGAAATTTTATTTTTCTTATAATATATAAATTATACAAAAGAATAATTATATATAATATAAATAATTTAAGATATATACAAAATTTTAAAATTCAAATTAAAAGTTGACCCGTCAGCACTTATGTGGATTTCTATGCCTTATGTCCTATTTGAGCCAAATCAATCTTGACTAATAAATGTTATTTCTAACTATAAAAAGTTTAGGTATCAAGATGGAATATATATATATATAGTTTAAGTATCAATTCATGGGATAAGTTTTTGTAGTATTAACTCTTATTTAGAATAATAACATTTCAGAAATAATTATGTTTAGAACAACTCGTATTTAAAACAATTGCGTTATTGTTTCAAAAGAGATATTAAGTGAAATGACGATGCTAGTTGTTCCACGCTTAATAACACAATTTCCTGACATATAATATTATTTATCTAAAAAAAGAGATAAAATGTTAATAACTAAAACCGAATATCTACCATGTTAAAGAAGAAATTAATCCCATATTGCCACCTTTTCCTTATTGAGATATTTCTCAAAAGGTAAAATTGCAGAATTCCATACAAATATGAAAATCATTACAGTCATCCAGTCTAACTGTAAAACAACTTCCATATTTTAAATTGTTACTGAAAATTTGGGTAAGCTACTTTATCTATCTTCTGAAACATGTTTGATTATGTTTTGTAAAAAAAAGGAAATATCAGATGATTGAAAGAAAATGAAGAATATAATAACAAAATACATAGGTGATGTTGTGAATCCAAAGTATTAGAATTGTTGAAGATTTCGAGGGAAAATAGTTTCGGAGACGATAGTAAACTTCGAGGCACAGATGATGCTTTTTAAAGAGAACTATTTTCCCCCACACAAAGTTGCTAGAGGGTTAAGACAAAGGTCCTCCCGAGATACAACGAAGTTTTGAATTTCCTTTGATTAGAAAAATCACGGAATTCTCTAACTCTTATTCTAATTTCTGAAAATTGTAATTGATTGCAAAAGAAAAAATATGAAATTGTTGTGAGCATCATAGTACATCTATTTATATGCACTCAATGGACACCTTTTGAAGAATCACAACCCTTTCAAATTGAATAGACATCTTTTGAAGAGTCACAACCCTTTTCATATTGGACATACCTCTTGGAAGAGACTTGTCTCATGTCCATTAGATGATAAGTCATCATTTTTCAATTAAATTTGAAAGATCATTACTTTTAATTTGCAATCTATATATTTCCAACAATCCCCCACTAGATTGCTAATTCCAGAAAATAAGTACACAACGATTAAGCATAAAGAAGGGTGTCTGCAGATTGAACCTTTTTTTAGTGCAAATTTCTCAAAGTATCAAAAAAGTGAATTGTGGCTAGTCGCTTGAACCACCACTCTTAAATTCAATACCGGAAAAATTTCACACATAATTATAAAGAAATAGAGTAAGAGTTTAATTGTTTTAGCACCGTTATGGCCATGTGCTCATCCCGTTTCATGAACATGTACGAGATAAACCATAAATAAAATCTCATTGAAGCGGCACCACTTCATGTCCATATAGGTGGATTTCATGACAATTAATGTCCATCCATTAAGAGTAAAACTCATCCTCCTAAAATATATTCACTAAATCATAGTTTTTAGTGCACATTGTTATTCGATAACTTGTTATTACCCTTTGAACCTTGAAACTAACTTTTGGCTAGAAAAAGGTAGGGTTTCCATTATCAATGACTCAATTAGAATGGTTTTAATCCCATCTTAGTTGTGGTACTTTTAACTAAATCCCCTGACAAACCTTTTGTCAGTGGATCTGCTAAATTGTCAATTGACTTAACATAGGTAACAATTATCACACCGTCCCTAATCAATTGTCTCACATACTCATGTCTCAAACTTATATGTCTAGACTTTCCATTGTACACCTTATTGTACGCTCGAGACATGGTTGATTCACTATCACAATATACGAAAATGGCGAACCTATGTTGTGGCCACAATTTTATATCTAGTAATAGATTTCTTAGCCATTCCGCTTCCTTGCCCGTAGCCGCTAAGGCTATAAATTTAGCCTCCATAGTTGAATGTGAGATGCAAGTTTGTTTCTTGGAGGCCCAACTAATGGCTCCACCTCCGATTGTAAAAATTCATCTAGATGTGGACTTATTGTCACTTAAACTTGTAATCCAACTTGCATCCGAGTAACCTTCTAGTACTGCAGGATAATCACTATATAATCCCAAATTTTTTGTTTTCTTAAGATAACCAAAAATCCTACAAATTCCTTTCCAATGGTCAATACCAGGACAATTTGTAAATCTTGTCAATTTGCACACAGCAAATGTGATATCGGGTCTAGTGCAATGCATTGCATACATTAGACTTCCAATTGCGCTATAGCCCTGCCTTTATTCTCACTTAACTTGAAGTTCAAATCGTATGGAGTGTTCAAATCCTTGATATTCAAGTGTTTGAACTTTTCCAATACTTTCTCAATGTAGTGAGATTGGCTTAATGCAAAGCCCCTTTCAGCTTTTTCACCTTTATACCAAGAATTGCATCTACCTCGGTAAGATCTTTTATCTAAAAATTCAAGGCTAGATACTCTTTGGTCTCATGAACACTTTTCATGTTCGTTTTAAAAATAAAAAAATCATCTACATAGAGGCAAGTAATTACACTGTATCTATCAGTGAATTTAGTGTAAATACATTTATCCGCACCATTATGTAAAAAACACCATATGACAAAATAACAGAGTCAAATTTCTCATGCCACTGTTTAGGGGCTTGTTTAAAACCATATAATGATTTGATCAACTTACACACCTTGTGTTCATTCCCAGGAAGATAAAGCCTTCTGGTTGTTCCATGTAAACTTCTTCTTCGAGATCACCATTCAAAAAAGTCGTCTTAACATCCATTTGATGTACATGTAACTTATGAATGGATGCAAGTGCTATAAGAATCCGAATGGAGGTCATCCTAGCCACTGGTGCATAGGTGTCAAAATAATCTAGGCCTTCTTTTTGCCTAAATCCTTTAGCCACCAACCTAGCCTTAAAGACTGGAGAACTCCCTGTTAGAGTGTTCTTCTCTTAAAAACCCATTTACACCCGATAGGCTTTGATCCTTGAGGAAGATCAACTAGAATCCAAGTATTATTGGACAATATTGAATCCATTTCATCATTGATCACCTCTTTCCAAAATGTCACATCCCTAGAAGTCATGGCTTTACCATAGGATTGTGGATCACTATCCACATTAAACATTATGGGGATCTTCTTAATTACGGATTCTCTATTTCCCTCAACAAGGAATGCTAGAGATTGTGAGGAAATGAAATCGGGACCAAAGTCCTTTACTTTTCTCACTCTTCGACTTTTCCTCGGTTCCATATCCTTATCGTCACAAAGACTTCACTTGGTTTGATCACTTGAGATCATTAGTTGATATTCTTTTTCTAAATCCGTTTAATCATCAAAAATCTTATTTTCAGTGAATACAACATCTCTTGTTTCAATTATCGTATTTGACACTAAGTCAAGAATACGATATGCTTTAGAATGTTGGGCCTATCCAACGAATGCACCTTTGACGGCTCTTGGGCCTAACTTTTTTCTCCGTTGGTCGAGAACTCTATAGTAAGCCAAACACCCCCACACTTTGAAGTAATATAAGTTTGGCATCCGACCCTTCCATAACTCATATGGAGATACTTTGAATGATGGTATTCTGTTAAGGATATAACACACAATCAATAATGCTTCACACCATAAATTATATGGAAGTTTAGCATTTAACAACATCGAGTTAACCATATCCACTAAAGTACGGTTCTTTCTTTCCTCCAAACCATTTTGTTGCTAAGTATAAGGCGCAGAACACTCATGTACCACACCTTGTTCCTCACAAGAAACATTAAATTCGTTGAAAAATATCCACCACCTCTATCACTACGAAGCACTTTGATTTTCTTACTAAACAAATTCTCAACCTCGTTTTTAAAATGTTTAAACATATCAAAAGCCTCGTCTTTACTTTTCATGAGATACATATAAGTAAATCTAGAAAAGTCATCTATAAAAGTGACAAAATATCATTTTCACCTCTTGTTAGAGTTCCATTTAATTCACAAACATCTGAATGAATTAAATCTAACACTTGCGAATTCCTTTCACACTTATTAGGAAATGACTTCTTGGTAATTTTTTATTGAATACCAATTTCACATTTATCCATAAAGTCATCATTACTTAGATTGATATAACCATTCTTTTGCATATATTGTAAAGTTTTAAAATTAAAATGTGCTAAACGTGCATGCCATAAAGAATAAGACTCAATAATATAAGCAGAAGAATTGACTTTATTTATATCAATGCTCAACTTGAACATACCCTCATTACAATATCCTTTTCCTACATATATATCACCTTTAAGCAAAACAAACTTATTGGATTCCAAGATAACCTTGAACCCCTTGTTACACAGAAGACTCACAGACACTAAATTCTTTCTCACATAAGGAACATGCAACACATCGGTCAAAGTCAATTTCTTCCCAGATGTGAAGTTGAGTTCCACCGTCCCTTGACCGAGCACCTTAACCGATTGATAGTTTCCCATAAGCACTTCACGATTTGCCACTAATTCATAATTCTTGAATTGTTGTCGGTCATTACACACATGGACAGTAGCACCAGAGTCAAGCCACCAATTATGAGACTTATCAGTCATGGCTATGTTGAGTTCGGTAATCATACCAATCTCCAAATTTTCAACCCCTTCTGTAACCATGGCCACTAAGTTCATATCCTCCACCAAATTGGCTTTGGAAGTTGTGGTATCTTGCTTCTTTTTGAGAAGTTTACAATCTTTAATGTAGTGTCCTTTCTTATTGCAATTATAGCAATTGTGAGTTTTTTTCTTCTTGTTTTTCATGACATTGGTCTCGAATGTGGCCTTTCTCTTACCATTTTGAGAGTTCTTAGACTTGCTCACATGGTTCACTTTAGAACTTTGGGGAAGATACACTGCATCATGCTTTCGAGTTTCCTCTTCAATGTGCAAATGCCTAAGTATTTTCTCCACAGTGAAGTCCTCTGCCATATGCAGAAGTTTCTTCCGATAATTGTTCCAAGACGAGGGCAATTTTGAGATGATAGCCCCGACTTGTAACATTTCCGGAATAACAACTTTCAAATCACGAAATCTACTTACAAGGACTTGTAATTCATGGCCTTGATCCATGATCGGGATGCTGTCAAGAATTTTGAATTCAAAATATTTCATCATTAAAAGTTTATCGGAACCTTGTCGCTCAATGTTGTATTTCTCTTTAAGAGCTTTCCATATTTCCACCAAGGATTGTATCGACATGTAAAGATCATACAGTCGATCGGACAAGGTGTTAAGAATGTGTTCACGACATGTGAAATTGTCTTCCTCATGCTTCTTCTTGAGTTCGGCCACTTTCACAATTTCGTCGGAATTTGCATTAGGGGTGGGATCTTCCACAGGTTGTAGGTTTGGATCCAGAACGTATGTCACATTCAAGACAGTAAGAAGGAACAACATATTATCCTTCCAAAGATTGAAGTTTGAGCCATCAAATCGGTCAAGTTTCACAAACTCTTGGTTCATCACTTTGAATGCGGTGGTAGCCTCCGTCGCCATCTTCATAAATAGTTCTATTTGATTGTTGAAGATTTCGAGGGAAGATAGTTTCGGAGACGATAGTAAACTTTGAGGCACGGATGACGCTTTCCAAAGAGAACTATTTTCCTCCACACAAAGTTGCTAGAGGGTTAAGACAAAGGTCCTCCCGGGATACAACGAAGTTTTGAATTTCCTTTGATTAGAAAAATCACTGAAATCTCTAACTCTTATTCTAATTTCTGAAAATTGTGATTGATTGCAAAAGAAAAAATATGAAATTGTTGTAAGCATCATAGTTCATCTATTTATATGCACTCAATGGACACCTTTTGAAGAGTCACAACCCTTTCAAATTGGATGGACAGCTTTTGAAGAGTCACAACCCTTTTCATATTGGACATACCTCTTGGAAGAGACTTGTCCCATGTCCATTGGATGATAAGTCATCATTTTTCAATTAAATTTGAAAGATCATTACTTTTAATTTGCAATCTATATATTTCCAACAAGAATTGGTGTATCCAATGTCCCCTTTATCTGATAATAAATTTACTCTATCATGCTTAATCTACTTCTCTTTTTACTTGCATTTTGCAACTTCTTAATATAAAAAATAATAAAATAGATTTGAGAATCAAAATTGCTAAATGTTGCAACACTTAAGGTCCCGACACTTAATTTAGACGGCCAATCATCTAACCATGTTTAAACGTAACATTTTAATTATTGTCAAATCACTCCAAAATAGATAAAAAAAGTTAATGTTTGTTAATTTTACTAACGTTACATCCACGTGATGGTCCTTGTGTATGCCATGTCAGCAATTATGTAACATTTTAAAACTTAAAAATATTTCTCATACTTATTTTTAATTTTTTTAATTTTTGAAATTTAGAAATTAATTATTGCTGATATGGCATTCATGTGGCAATCCACGTATATGTCATCTCAGCAAAGTTAACAGGCGTTAACTTCTCCATCCATTTTGGGGTGATTTGATATATAGCGCAAGTTTAAGGGTTAAAATAGTTGAAAAGTTAAACGAAGAACTAAAATGACCATTTTATAAAATTGAAGGGCCAAATAGTTATTATTCAAAATTTGAAAGTAACTTTATAAAAAAAATATAATTTTGTATATTATTGAAATTGAAAAATTGAATGGATATTTTCTATTTTTACAAAACGAAAAAAGATTTCATTTGAATACTTCAAAAAATTAAACACTCGTTATATTGTTATATCGATATATTTTCTATTAATTGCAAGAAAACTCCTGCATTTTTCTTCCTTAGATGAAATTTTGTGGAAAACATTTTGATATAGGTCCTCCAAATTTACATAAAAAGTTATTTTAATATTTCATTTAGTTTTTCAATTCTTTTAGCATTTAAACTTGCGTTATTAATTAAGTCACCTTAAAATAGATGGAAAAATTAATGTTTGTTAACTTTATTTATGCATACATGTGCATTGCTACATGGATGTCATGTCAACAGTTAATTAATTTTTAAAATTTAAAAATTCAAAAATATAAAAATCATTTTAAAAAATAAAAATTATTAATTTCTGAAGCAACACATAACCGAACATGTTTTCTGGTCCCTCGATTTCACCTCAATGCATTCAATTTCTAAATTGATTAATTAGTTCAGTTTCAAGACCAATGTCTATTGACTTCACTTGGTCTTGCTTCCTCTTATCACTGTCAACCAAACTTAATCGACAAGCATTGAGGAAATTTCAATCTTTTGCAGCACAATGTACAAGAATTCCACTAAAAAACACAACAAATTTCTATATAGACTAGGTTTACTCTAAAAAGAGATGATGCGGTGAGAAAAAGGGTTAAAATTGAACATTGATAATGAAAAAATATTGCAAATAAAACGAAAAAAAAAAGAACATACAAATTTTACGTGAAAACCCTTTCAAGAAAAAACCACGGACAGAGGAGAAGAAAGTTCACTAATGTCGAAAATCAAATAATTATAAGAGGAGATGATTACATCTATTTATTGGTTGAAAAACCTTATTCTAATCATAACTAATAGAAGCAAAATAGAAAGGTTGAAAAATCTTGTTCTAATTAAAATAAAATATATGACTTATTCTAATTAAAATAAAATAAAATAAGTTTAATTTTATTTGGACTATACTTTTATTTTATTTTACCACTATATTTTATTTTAACAAGAATTCTAGTCACCCAATTTCTAACAACCTCCATCTTAGCACGAATTCTCAATGAACAAGTTTTTCACCACGAACTATTAATAAACAAGTTCTCTACCTCTTCCACGAAACCCTTTAAGGGGTATTCTTCAACAATGAACATCAACCAAGTCCTAACAATGCTCAAACTTGGTTATAGGAAGTGACTTAGTCATCATATCTGTAGGATTTTCATGTGTACTAACTTTTCTCACAACAATATCTTCATGAGCAATAATATCACACACAAAATGATATCGAACATCAATGTGCTTTGTTCTCTCATGAAACATTTGATCTTTCGTAAGGAAGATGGCACTCTGACTGTCAAAAAATATTGTACTGATCTGAAGGTCTTTATTGAGTTTACCAAGGAGTCCTTTTAACCAAATAGATTCTTTACAAGCATCAATAGTCGCCATGTACTCAACTTCAGTGGTAAACAAAGCAATTGTAGGTTGCAAAGTGGCTTTCCAATTGATTGTGCAACCCCCAATTGTAAAGACATACCCTGTGAGAGATCTTCTATCAGGGGCTCCAGCAAAATTAGCATCAACATACCCAATAACTCCATCTCTAGTTCTTCCAAACTATAAGCAAACATCAGTAGTACCTCGTAAATATCTCAAAATCAACAGAATGCTTTCTAGTGTTCTTTACCGGGATTCGTCATGTAGCTGCTAATTGCACTAACTGCATATGATAAATCTAGACGTGAGCTAACCATAGCACCCATGAGAGATCCCACTGCATTAGAATATGAAACACGTGACATGTAATCAATCTCATCATTTGATTGCGAAGACAAAGCTGATGAAAGTCCGGAGCGGGTTACTAATGGAGTACTAATAGGCTTGGCACTCTGCATATTGAACCTACAAAGAAATTTCTCAATGTACCCTTTCTGACTTAGGTATAATTTACATGTATTTATATCTTTAAGAATCTTCATCCCAAGTATCTTCTTTGTTGCTCCCAAATCTATCATCTCAAATTCTTCACTAAGTTGGGTTTCGACCTTTCTTATCTCTCCTTAATCTTTTGCTGCTACCAATATGTCATCAACATAGAGGAGTAGATACACAAAAGAACCATCACTGTTTTTCTTAAAATAAACACAATTGTCAAAGTTTTTTTTTTTTAAATCATGGGTAGTCATAAAAGAACCAAACCTCTTGTACCATTGCAAATATCTCCCTTTTCTGAGACTATAAAGCCCTTTGGTTGCTACATGTAAATATCATCCTCAAGTTCTCTATGCAAGAACGTTGTTATTTACATCTAACTTTTTAAAAATTAAAAATATTTCTTATACTTATTTTTAATTTTTTGAAAATTTAAAAATTAATTAATTGTTGATGCGACATCAACAAAGTTAACGGACATTATTTTTTCAATTCATTTTGGGGTGATTTGACATATAGCTCAAGTTTAAGGGTTAAAATAGTTGAAAAGTTAAATGAAGAACTAAAATGAATTTTTTTTTTTATAAAATTGGAGGGTCAAATAAGTTATTATTCAAAATTTAAAAGTAACTTTATAAAAAAAATATATAATTTTGTATATTATTGAAATTGAAAAATTGAATGGATATTTTCTTAATAAATTTTTTTATAAAATGAAAAAGGATTTCATTTGGATACTTCAAAAAGTTAAACAATCGTTATACTGTTATGCCGATATATTGATTGCAATTATAACTATAACAGCATAAAGAAACATATTACTTTAATTTATTGCTTCAAAATTCAAAGCAATATGTGAGGCCTATTGTATGTATGAAGCATATTTTCCACAAAACTCCAAATATTTCATTGGCTGGAATTCAATGTGCGTCATTTTCCCAGGAAACTGCATTTTTCTTCCTTCAATGAAATTTTGGGAAAATATTTTCATATAATTACTTATTTGGTCCTTCAATTTTACATAAAAAAGTTATTTTAATCTTTCATTTAATTTTTCTTAGTCTTTAAATTTGCGTTATTGGTTAAGTCACCCTAAAGTGGATGGAAAAATTAACGTTTGTTAATTTTATTAACGCATACATGTGCATTGCCATATGGATATCATGTCAGTAGTTAATTAATTTTAAAATTTTTAATAATTGAAAAAATATAAAATTATTAATTTATGAAGCAACACATAACCCAACATGTTTTCTGGGCCTCCAATTTCACATCAATGCATTCAGTTCCTAAATAGAATTGGTGTATCCAATGTCCCCTTTATCTGATAATAAATTTACTCTATCATGCTTAATCTACTTCTCTTTTTACTTGCATTTTGCAACTTCTTAATATAAAAATTAATAAAATAAATTTGCAAATCAAAATTGCTAAATGTTGCAACACTTAATGTCCCGACACTTAATTTAGACCGCCAATGATCCAACATGTTTAAACATAACATTTTAGTTACTGTCAAATCACTTTAAAATAGACAAAAAAAATTTTAATATTTGTTAATTTTACAAACGAAACATTCAAATGATGGTCTATGTGTCTGCCATGTCAGCAATTATGTAACCTTTTAAAAATTAAAAATATTTCTTATACTTATTTTTAATTTTTTGAAAAATTTTGAAATTAATTAATTGTTTATGCGACATTCATATGGCAATCCACCTATATGCGACGTCAGCAAAGTTAACAGACATTAACTTTTCCATCCATTTTGGGGTGATTTGACATATAGCACAAGTTTAAGGGTTAAAATAGTTGAAAAGTTAAACGAAGAATTAAAATTATTTTTTTTTATAAAATTGGAGGGTCAAAAAATTATTATTCAAAATTTGAAAGTAACTTTATAAAAATTTATATAATTTTGTATATTATTGAAATTGAAAACTTGAATGGATATTTTCTTTTTTTATAAAATGAAAAAGGATTTCGTTTGAATACTTCAAAAAATTAAACACTCGTTATGTTGTTATATCGATATATTTTTTATTAATTGCAAGAAAACTCCTGCATTTTTCTTCCTTAGATGAAATTTTGTGGAAAACGTTTTGATATAGGTCCTCCAAATTTACATAAAAAAGTTATTTTAATATTTCATTTAGTTTTTCATTTCTTTTAGCATTTAAACTTGCGTTATTGGTTAAGTCACCTTAAAATGGATGGAAAAATTAATGTTTGTTAACTTTATTGATGCATACATATGCATTGCCACATGAATGCCATGCCTACAGTTAATTAATTTCTAAAATTTAAAAATTCAAAAATATAAAAATCATTTAAAAAAATAAAAATTATTAATTTCTGCAGCAACACATAACCGAACATGTTTTCTGGTCCCCCGATTTCACCTCAATGCATTCAATTTCTAAATAGATTTATTAGTTTGGTTTCAAGACCAATGCAAAGAACTTTCTCAATGTATCATTTCTGACTTAGGTACAATTTACATGTCATTCTATCTATAAGAATCTACATCCCAAGTATCTTCTTTGTTGCTCCCAAATCCTTCATCTCAAATTCTTCACTAAGTTGGGCTTCGACCTTTCTTAAAATAAACACAATTGTCAAAGCTGCTTATTTTGAAATCATGGTTAGTTATAAAAGAATCAATCCTCTTGTATCACTGCCTTGGTGACTGCTTCAAACCATAAGGGGACTCTTTTAACAAGCAAACATAGTCCTATTTTTTTGAGACTATAAAATCCTCTGGTTGTTGCATGTAAATATCTTCCTTAAGTTCTCCATGCAAGAACGTTGTTTTTACATCTAACTTTTTAAAAATTAAAAATATTTCTTATACTTATTTTTAATTTTTTAAAATTTAAAAATTTAAAAATTAATTAATTGTTGATGCGTCATTCATATGACAATCCACCTATATGCGACCTCAGCAAAGTTAACAGAAATTAACTTTTCCATTCATTTTGTGATGATTTGACATATAGCGCAAGTTTAAGGGTTAAAATAGTTGAAAAGTTAAACGAAGAACTAAAATGATTTTTTTATATAAAATTGAAAGGCCAAATAAGTTATTATTCAAAATTTGAAAGTAACTTTATAAAAATTTATATAATTTTGTATATTATTGAAATTGAAAATTTGAATGGATATTTTCTTAGTAAATTTTTTTATAAAATGAAAAAGAATTTTATTTGGATAGTTAAACACTCGTTATATTGTTATGTCGATATATCGATTGCAATTATAACTATAACATCATGAAGAAACATATTACTTTAATTTATTGCTTCAAAATTCAAAGCATGTGAGGCCTATTTTATGTAAGATGCATATTTTCCACAAAACTCCAAATATTTCATTGGTTGGAATTCAATGTGCGTCATTTTCCCAGGAAACTGCATTTTTCTTCGTTCAATGAAATTTTCGGATAACATTTTGATATAACGATTTATTTGGTCCTTCAATTTTATATAAAAAGTTATTTAGATCTTTCATTTAGTTTTTCACTTCTTTTAGTCTTTAAACTTATGTTATTGGTTAAGTCACCTTAAGATGAATGGAAAAATTAACGTTTGTTAACATTGTCAACGCATACACATGAATGTCATGTCAGTAGTTAAAAATTATTTTTAAAAAATAAAAATTATTAATTTATGAAGCAACACATAACCGAACATGTCAATGCATTCAGTTTCTAAATAGATTAATTAGTTTGGTTGAAGACCAATATCTATTGACTTCACTTGGTCTTGCTTCCTCTTATCACTCTCAACCAAACTAAATCGACAAGCAATAAGGAAATTTCAATCTAAACTTGTATATTAAGCAATCTCTTTGGAATCATCCCAACCAACTTGTTTGAACAGAGGTGGAGCCATTTCAAATTCCCTATAGACGAGAGAATGTAAACACTGAGAAAGGTTAAACCCTTTGAGTGAGCTAAGCTTTCCGATAGCATGTGGAATTTCTCCTCTAAACTTATTATTTGATAGATCAATGATCGTCCACGTGAAGTTTATGATAGACCCATATTTTGTCCTTTCATAACATTTCCAATGGAATAGCTATAAAAGCCACCACCACCATCAATATCTTGCACACCCATACTTGCATCTTTACTGAGATTTATGATAGCCCTGAAGTTGTTGGTATAAGTCATTGGTAGGGATCCGGTACAACAATTATTTGAGAGGTCAAAATTTTGGATTTTAACAATACAAGGAATAGATTTAGAACTATTGTTATGCAAGAAACCATTCATTTCATTCGACTTCAGTAGAAGAAATTGGAGTTGTGGAAGACTTCCCAACCAATGGGGAAATGTATCATTGATTTTGTTGTTGCAAGATGCAGCACTTCCAAATCTCTAAATTAAGGATAGATGGTGACAAAGGCCCTTCAAATTGATTACGCAGTTGGCATTCCTTTGTAAATCCTATAAAACTTCTTCCTCTTTAGATTCAACAATTTAAGGTTGTTGCTCAAATTTCCAATTATTGTGAGATAAGTCAAGAATTTGAAGAGACCAAATAACAGACCTCTCCACTTAAACTATTATTTGAGAAGAAAAAAACACATTGATTGTCGACGCTGGAATCGAAAGATTTCTGAGGATCAAATTGGAGATTAAATCAATAATATTAATATTCTTCCATGGGAGCTGCTCAACTTCTATCAAATAGTTGTGAGATAAATTTAAGTAATTCAAACAGTCACATGTCACCTCTTGTTGCCAGTGTGAAATCTTTCCTTCTATTCTGTTGCTAGAAAGGCCTAAAGTTTTCAAATTTTTTTACCATCTCACAAATGGGGACAATTCCCCGACATCATTTGAAATATGTATAATTATATATACAAAATATTAATGAAAAAGTTTGTTAAAAATGAAGTCGATCCCAAGTCAAACCGAATCCACAAAATTTTGTATCATGATAAAGAAAAACTGATGAACTGTAGGTTTTGTACCCATAATCCAACTTCAAGTCAAATTAGTGACAGTCAGTCTTATCTGTTAATGCTGAATGTTGTGTTACATTAGAATTAATTTCTGGTAAATCCATTAGAATTCCGGTAAATTTACATTAGAATTGGAGCCAAAATTACTTGGTTAACTATTTTTCTTACTTCAAAAGACTATAAGACGTAAACTTTGGTCCAACGTACTGTTATCGTCTATTCACTTCAACTGCTCTTCCATCCTCTCTCAACCAAAAACCCTAAAACTTATTAATTAAAAACTATAATAAATCATTAAAACTACTAATAGTTATTGAATTATTTTTATTACATTATTTGATTAATATCACTTATTTTTAAATAAATCAAACATCGAAATCCTATTTTTTTCTCATGCAAACTTTTGAAAATACTTCTAAAATGTTTTTACTATGTTCGTGTAACTAAGCTTTCACTGATAAAATCTTGAAAGCGAGACCAGAAATTGAAAGTCATCAAAGAAGACAGATGCATGCCAATGCAACCCTTCACCATACAAAATGTTACATTCAAAACAAACCCTTATAGATAGTACTTAATGCAATGAAATACAGATGAATTGTTACAATAATAAAGACAGATGCATGCCAATGCAACCCTTCACCATAGGAAAATACAACACTAATGCTTGAACATCATTCGCACTAACTAGATCCTTCTTCGACCATTGCTGCGATTGCCATTCTTTGACTTTCTTCTTCGCCTCTTCTCATGTTGGCATTCAACCAAATCCACCAACCATTTTGGCTTAACAATTTGGAAAACAACATATCCCACGGCCATTCCGAACACTACTCCACATCCATAACCTATCAATACCACTTTCCAACCAAAAGTAATGTTTGTTTTTGAACCATCTTTTTCAAGCACATTTGGAGGTGGTGGCTCAATGATGTTGCAACCTTTCGAGATCGGAAATCCACATAGTCCCTTGTTTCCTTCATATGAATCATTTCCAAACGTGTTGAACTGTTTTCCTTGAGGAATCTCACCATGGAGTTGATTTTCAAAAACATTGAAGGACGAAAGGAATGCCAGATCTGTCAATCTATTTGGAATCGTCCCAGACAACCTGTTTGAAGATAGGTCCAACCACTCAAGACTTGTCAAATTCCCTATTGAAGTGGGGATATCACCATTAAGGTTATTATGAGAAAGGTTGAGCCCTTTCAGTAAGTTAAGCTTCCCAATAACCTTTGGAATCTCTCCTTCAAACAGATTTGGCAATATATGGTTCACACTAGAAGTACTATTAGATGTTACGGATAGGCTGTTATGTGAAAGGGAAAGTTCATTGAGATTTGGAAGGTTTGAGAACATGCTAATCTCTATGACACCACTAAGATTATTTGAGGATAAAATGAGCTGGGTAAGATTGAGAAGTTGGAATATTGAAGATGGAAGAGGACCTTGGAGTTTATTATTGTCTAACTCTATTGATTTTATTGATTTGGATTGGAATTCTTTGATATTCCCACTGAATTGATTTTGAGAAAGATATATTGTCTTTAAGGAGGGAGCAGTATACAATCATGACGGAAGTGTTCTATGGAGTAAATTGTCAAATAAGCTTAAAGATATTAGATTAGGGAAAACTATTACCTCATCTGGAATAGAACCTTCTAATGAATTTACAGCTATTCCCAAGTACTCAAGCCGCGTTAGGTTTAGAATTGACGATGGAATTTGTCCACTCAATTGGTTCCATAAAAAGTCTAAAACAATGAGTTGCAAGAGGTTCCCCAATGATCTTGGAATTTGTTCACTCAATTGGTTCCTTTTCAAGTCTAAAAGAGTGAGTTGCAAGAGGTTCCCTAATGATCTGGGAATGTGTCCGCTCAATTGGTTCGATCCCAATTGTAAAGAAGTGAGTTGAATGAGGTTTCCCAATGAACTTGGAATTTGTCCGCTCAATTGGTTCCATCCCACTTGTAAAAAAGTGAGTTGCAAGAGGTTTCCTAGTGATCTCGGAAGCAGTCCTGATAAGTTGGAAGTGTCGAGATCCAAATACTTCAAGGACACAAGATTCCCCATCGAGTCAGGCAATCCTCCAGAAAAATTTGCGTATGAAATGTTCATGTACTCCAAAGATGATAAATTTGTGATTGAGATAGACAATCCCTGAAAGAAAGAATTTATTGATAGATCTAAGTACTTTAGGGCCTGTAGATTATCAACTGAATCAGTCAATTCTGTAGAGAAGGACATGGAAGATAGATCCAAATGTTCAAGATTGCTGCTCCGATTGAACTTCAAAACATCAAGATTGAGGTTTTGGTTGCCTCCCAGGTTGAGCAAATTGAGGTTTGGAAAATCAAAAATGTTTTTTGGGAATTTTCCTTGCAAATCACAATGACCAAGACTGAGAGACCTTAGAGAAGAGGATAGATTCAAGAAGACATGAGGATTAATAGAAGACATGTTGATTCCATCCAAAAAAAGATGTCTAACCTCGGTTAGATTGTGAGCAGGTCCCTCCATAGTATGTTTGCCAATTGTTAATTGTTCACCATCAATCCAAGAGGAGAGATCCAGTGAAACCAATTTTGACAGGTGGGAGACTTGGGATGGGACTTCTCCTACAAACCCTGTTTGAGAAAGGTTGAGGTAGAATAGGTTTGTAAACCGACCAAACTCAGATGGAATTTCGGAATCATTGAAATCATTGTTGGCAAGGTTGAGTTTTTGAAGGTGAGGAAGAAGGAAGGGAGTGGTATTGGAAGGGAAGGTGCCATAGAGGCAACTGCAGCTCAAGTCGAGGGCAATAACATGAGCATTTAGGGGATGACAAGTGACCCCATCCCATGAGCAGCAATCTGTACCCTCCTTCCATGAATTTGTCTTGGGATAAGATTTAAGGCCAGCAATCTCATCGCAATAAAAAGCAGCATCCTCTGTGTGAGTGATGGAAAAAGAGTTCTTGAATCGGATTAGTGAAGTAGCTTCGTGGGGAGAACATAAGTGTGTTACTGAAGAAGAAGCATAAAGATGGGGAAAGAAGAGAAATAGGCAGAGAAAGAGATAGGGTGTGAATAAGGAGGCCATGTTGTGTTTTTAGAGTAAGCAAAATGATGGATACGAATGGTGTGAATTGTATCTATAGGCAACCACAACAATTGAAAAGTGAAACCAATAATATCCAATATTAAACAAGAGATTTGTTTAAATAATTTTAGATGTATATTTTCATACATTAAATAATTTATTTATCATTTAAATAGTAAACAGAGTCAATTGAATCATTAAAAATCTGTATTGAACAAAGCAAACAATTATTAATTTTTTGTTATGAAGGTTTGTTTTTGTAAAGAAGAGAGCCGAATGTATGAAGTGGGTGGAAATAGTGTTGTAATGCCTGCCTGCAGATATTGGTATGTTTGAAATGTATGGAGATGTGCCGCATGGAATTATTTTTGGGATGTCCGGCTTATCACTACCTCTATGTCACAAAATAAAATAATCACAATCAAATATTGAAATACCAAAAGTTAAAAGAGAACGTGCACTGAAACCAAAACTAGAGCTAATGAAATTTAGATTTATGAGGGTAGTGGGACCAATTGGCTAGAATTACAAGTCTGAAATGAGGAGAATGTGTGGATGTAATTTTGCCCTTTACTGAAAGATGTACAAATTAATCTTTGTACGCTTGATAAAATAGTAAATCGGTCATTTCTATTAAAAATTTCATCCATTTCTATCATTAAAAACTGGTGTAGACGACAAAATAACCAGACAGTTGCATGTAACATGCCACATGTACTTCATATTGACGCACAAAGTCAATTTTTAATAGTAAAATTGGAAAAACAATTTAACAAAAAGATCAATTTGTGCTTTGGTCTAACGTACGAGACAAATTTACTCATTTTTTACCGTTAACTAAGCTACCTGAAAGCTAGTAATTAGTTTTGCATGATGCAACCTCTGAACGAATTAGCCTTAGCCTGATATGTTAAAGCTAACTAAAAGTTGACATAAACCATGTCAGCAAAGTGAACAGATGTTTACTTAATATACAGGTTTGCATAATGCAGAATTCCTCACAATTATAAAAGTTCTGCAGTATGAGTAAATACGTTTACTCGAGAAAAGGACGATTAGGAGAGGAAGTTGTCTGTTCACATCACTTGCTCTCTTATTTCCACTTATCACTGCCACCAAAACTTAATCTACAAGCGACGAGGAAATTTCGAACAATTGCAGCAGAATGTCCAATTAGCCCACACGTTTACTCAAGAAATAGAGATATGTGGAGAGGGAAAAGAAAGACATGGTTGGTGGAAATTCTAACTTGGTTGTACCGTGGAGTAAATGCCATTAAGGATATCAATTCCTCTAATTAGATAACACTAAATCGGAGACCAATTAGGTTTAGCCTTTAAATTTTGAGTCCCATAGCACCACCATGCTTACAATCAAATGGATTATGGTGAAGTTTGCAGTGTGAAATGTATAATTCCACACGCAGGAAAGAACAATTTGCTGCATAAATATATAATTCAAGAAGTGGGATTATTATAGACATCCATTCTAATTATAAACATGTTGGATTATGTGTTGTAAAAAAAAAAAAATCAAATGATTGAAAGAAAAGGAAGAATGTAGTAAGAAAATACATAGCTGATGATGTGAATCTAAAGTATTACAATTGGTGTATCCAATGTTCCCTTTATCTAATATTTCTCTTTTTACATCCATTTTGATATAAAATAATCAAATAGATTTCAAATCAATGGTCTAACAATGCTTAAACCTAATATTTTATTTTTGCTATTGTTTACCGTTTTACATTGGATGCTTAATATGATATGAATATGTTAGTTTTGATGATTTTTTTTTATAAAATGCTTACTTATTAAACATTTTAATTATACAGACGAGGAATTGTGTTAACATTCCCAATTCACTTATTTGATTGGCTTAATTAAAAAAATAAAGGCGTAATGATTTGTTTGGTTCTCTTAAATTTACAAACTAAAAGTCATTTTAGCCCTCAATTTTATTTTTCTATTTTTTCTAGTCCTTAGACATGTGTTGTTTGTCAAATAAAACTAAAATGGATGAAAAAGTTAACAGATTTACTGACGTGCATATGTCACGGGCCTAGACATCTAGTCTCAAAATCCGTTCGGCCTTAGGCGATTCCCTTGCTTCAAATGTGCCTAAAAACTAGTTTCTTAATGATCTAACATATACATTATTTTTAATGATCTAAGAAGAGTGGAGCTGACGTCGATCTACATGAAAAAGAGAAAAAAATGGCAAAGAAAGATGAAAATGAAGAGAGCATAAAGTATCAAAGCAAATGAAAAATGAGTAGGATTGAAGTGAATGGATATTTAATTTTTTTGTGAAAGTTCAAAGTTTAAGGACAATTGGTATAGTTTACCCTTAAATTTTTAGTTCCATTACACCGGCGTGGTTACAAATTGTGTGTTTAAGTGTTAAATGGTTTTATGGTCCTCGATCACAAACAATCCAAGTTTCCACACACAAATTTGCAGTATAAATATACAAATTGTGTGTTTAAGTGTTAAATTGTGTGTTTAAGTGTTTAAGTGTAACAATTGTTGATTAATGAATAATCGAATATCACTGTGCAAAGCTATTGTATATAGGAATGAGACAAAATTTAGAATACAAAGGCAGGAAAATTTGACGTGAAAATCAAATTAAATTAAGGAATCCGTATAACACCAACATGCTTAAGTTTGGTCCCAACGAATCTCAATGTCTTGGTCTTGCTTTCTTGTATATGTAAAGCTGTCAAGCAAAGCTAATCCACAAGCAATGTGGAAATTTGGACATTAACAGAATGCAAATTTATTTTCCTTGTTCATGCCTGGCCTCATCCAAGCAAGACTTACCAAGTCAAGCCGGCGACTCGATTCGTGTACAGGTATACTTGATTCAAGCAAAGTGAGTCCCTAATGATAAATTCCAACTTCTAATATTTACCAATTTTAAAGCTGAAAACTTGGTTACCACTAGAATTGCCTATATGCTGATTCCACTTCTTGAATTGCATTATATAAAGTTGTCTCATGGAACAACAATTTGCAGTGTTGAATGTCCTTACTCCAACATGGATGAATCTATGTTACTCTGTGTACACAATTTTAAAGCAGTTTCCATCAGACTCATTCAATGAACTTTAAATGCACGGTATCGTATATGACTCTATAAAAGTAAACTTTCTGCTATAAAATCATAAACCCAAAAAAGAAATAAAGTCAAAATCTTTGCTAAAAAAAAACCCAAATTTATACAATATAATGGAAGAAAACGCTCTTTCAAATTCTTCTTCGGGCATCTATATTTTTCCTCTTCTCGTTGTTCTTCTTCTTCACTTTCTTCTTTTCTTTTTTTTTTTAAACCCTAAATTGATTTTGAGAGGACCGTTAAATCGGTGGAAATCGGCCAACTTGAGGGTTTTTTGACACCATGGACGCCATCATCTGCTATGTCACTGTTCCGTGACATTTGTACCAGAAAACGACAAAAAGAATTGTTTTGTCACTTTTTCAAAATTGATTGACTGAAATAAAACTAAAATGACTGTTTTATCAGTTACTCTAAAGTTGAGTGACTATTGGTGGAATTTACCCATAAAAAATTAGATAGAAAAGCTAAAAACTAGAGTCTTACAGACGGTACGAAATTCAATGAAAGATAGAGGAACTGGTACAATAATAAAGACAGACACATACCAATGCAGGCAAAACAGACTACAAAACAAGAAATTAGGAAAATTCAACACTAATGCTTGATCATTTCCACTAACTAGATCCTTCTTCGTGTGTTTCTGTGATTGTCATTCTTTGACTTTCTTCTTCGCCTCTTCTCATGTTGGTCTTCAACCAAATCCACAAACCATTTTGGCTTACTAGTTTGGAAAACAACATATCCCACAGCCATTCCAAACACTACTCCACATCCATAACCTATCAACACCGCTTTCCAACCAAAAGCAATGTTTGATTTTGAGCCATCTTTTTCAAGCACATTTGGAGGTAGTGGCTCAATGATGTGGCAACGTTTCAAGACTGGCAGGCTACAAAGTCCAAAGTTGTTCTCATAACTGGAGGCTGGGAAAGTGGTGAGCTGACCTCCAGTAGGGATGGAACCGGTTAAGTTGTTGTTGGATACATCAAGGTCACTAAGAAAAAAGAGATTCCCCAATGAAACTGGCAGATGTCCTTGGAGATTATTATGAGAGAGATCCAGGACACCAATCTCTTTCAAGCGCCCAAAACTTTCAGGAATGTTTCCAGTTAGCTTATTGTGTCCCAAATTCAAGACCTGGAGATAGCTCATTGTACCAAAATTCTCAGGAATACTACCTGACAGATTATTATAAGAGACATCAAGGTAGATCATGCTTCCATTATTGGTAAAGGTGTATACTGTCATACCAGAGTAAATTCTAGTCGATGAGCAAGAATGAACCATGGGAAAACTTTCAAGCCTTTCTGGCCTTATTCCCTCAAACTCAACTAAACCTCCAGCACCCCTACAAGCTGTTCCACCCTCATTTCTTACGAATGCGAATTTCTTCCCCGATACACCTCCGGGCATGACTAGGCCAGCTTGGTTTGCAAGCTCTGGTGGAAGGGCACCACTGATGTCATTGCTGTTTAAATCAAGCCAAATGAGGCTCTGGCATTTACCAAGCTCTGGTGGAATTTGCCCAGTCAGAGAATTGTTACCTAATTGCAGGATAGCAAGCTTCGGAAGATCTCCAAAACCAGAAGGGATTTCCCCAGTAAGGTTGTTGCCAGAAAGTGACACCCATATCATATTGGTACACTTGCCAATGGACTGTGGTATGCTTCCACTGATGAGATTATTGTTGAGAATCAGGGTCTCCAGGTTTCCTCCACTAAGACAAATGCTCTCTGGGATCTCACCGGTGATGTTATTTGCCCACATAACCAACTCAGAAAGATATGGCAAATTCCAAATATTTATGGGAATGGGACCATTCAAGCCGTTAAAACTAAGGTCCAGTGTCCTCAAGTTCTTACAGTTTCCGAGCTCCGTGGGCACACTTCCTGCGAGGTAATTGTTGGCTAAAAGAATCTTTTCCAAGGCTGAGGTTGAAGAGCAAAATCCTGGAGGGATACTCCCCTTAAAGGCGTTAGAACCAAGGTCAAGCACTTGAAGTTGAGTACAGTTGGTGAGTGACAAGGGCACAGAACCGGAAATATTGTTGTATGGTACATAAAGATATCTCAACTTGGGGAGACTGCTCACAACTACACTGAGGAAATCTCCTGAAAGTAGATTGTTTCCTAGGTTCAAAAGTTGCAAAGAAGAGCATGATGTAAAAGATGGAGGCAATCCACCTGTGAGTTTGTTAGATGACAGATCAAGCTCCTCGAGAGCTCCACAAGCCTGTCCCAACTCAGGAGGGATTTCACCAGTGAACAGATTATAAGCCAAAGATAGACGCTTCAATTTTTTAAAATTTCCCAACAAGCCCCCTGGAATCTTGCCCTGCAGCCCAATATGGGACAAGTCAAGTGCCTCTAGAAGGTGGCAGTTTCTGAGGCTAACTGGGAACCCAGAGTCAGAGAGGGTGTTATGAGACAAGCTGAGCTGAGTGAGGTTGCTGCACTGCCCAAAATTTAGGGTGGAGAACTTGCCAGAGAAGTTGTTGTGGGAGAGATCAAGAAGCTCCAGAGTATTTAGCATCAAACTCGGTGGTATGGGTCCAGAAAAGAGATTGCAAGAGAGATCAAGAACTACTAAATTCTTGCAATACAGGGGAGAGAAACCAAGTTTTCCTGTAAGCTTGTTATCAGAAAAGTTGAGCAGTTTCAAGTTCTGGCAGGTGGAAAGGGAGTAGTTCAATAGGGCAGAATTAGAAATCTGATTACGAGAGAGGTCAAGCTGTAGCAAAGAAGGACCAAACATAAGACTGCCCCCAGAGATAGAATTGCGAGAAAGGTTAACATAAGCCAGACGGTTACACGCGGAGAAAAATGATTGCGCAGGGAGATGATTTGAGATGGCGTTGGAAGACAAATCGAGAGTTTCGAGGTTGCATGAGACAGCAGAAAGATCAGCAGCAGAAAACAAGTTTCCTTGTAAGTAAAGACGACGGAGAGAAGACAAGGCAGTTAGGTTTGGGAGGTGGAGAGCACCGACAAGGCTGGAATAACTGAGGTCGAGGGCAGTAACACGGCCATCATCAGGAGAGCAGGAGACGCCATGCCATGAGCAGGGACTGGGAGAATCTTCAGTCCAGTTGGCTAAGACACCGTGAGGGTCAGAGGAAACGGAGATGCGCTTGAAAGCCATCAACTTAATCACATCATCATTGCTTTGCTTTTGGGCTGAAACCAGTTGTCTGGCTTGGAGATGGTGGAATAGAAGCAACAACCACAAACCAAAGATCGCAGTCAGGCCTTGTTCTGGTGATGATAAACATACTATCACCCTCCATACTTTCTTCATTTTTTTTCCCCTACTTTTCCTTCCTCTTCTCAGATTTACATCAAGAAATGGCGTGTCGGGCTGACACAAATATTAAAAAGCGGCTTGTACAAAGTATCTGTTGAGTGCAAGATTGGACATAGTAATTATAAGGGTGATTGCGAAGGAAATACTTTTGATGGGCTTCTAACTACTTGTCTCTCGGCCATGGATCTCTTTTCTGCAGACTCCTCTGTTAACCTCACTTTTAGATCTCTTGACAATCCAATTTCTCGAAGCAGATAGCAGCTTGGAGAGCTGAATCTTGACAAATAATGATAAAAAGTTAAAAAAATCAACGCTAACAAATACCATTGGTACAAAGGGCATAAAATATATAGTATTATATATGGTGAATGGGTAGTGAGAGAGAGAGTACCTGGTGTGATGTATGGAGGATAGTGAGTGAGGTCGGGACGGTGAGTACGATGTGCAGAACTGAAAGGCAGGCAAGTACAAGTTGGAGATTGGGACTTAATCCTGTTTGTGGACATGCAGAGTAGAGATAGGAAAGACAAGTGCGGTCTTCTTCTGGAGCGGACAGACAGACTATGAAAGAAGCGGTTGGAGCTGCAGTGGTGTCAGCATTGAGCAGGTGATGTTGAGGGAGAAATTTGGCATAATCTACGAACAACACCAACTTAGGTAAAGTGGTATTATTCGCAAAAGTAGTAAAGCCACAAAGAATAGAAAGAGAACAAGTAGAGAGAGGGAAAAGAGTGATTTGTGGGAGCGGAGCGGTCAAACTTTTGATTCTCGCTCTGCCCTTTTTTCTGGGCCCCACCTCTTCTCTCAATTGCCCCGCACGTACGTCTTTCCTTGTCACTTTTTCTTTTTGGATTTATCCCACCTACTTCCATTTTAATTTCTTTTCCTACCCTTTGTTAACATTTTCTATTAGTCCTTGAGATTTAGTCTACATTTTAATTTAATCAATTTTGGTCCCTTTACTTTTCAAAATTTTAAATTTTAGTTTTGTCCCAAATCGTTTGATTAAATTCAATTACAAGTCATATACCGTGCGTACAAGTGTAGATTAGTTCATATTCTCAAATTAGATTATTCAAGTCTTTATACTTCATATGTATATCAAATATACATATTTGATTAAATTTTAGTTCATATGTATTTTCAGGAAAATACTTTTAATTTCCTAAATTTTTTTTATCAAGTACACAAATTGATGTTTGAACCCAAAGGAAAGCAAAAAGTGGACTTAATTGAAGAAATATGTGAAGAGATGGCCTACATTGAGATTTGGGAAAATATGAGGGCTTAAGTGCAAAGATGTTTTTTAGTTGAATTGGTCAATAGCCTATATTTGAATTTTGTTATTTTCTTAATTTTATTTTGACTAAAATTTATTTATTTTAAGTAAATGGGAAATTTAGTTTAGAAGGAGTCAAGCTATTTTTAATAATCCAATTGTGTATAAATAAGGTCTTTTGGGTTCAATTGAAAATATACTATTGACACGACGAGAGTCCAACTCGAGACAAAAATGCGAGAGCAGATTACAACAACAAGTCCCTGTGGAATCGACCCTACTACCTTATACTACTAATTTGTATTATTTGTAATAAAAATATTTATATTTGGTGGATTTGACACCTATCAGTGAGTGTCTATTGACTTGGTCTTGCTTCCTTTATATGTGAAAATTTGCATAATGCCAAATTAGTTTCCACACAAAACAACAAAATTGTGTTCTATTGGCTACGTTTAACTTGAGAAAAAAGAGGAACAATAATAGCCATTTGTTAAGATCTGCTCCTGAAATAACAGCTCCATGCATTGAACTATTTTAGTTTTTAAATTTATGAAATTTTATTTTTCTTATAATATATAAATTATACAAAAGAATAATTATATATAATATAAATAATTTAAGATATATACAAAATTTTAAAATTCAAATTAAAAGTTGACCCGTCAGCACTTATGTGGATTTCTATGCCTTATGTCCTATTTGAGCCAAATCAATCTTGACTAATAAATGTTATTTCTAACTATAAAAAGTTTAGGTATCAAGATGGAATATATATATATATATATATATATATATAGTTTAAGTATCAATTCATGGGATAAGTTTTTGTAGTATTAACTCTTATTTAGAATAATAACATTTCAGAAATAATTATGTTTAGAACAACTTGTATTTAAAACAATTGCGTTATTGTTTCAAAAGAGATATTAAGTGAAACGACGATGCTAGTTGTTCCACGCTTAATAACACAATTTCCTGACATATAATATTATTTATCTAAAAAAAGAGATAAAATGTTAATAACTAAAACCGAATATCTACCATGTTAAAGAAGAAATTAATCCCATATTGCCACCTTTTCCTTATTGAGATATTTCTCAAAAGGTAAAGTTACAGAATTCCATACAAATATGAAAATCTTTACAGTCATCCAATCTAACTATAAAACAACTTCCATATTTTAAATTGTTACTGAAAATTTGGGTAAGCTACGTTACCTATTTTCTGAAACATGTTTGATTATGTTTTGTAAAAAAAAGGAAATATCAGATGATTGAAAGAAAAGGAAGAATATAATAACAAAATACATAGGTGATGTTGTGAATCCAAAGTATTAGAATTGTTGAAGATTTCGAGGGAAGATAGTTTTGGAGACGATGGTAAACTTCGAGGCACAGATGATGCTTTCTAAAGAGAACTATTTTCCTCCACACAAAGTTGCTAGAGGGTTAAGACAAAGGTTCTCCCGAAATACAACGAAGTTTTGAATTTCCTTTGATTAGAAAAATCACGAAATTCTCTAACTCTTATTCTAATTTCTGAAAATTGTAATTGATTGCAAAAGAAAAACTATGAAATTGTTGTGAGCATCATAGTACATCTATTTATATGCACTCAATGGACACCTTTTGAAGAGTCACAACCCTTTCAAATTGGATAGCATCTTTTGAAGAGTCACAACCCTTTTCATATTGGACATACCTCTTGGAAGAGACTTGTCCCATGTCCATTAGATGATAAGTCATCATTTTTCAATTAAATTTGAAAGATCATTACTTTTAATTTGCAATCTATATATTTCCAACAATCCCCCACTAGATTGCTAATTCCAGAAAATAAGTACACAACGATTAAGCATAAAGAAGGGTGTCCGCAAATTGAACCTTTTTTTAGTGCAAATTTCTCAAAGTATCAAAAAAGTGAATGATGGCTAGTCGCTTGAACCATCACTCTTAAATTCAATACCGGAAAAATTTCACACATAATTATAAAGAAATAGAGTAAGAGTTTAATTGTTTTAGCACTGTTATGGCCATGTGCTCATCCCGTTTCATGAACATGTACGAGATAAACCATAAATAAAATCTCATTGAAGCGGCACCACTTCATGTCCATATAGGTGGATTTCATGACAATTAATGTCCATCCATTAAGAGTAAAACTCATCCTCCTAAAATATATTCACTAAATCATAGTTTTTAGTGCACATTGTCATTCGATAACTTGTTATTACCCTTTGAACCTTGAAACTAACTTTTGGCTAAAAAAAGGTAGGGTTTCCATTATCAATGACTCAATTAGAATGGTTTTAATCCCATCTTAGTGGTGGTACTTTTAACTAAATCCCCTGACAAACCTTTTGTCAGTGGATCTACTAAATTGTCAATTTACTTAACATAGGTAACAATTATCACATCATCCCTAATCAATTGTCTCACATACTCATGTCTCAAACTTATATGTCTAGACTTTCCATTGTACACCTTATTGTACGCTCGAGACATGGTTGATTCACTATCACAATATACGGAAATGGCGAACCTATGTTGTGGCCACAATTTTATATCTAGTAATAGATTTCTTACCATTCTGCTTCCTTGCCCGTAGCCTCTAAGGCTATAAATTTAGCCTCTATAGTTGAATGTGAGATGCAAGTTTGTTTCTTGGAGGCCCAACTAATGGCTCCACCTCCGATTGTAAAAATCCATCCAGATGTGGACTTATTGTCACTTAAACTTGTAATCCAACTTGCATCCGAGTAACCTTCTAGTACTGCAGGATAATCACTATATAATCCCAAATTTTTTGTTTTCTTAAGATAACCAAAAATCTTACAAATTTCTTTCCAATGGTCGATACAAGGACAATTTGTAAATCTCGTCAATTTGCACATAGCAAATGGGATATCGAGTCTAGTGCAATGCATTGCATACATTAGACTTCCAATTGCGCTATAGCCTTGCATTTATTCTCACTTAACTTGAAGTTCAAATCGTATGGAGTGTTCGAATCCTTGATATTCAAGTGTTTGAACTTTTCCAATACTTTCTCAATGTAGTGAGATTGGCTTAATGCAAAACCCCTTTCATGCTTTTTCACCTTTATACCAAGAATTGCATCTACCTCGGTAAGATCTTTCATCTAAAAATTCGAGGCTAGATACTCTTTGGTCTCACGAACACTTTCCATGTTCGTTTTAAAAATCAACAAATCATCTACATAGAGGCAAGTAATTACACCGTATCTATCAGTGAATTTAGTGTAAATACATTTATCCACACCATTATGTAAAAAACACCATATGACAAAATAACAGAGTCAAATTTCTCATGCCACTGTTTAGGGGCTTGTTTTAAACCATATAATGATTTGATCAACTTACACACCTTGTGTTCATTCCCAGGAAGCACAAAGCCTTCTGGTTGTTCCATGTAAACTTCTTCTTCGAGATCACCATTCAAAAAAGTCGTTTTATCATCCATTTGATGTACATGTAACTTATGAATGGATGCAAGTGCTATAAGAATCCGAATGGAGGTCATCCTAGCTACTGGTGCATAGGTGTCAAAATAATCTAGGCCTTCTTTTTGCCTAAATCCTTTAGCCACCAACCTAGCCTTAAAGAATGGAGAACTCCCTGTTAGAGTGTTCTTCTATTAAACACCCATTTACACCCGATAGGCTTTGATCCTTGAGGAAGATCAACTAGAATCCAAGTATTATTGGACAATATTGAATCCATTTCATCATTGATCACCTCTTTCCAAAATGCCGCATCCCTAGAAGTCATGGCTTTACCATAGGATTGTGGATCACTATCCACATTAAACATTATGGGGATCTTCTTAATTACGGATTCTCTATTTCCCTCAACAAGGAATGCTAGAGATTGTAAGGAAATGAAATATTGTGAGGAAATGAAATCAGGACCAAAGTCCTTTACTTTTCTCACTCTTCGACTTTTCCTCGATTCCTTATCCTTATCGTCACAAAGACTTCATTTGGTTTGATCACTAAAGATCATTGGTTGATATTCTTTTTCTAAATCCGTTTAATCATCAAAAAACTTATTTTCAATGAATACAACATCTCTTGTTTCAATTATCGTATTTGACACTAAGTCAAGAATATGACATGCTTTAGAATGTTGGGCCTATCAAACGAATGCACCTTTGACGGCTCTTGGGCCTAACTTTTTTCTCCGTTGGTCGAGAACTCTATAGTAAGCCAAACACCCCCACACTTTGAAATAATATAAGTTTGGCATCCGACCCTTCCATAACTCATATGGAGATACTCTGAATGATGGTATTCTGTTAAGGATATAACACACAATCAATAATGCTTCACCCCATAAATTATATGGAAGTTTAGCATTTAACAACATCGAGTTAACCATATCCACTAAAGTACGGTTCTTTCTTTCCTCCAAACCATTTTGTTGTTGAGTAGAAGGCGTAGAACACTCATGCACCACATCTTGTTCCTCACAAAAAACATTAAATTCGTTGAAAAATATTCACCACCTCTATCACTACGAAACACTTTGATTTTCTTACTAAACAAATTCTCAACCTCGTTTTTAAAACGTTTAAACATATCAAAAGCCTCGTCTTTACTTTTCATGAGATACATATAAATAAATCTAGAAAAGTCATCTATAAAAGTGACAAAATATCATTTTCACCTCTTGTTAGAGTTCCATTTAATTCACAAACATCTGAATGAATTAAATCTAACACTTGCGAATTCCTTTCACACTTATTAGGAAATGGCTTCTTGGTAATTTTTGATTGAATACCAATTTCACATTTATCCATAAAGTCATCATTACTTAGATTGATATAACCATTCTTTTGCATATATTGTAAAGTTTTAAAATTAAAATGTGCTAAACGTGCATGCCATAAAGAATAAGACTCAATAATATAAGCAGAAGAATTGACTTTATTTATATCAATGCTCAACTTGAACATACCCTCATTACAATATCATTTTCCTACATATATATCACCCTTAAGCAAAACAAACTTATCGGATTCCAAGATAACATTAAACCTCTTGTTACACAGAAGACTCACAGACACTAAATTCTTTCTCACATAAGGAACATGCAACACATCGGTCAAAGTCAATTTCTTCCCAGATATGAAGTTGAGTTCCACCGTCCCTTGACCGAGAACCTTAACCGATTGATAGTTTCCCATAAGCACTTCACGATTTGCCACTAATTCATAATTCTTGAATTGTTATTGATCATTACACACATGGACAGTAGCACTAGAGTCAAGCCACCAATTATAAGACTTATCAGTCATGGCTATGTTGAGTTCGGTAATCATACCAATCTCCAAATTTTCAACCCCTTCTGTAACCATGGCCACTAAGTTCATATCCTCCACCAAATTGGCTTTGGAAGTTGTGGTATCTTGCTTCTTTTTGAGAAGTTTACAATCTTTAATGTAGTGTCCTTTCTTATTGCAATTATAGCAATTGTGAGTTTTTTTCTTCTTGTTTTGCATGACATTGGTCTCGAATGTGGCCTTTCTCTTACCATTTCGAGAGTTCTTAGACTTGCTCACATGGTTCACTTTAGAACTTTGGGGAAGATACACTGCATCACGCATTCGAGTTTCCTCTTCAATGCTCAAATGCCTAAGTATTTTCTCCACAGTGAAGTCCTCTGCCATATGCAGAAGTTCTTCCGATAATTGTTCCAAGACGAGGGCAATTTTGAGATGATAGCCCCGACTAGTAACATTTTCGGAATAACAACTTTCAAATCACGAAATCTACTTACAAGGACTTGTAATTCATGGCCTTGATCCATGATCGGGATGCTGTCAAGAATTTTGAATTCAAAATATTTCATCATTAAAAATTTATCGGAACCTTGTCGCTCAGTGTTGTATTTCTCTTCAAGAGCTTTCCATATTTCCATCGGGGATTGCATCGACATGTAAAGATCATACAGTCGATCGGACAAGGTGTTAAGAATGTGTTCACGACATGTGAAATTTTCTTCCTCATGCTTCTTCTTGAGTTCGGCCACTTTCACAATTTCCTCGGAATTTGCATTAGGGGTGGGATCTTCCACAGGTTGTAGGTTTGGATCCAGAACGTATTTCACATTCAAGACAGTAAGAAGGAACAACATATTATCCTTCCAACGATTGAAGTTTGAGCCATCAAATCGGTCAAGTTTCACAAACTCTTGGTTCATCACTTTGAATGTTGTAGTAGCCTCCGTCGCAATCTTCATAAATAGTTCTATTTTATTGTTGAAGATTTCGAGGGAAGATAGTTTCGGAGACGATAGTAAACTTTGAGGCACAGATGACGCTTTCCAAAGAGAACTATTTGCCTCCACACAAAGTTGCTAGAGGGTTAAGACAAAGGTCCTCCCAGGATACAATGAAGTTTTGAATTTCCTTTGATTAGAAAAATCACGGAATTCTCTAACTCTTATTCTAATTTCTGAAAATTGTAATTGATTGCAAAAGAAAAAATATGAAATTGTTGTGAGCATCATAGTCAATCTATTTATATGCACTCAATGGACACCTTTTGAAGAGTCACAACCCTTTCAACTTGGATGGACAACTTTTGAAGAGTCACAACCCTTTTCATATTGGACATACCTCTTTGAAGAGACTTGTCCCATGTCCATTGGATGATAAGTCATCATTTTTCAATTAAATTTGAAAGATCATTACTTTTAATTTGCAATCTATATATTTCCAACAAGAATTGGTGTATCTAATGTCCCCTTTATCTGATAATAAATTTACTCTATGATGCTTAATCTACTTCTCTTTTTACTTGCATTTTGCAACTTCTTAATATAAAAAATAATAAAATAGATTTGCAAATCAAAATTGCTAAAATTTGCAACACTTAATGTCCCGGCACTTAATTTAGACGGCCAATCATCTAACCATGTTTAAACGTAACATTTTAATTATTGTCAAATCACTCCAAAATAGATAAAAAAAAGTTAATGTTTGTTAATTTTACTAACGTTACATCCACATGATGGTCCTTGTGTATGCCATGTCAGCAATTATGTAACATTTTAAAACTTAAAAATATTTCTTATACTTATTTTTAATTTTTTTAATTTTTGAAATTTAGAAATTAATTATTGCTGACGTGGCATTCATGTGGCAATTCACGTATATGTCATCTCAGCAAAGTTAACAGGCATTAACTTCTCCATCCATTTTGGGGTGATTTGATATATAGCACAAGTTTAAGGGTTAAAATAGTTGAAAAGTTAAACGAAGAACTAAAATGACCATTTTATAAAATTGAAGGGCCAAATAGTTATTATTCAAAATTTGAAAGTAACTTTATAAAAAAAATATAATTTTGTATATTATTGAAATTGAAAAATTGAATGGATATTTTCTATTTTTACAAAACGAAAAAAGATTGCATTTGAATACTTCAAAAAATTAAACACTCGTTATATTGTTATATTGATATATTTTCTATTAATTGCAAGAAAACTCCTGCATTTTTCTTCCTTAGATGAAATTTTGTGGAAAACATTTTGATATAGGTCCTCCAAATTTACATAAAAAGTTAATTTAATTTTTCATTTAGTTTTTCAATTCTTTTAGCATTTAAACTTGCGTTATTAATTAAGTCACCTTAAAATAGATGGAAAAATTAATGTTTGTTAACTTTATTGACGCATACATGTGCATTGCCACATGGATGTCATGTTAACAGTTAATTAATTTTTAAAATTTAAAAATTCAAAAAATATAAAAATCATTTAAAAAAATAAAAATTATTAATTTCTGAAGCAACACATAACCGAACATGTTTTTTGGTCCCCCGATTTCACCTCAATGCATTCAATTTCTAAATTGATTAATTAGTTTAGTTTCAAGACCAATGTCTATTGACTTCACTTGGTCTTGCTTCCTCTTATCACTGTCAACCAAACTTAATCGACAAGCATTGAGGAAATTTCAATCTTTTGCAGCACAATGTACAAGAATTCCACTAAAAAACACAACAAATTTCTATATAGACTAGGTTTACTCTAAAAAGAGATGATGCGGTGAGAAAAAGGGTTAAAATTGAACATTGATAATGAAAAAATATAGCAAATAAAACGAAAAAAAAAAGAACATACAAATTTTACGTGAAAACCCTTTCAAGAAAAAACCACGGACAAAGGAGAAGAAAGTTCACTAATGTCGAAAATCAAATAATTATAAGAGGAGATTATTACATCTATTTATAGGTTGAAAAACCTTATTCTAATCATAACTAATAGAAGCAAATTAGTAAGGTTGAAAATTCTTGTTCTAATTAAAATAAAATAGATGACTTATTCTAATTAAAATAAAATAAAATAAGTTAAATTTTATTTGGACTTTACTTTTATTTTATTTTACCGCTATATTTTATTTTAACAAGAATTCTAGTCACCCAATTTCTAATAACCTCCATCTTAGCATAAATTCTCAATGAACAAGTTTTTCACCACGAACTCTTAATAAACATGTTCTCCACCTCTTCCACGAAACCCTTTAAGGGGTATTCTTCAACAATGAACATCAACCAAATCCTAACAATGCTCAAACTTGGTTATAGGAAGTGACTTAGTCATCTTATCTGCAGAATTTTCATGTGTACTAACTTTGCTCACAACAATATCTTCATGAGCAATAATATCACACGCAAAATGATATCGAACATCAATGTGCTTTGCTCTCTCATGAAACATTTGATCTTTCGTAAGGAAGATGGCACTCTGACTGTCACAAAATATTGTATTGATCTGAAGGTCTTTATTGAGTTTACCAAAGAGTCCTTTTAACCAAATAGATTCTTTACAAGCATCAATAGTCGCCATGTACTCAACTTCAGTGGTAGACAAAGCAATTATAGGTTGCAAAGTGGCTTTGAAGGTCTTTATTGAGTTTACCAAAGAGTCCTTTTAACCAAATAGATTCTTTACAAGCATCAATAGTCGCCATGTACTTAACTTCAGTGGTAGACAAAGCAATTGTAGGTTGCAAAGTGGCTTTCCAACTGATTGTGCAACCCCCAATTGTAAAGACATACCCTGTGAGAGATCTTCTATCAGGGGCTCCAGCAAAATTAGCATCAACATACCCAATAACTCCATCTCTAATTCTTCCAAACTATAAGCAAACATCAGTAGTACCTCGTAAATATCTCAAAATCAACAGAATGCTTTCTAGTGTTCTATACCGGGATTCGTCATGTAGCTGCTAATTGCACTAACTGCATATGATAAATCTAGACGTGAGCTAACCATAGCATCCATGAGAGATCCTACTGCATTAGAATATGAAACACGTGACATGTAAGCAATCTCATCATTTGATTGCGAAGACAAAGCTAATGAAAGTCTGAAGCGGGTTACTAATGGAGTACTAATAGGCTTAGCAATCTGCATATTGAACCTACAAAGAAATTTCTCAATGTACCCTTTCTAACTTAGGTATAATTTACATGTATTTATATCTTTAAGAATCTTCATCCCATGTATCTTCTTTGTTGCTCTCAAATCTATCATCTCAAATTCTTCACTAAGTTGGGTTTCGACCTTTCTTATCTCTCCTTAATCTTTCGCTGCTACCAACATGTCATCAACATAAAGGAGTAAATACACAAAAGAACCATCACTGTTTTTCTTAAAATAAACACAATTGTCAAAGTTTTTTTTTTAAATCATGGGTAGTCATAAAAGAACCAAACCTCTTGTACCACTACAAATATCTCCCTTTTCTAAGACTAAGCCCTTTGGTTGCTACATGTAAATATCATCCATAAGTTCTCTATGCAAGAACGTTGTTTTTTACATCTAACTTTTTAAAAATTAAAAATATTTCTTATACTTATTTTTAATTTTTTGAAAATTTAAAAATTAATTAATTGTTGATGCGACATCAGCAAAGTTAACGGACATTAATTTTTCCATTTATTTCGGGGTGATTTGACATATAGCTCAAGTTTAAGGGTTAAAATAGTTGAAAAGTTAAATGAAGAACTAAAATGAATTTTTTTTTTATAAAATTGGAGGGTCAAATAAGTTATTATTCAAAATTTAAAAGTAACTTTATAAAAAATATATATAATTTTGTATATTATTGAAATTGAAAAATTGAATGGATATTTTCTTAATAAATTTTTTTATAAAATGAAAAAGGATTTCATTTGGATACTTCAAAAAGTTAAACAATCGTTATACTGTTATGCCGATATATTGATTGCAATTATAACTATAACAGCATAAAGAAACATATTACTTTAATTTATTGCTTCAAAATTCAAAGCAATATGTGAGGCCTATTGTATGTATGAAGCATATTTTCCACAAAACTCCAAATATTTCATTGGCTGGAATTCAATGTGCGTCATTTTCCCAGGAAACTGCATTTTTCTTCCTTCAATGAAATTTTGGGAAAATATTTTCATATAATTACTTATTTGGTCCTTCAATTTTACATAAAAAAGTTATTTTAATCTTTCATTTAATTTTTCTTAGTCTTTAAATTTGCGTTATTGGTTAAGTCACCCTAAAGTGGATGGAAAAATTAACGTTTGTTAATTTTATTAACGCATACATGTGCATTGCCATATGGATATCATGTCAGTAGTTAATTAATTTTAAAATTTTTAATAATAATTGAAAAAATATAAAATTATTAATTTATGAAGCAACACATAACCTAACATGTTTTCTGGGCCTCCAATTTCACATCAATGCATTCAGTTCCTAAATAGAATTGGTGTATCCAATGTCCCCTTTATCTGATAATAAATTTACTCTATCATGCTTAATCTACTTCTCTTTTTACTTGCATTTTGCAACTTCTTAATATAAAAATTAATAAAATAAATTTGCAAATCAAAATTGCTAAATGTTGCAACACTTAATGTCCCGACACTTAATTTAGACCTCCTTTTTTGAGACTATAAAATTCTCTGGTTGTTGCATGTAAATATCTTACTTAAGTTCTCCATGCAAGAACATTGTTTTTACATCTAACTTTTTAAAAATTAAAAAGATTCCTTATACTTATTTTTAATTTTTTAAAATTTAAAATTTTAAAAATTAATTAATTGTTGATGCGTCATTCATATGACAATCCACCTATATGCGACGTCAGCAAAGTTAACGGAAATTAACTTTTCCATCCATTTTTTGATGATTTGATATATAGCACAAGTTTAAGGGTTAAAATAGTTGAAAAGTTAAACGAAGAACTAAAATGATTTTTTTTTATATAAAATTGAAAGGCCAAATAAGTTATTATTCAAAATTTGAAAGTAACTTTATAAAAATTTAAATAATTTTGTATATTATTGAAATTGAAAAATTGAATGGATATTTTCTTAGTAAATTTTTTTATAAAATGAAAAAGAATTTCATTTGGATACTTCAAAATGTTAAACACTCGTTATATTGTTATATCGATATATTGATTGCAATTATAACTATAACATCATGAAGAAACATATTACTTTAATTTATTGCTTCAAAATTCAAAGCATGTGAGGCCTATTTTATGTAAGATGCATATTTTCCACAAAACTCCAAATATTTCATTGGTTGGATTTCAATGTGCGTCATTTTCCCAGGAAACTGCATTTTTCTTCGTTCAATGAAATTTTGGGAAAACATTTTGATATAACGATTTATTTGGTCCTTCAATTTTATATAAAAAGTTATTTTAATATTTCATTTAGTTTTTCACTTTTTTTAGTTTTTAAACTTATGTTATTGGTTAAGTCACCTTAAGATGAATGAAAAAATTAACGTTTGTTAACTTTGTCAACGCATACATATGAATGTTATGTCAATAGTTAAAAATTATTTTTAAAAATTAAAAATTCTTAATTTATGAAGCAACACATAACCGAACATGTTTTCTGGTTCCCCAATTTCACATCAATGCATTCAGTTTCTAAATAGATTAATTAGTTTGGTTTGTAGACCAATATCTATTGACTTCACTTGGTCTTGCTTCCTCTTATCACTCTCAACCAAACTTAATCGACAAGCAATAAGGAAATTTCAATCTAAACTTGAATATTAAGCAATCTCTTTGGAATCATCCCAACCAACTTGTTTGAACAGAGGTGGAGCCATTTCAAATTCCCTATAGACGAGGGAATGTAAACACTGAGAAAGGTTTAACCCTTTGAGAAAGGTTTGACCAACTGTCTAGTTTTTAAAATATTAATGAAAAAGTTTGTTAAAAATGAAGTCGATCCCAAGTTAAAATAGGTCGAAACAAACCGAATCCACAAAATTTTGTATCATGATAAAGAAAAACTGATGAACTGTAGGTTTTGTACCCATAATCCAACTTCAAGTCAAATTAGTGACAGTCAGTCTTATCTGTTAATGCTGAATTAATTTCTGGTAAATCCATTAGAATTCCGGTAAATTTACATTAGAATTGGAGCCAAAATTACTTGGTTAACTATTTTTCTTACTTCAAAAGACTATAAGACGTAAACTTTGGTCCAACGTACTGTTATCGTCTATTCACTTCAACTGCTCTTCCATCCTCTCTCAACCAAAAACCCTAAAACTTATTAATTAAAAACTATAATAAATCATTAAAACTACTAATAGTTATTGAATTATTTTTATTACATTATTTGATTAATATCACTTATTTTTAGATAAATCAAACATCGAAATCCTATTCTTTTCTCATGCAAACTTTTGAAAATACTTCTAAAATGTTTTTACTATGTCCGTGTAACTAAGCTTTCACTGATAAAATCTTGAAAGCGAGACCAAAAATTGAAAGTCATCAAAGAAGACAGATGCATGCCAATGCAACCCTTCACCATACAAAAAGTTACATTCAAAACAAACCCTTATAGATAGTACTTAATGCAATGAAATACAGATGAATTGTTACAATAATAAAGACAGATGCATGCCAATGCAACCCTTCACCATAGGAAAATACAACACTAATGCATGAACATCATTGCACTAACTAGATCCTTCTTCGACCATTGCTGCGATTGCCATTCTTTGAGTTTCTTCTTCGCCTCTTCTCATGTTGGCATTCAACCAAATCCACCAACCATTTTGGCTTAACAATTTGGAAAACAACATATCCCACGGCCATTCCGAACACTACTCCACATCCATAACCAATCAACACCACTTTCCAACCAAAAGTAATGTTCGTTTTTGAACCATCTTTTTCAAGCACATTTGGAGGTGGTGGCTCAATGATGTTGCAACCTTTCGAGACCGGAAATCCACATAGTCCCTTGTTTCCTTCATATGAATCATTTCCAAACGTGTTGAACTGTTTTCCTTGAGGAATCTCACCATGGAGTTGATTTTCAAAACCATTGAAGGACAAAAGGAATGCCAGATCTATCAATCTATTTGGAATATTGAAGATGGAAGAGGACCTTGGAGTTTATTATTGTCTAACTCTATTGATTTTATTGATTTGGATTGGAATTCTTTGATATTCCCACTGAATTGATTTTGAGAAAGATATATTGTCTTTAAGGAGGGAGCAGTATACAATCATGACGGAAGTGTTCTATTGAGTAAATTGTCAAATAAGCTTAAAGATATTAGATTAGGGAAAACTATTACCTCATCTGGAATAGAACCTTCTAATGAATTTACAGTTATTCCCAAGTACTCAAGCCGCATTAGGTTTAAAATTGACGATGGAATTTGTCCACTCAATTGGTTCCATGAAAAGTCTAAAACAATGAGTTGCAAGAGGTTCCCCAATGATCTTGGAATTTGTCCACTCAATCTTTGACAGAATAATTGCTTGATAGATCTATGTACTTTAAGGCCTGTAGATTATCAACTGAATCAATCAATTCTGTAGAGAAGGACATCCATGACAGATCCAAATGTTCAAGATTGCTGCTCCGATTGAACTTCAAAAGATCAAGATTGAGATTTTGGTTGCCACGCAAGTTTAGCAAATTGAGGTTTGGAAAATCAAAAATGTTTTTTGGGAATTTTCCTTGCAAATGACAATAAACAAGACTGAGAGACCTTAGAGAAGAGGATAGATTCTTGAAGACAAGAGGATTAATCGAATACATGTTTGTTCCATCCAAAAATAAATGTCTAGCCTCGGTTAGATTGTGAACAAGTCCCTCCGGAGCATGTTTGTCAATTGTTAATTGTTCATCAATCCAAGAGAGATCAAGTGAAACCAACTTTGACAGGTGGGAGACTTGGGATGGGACTTCTCCTACAAACCTTGTATGAGAAAGGTTGAGATATACTAGACTTTCAAACTGACCAAACTCAGAGGGCCTCTTGGAATCATTGAAATCATTGAAGGCAAGGCTGAGTTTTTGAAGGTGAGGAAGAAGGAAGAGAGTGGTATTGGAAGGGAAGGTGCCATAGAGCCAACTGCGGCTCAAGTCAAGGGAAATAACATGAGCATTTAGGAGACCACAAGTGACCCCATCCCATGAGCAGCAATCTATACCCTCCTTCCATGAATCTGTCTTGGGATAAGATTTGGGGCCGGCAATACCATAGCAATAACAATATGTCTGAGTGATGGAAAAGGAATTCTTGAAGTGGATAAGAGAAGCAGCTTCATGGTGAGAGCAGGAGTGAGATGCTGAAGAAGAAGAAGCATGAAGATGGGGAAAGAGGAGAAAAAGGCAGAGAAAGAGTAAGGAGGGCATGTTGTGTTTGGAGAGTAAGAAAGGTGAGAATGGTATTGATAGGAAACAAATAATATCCAAAATGGAACAAAAGATTCGTTTATGAAGACCGACTACAACATTATGAATTGGAGGAGTTGGAATTGATGACATTGAAAAGTTATGGATATGAGATGTTAGACATTTGAACTCCCTATTTATATTGTTCGTCATTTGAACTCCCTAAATATATACTTCAAAATATCTAAATGTAAATATTTTCAATTTATTCCCTAACGTATTTGAATTTAGATAAATTTAAGGAAATTTTTGAGGGACATATTAAGTAATTTAAATAAAAATTGTATATAGTTTTTTAAATTTTATTATTTTAAAAAAATAAAAAAAATGAGAAGGCTTTATTTTTGTTATTCTTATATATTTTAAGGGTTATTTAAATTTAATTTCAGAATAAGACAGACCTAACATGTATATAGACCAAAAGTTTAATTTTGTGCCGACATACTCTCATGCTACACCCTTTTTTCCAATCAATCTAAAAAAAAGTAATTACTTCATCAAGTTCTCTAAACATTTTACCTCTGCAAACTTTAGTTCAATGCCGTCAATTTGTAATGAACGCAATCGAGAAATTATTGAATCAACAAGCTGAAAAGCAAAAAATACTAATCTAAAATAGATAATACGTGGGTTGTCATGTGGGTGCCAATTAATAATCAACTTTTAAGGATTAAAAAAATTAAAAATTATATAAAATATTCTTAAATATTTTTTTTAAAATTTAATTAATTACTAAGTTTACATACACATAAATAACCATGTTAACAAAATTAACAGAAGTTAACTGAGATTTGCATAATGCAGAATTCCATACAAATATGAACATCATTATAAACATTCATTCTAATTGTAAAATAACTTTCATATTTTACATTTGCAGAATTTCTTTTTTTATAATAACTTTAATATTATAAAACATGTTTGATTTTGTTTTGTTTAAAAAAAAAAAAAGGAAATATCAAATGACTGAAAGAAAAGGAAGTATGTAATAAAGCTGATGATATGAATCTAAAGTATTACAATTGGTGCTTAATAAAAAAAAATCATTTTTGCCATCAGTTTATTTTTCATCTTTTTTAACATTTATTTGTGTTGTTTACTAAATTATCTTAAAATGGATGAAAAAGTTAATATCTGTCAACTTTACTGACGTGCATACATATGGATTGTTAGATCAACAATTTCATTTAAATTTAAAAAATATAAAATTAATTAAATACGTATAAATCTAAAAAAAATGCTTAAAATTAAAACTAAAATTTGGTGAAGTAACATTTTTTTGAATTTTTTTAATTATTTAAAAAAATCTTAAAATTTTCAAATTAAATTCCATATATTTTCTATCATTGTTGAACACTTTCAATCACATCAACAACTTCATGTTGTTTTACTTAGAAAATTTCAAATTAAAGAAATAGTCACCTTGATGGATTGAAATTAAAAATGAGTGTTATCCTCAACTAATATCAAGATTAGAGCATACAAATCAAAACTCATGTCTTAAAAGTTCAAACTAATGTCGCCTATATATGTTGAATAATAGCCTCTAAGAAACATATTTTCCACCGGAGACTGGAAACTTTGTATTGCTTGGAATTAATTGACTGTCATTTTCTATTCCTTGCAAGAAGATTTTGTATTGCTTTAAATTCAAACAAGAAATAGGGAAAAAACTACAAAGGAAACTTTATGGAAAGAAATTTTGGTAATTCAATTTCCCAGTCTTTACTCAAAGTTGGTTCTAAATTTAATTTAGAAAAAGAAAAGAAGACATGTATTCATTTTATATTATAATTTCAATACCGATCATTGTAGTGTCATTCATATTATCTTTGAAATGGTTCGTCGTCCTCCACCACAAACTATCTGAGTTTGCAGTGTGAAAGCAGCTACTTCCATTAGAGAAACCTTTCATTGTATATTGACTTGGTCTTCTTTCCTATAACACCCCAATTGCACCCTCAATTAAGCTTACTTCCATTAGATGCGGTCCACCAATTTTACCTAAACTTACATCAACATGGTTACTGAGTGAAGCACTTAATATTTGTCAAATCATCCAAAGAAATAATGGAACAGTTAACTTTTGTAAACTAACAGCGTTTACGTTGCCGTTAATAGACACCACATCAACACCGTTTATTGACGTGACAGTGTCACATAATCATTAATCGCTGACATGGTAGTGGCACGCCATGGGCCATTGATGACATATTAACCTTTGAGTTCAACTCAAATTTGTCTTCCTTTTGTCATAAATTAAGACTAGAACTAAATTTGATGGGAATGGTTACTTTTCATTAACTCAGTTTAAAAGACTATAAGACGTAAAGTTTGGTCCTATTTCAGTCTTTGTCAACCAAAGATTATCCACATGCAATGTAGGACGTTTACATTACGCAGAATTTTCAACAGGGATATGGAAATTTTGCAGTATTGACTATACTTTTACTCCACAAGAAAAGTCAAAGACTATCAATTGTGAATTGACTTCATTTGTTGTTGCTTCCTCCTATCACTGTCACCCAAACTTAATTTACAAGCAATGTTGAAATTTCGGACATTTGCGGCACAATGTACAATAATTCCACACCATTTGCAGTATTGGCTACGTTTACTTGAGGAAAAAGAAAGGCATGAATGCTGGAAATTTTAACAGTTTGTACGGTCAATGAAGCTACCTAAAAGCCATTAAGGATATAAATTCCTGCAATTGGATTAATCTGATGGTTGCAGCAATGTTTTGACAGTGTAATCGAATGCGAAATATGTTACTCTGCAATGCTATTGTAAATATTACTGTTAAATTTGTGGATAGATATATAGGTTTGGCAGAAAATTAAGATTACACGAAGCCAGGTTGAATGATTCCACGTTTGAACCTCTGCAACATAAATGCATATGGCACAAAGGCTCAAGCCATACCTTATGTTCATGAATTCTCATCATCACATGTTTATATGTATGGGTGTCAACCAAAGGTAATCTAGAATCAATGTAGAAATTTGCATAATGCCAAATAATTTTCCACACAAAAGAACGAAATTCTGCACTACGTTTAAGTTGAGAAAAAAGAGGAAGAAGAATGCTCCTTTGGTGTGGTCCCAAAGAATGTGAGTGATGGTAAATAATTTGTGTAATTTTATTTGTGTATTTTGGATTAATTTTCAGGAAAAAACTTTTAATTTCCTAAATTTTTTATCAAGTACACAAATTGATGTTTCAACCCAAAGGAAAGCAAAAAGTGGACTTAATTGAAGAAATATGTGAAGAGATGGGCTACATTGAGATTTGGGAAAATATGAGGGCTTAAGTGCAAAGATGTTTTTTAGTTGAATTGGTCAATAGTCTATATTTGAATTTTGTTATTTTCTTAATTTTATTTTGACTAAAATTTATTTATTTTAAGTAAATGGGAAATTTAGTTTAGAAGGAGTCAATCTATTTTTAATAATCCAATTGTGTATAAATAAGGTCTTTTGGGTTGAATTGAAAATATACTTTGGATTTTGTGAAGCAATTAAGAAATTCTCCATTTCTTCTTGTCTTTTGCGTCAGAATAGTCTGTCATTTCCATTTCAATTTGCATTCATTTTTCAAATTTGTTTAATTGTTTTCTTAATCCTTCACATTTCCATCTTTCATAATCACAAGCAATCCATCACCATCATTCATCAAGCATGATTAAAATCATACACCACTAAACTTCCATCTTGGCCTTAGGCCAGTATTCTTTCCGGTCAAGAATCGTGAGATACGAATTCGAGTTAAATATCCTTCATACGGTATTCATCATCTCTCCGGAATATCAGGGATAGTACAATTCGTCCCTTAAAAGTTAACTCGCTTTCAACAGAAAGTGCACGTTGGGTTGGAGTCGTTTTGACGTACAGTAGAGAAGAAGAATCGGCCGTGCTGTATTCAGAGTCCCGCAAACAAATTGACGGGTCCTGACGAAGTCATACTAGTGGGATTTTCGTCAAGGAAGATAGTGATCAGGATTAAACGTCCCACGCGGTTGAGACCGTTAATCCGAGTTGAGTTCTTCAGAATGCAAGGCTATTGAGGTCTTGAATCACGAACATGTGTATCTCTGTTAGACAATCGATAAGGGTTGGTTTGATAGGTCGTACCGGAACCAACTACGAAAGGAAGGATTGGTGGCTAGGACGTTCTTAGCTGCTATAACCAGCTTACTGATCGAAGGGGAAAACATCATTTCAAGGATCGAATTAAAAACCGGAGCACACTAAGTCTAAAGCTAAGGCTATTTAATTTTGATTGCAAATTAATATTTATTTTCTTATTTTATTTTTCGAATTTTTAAGGTTGTTATTTCTGTCGTTTCACTTGTTTTCTGAACATTTTCAATCACCCCCTGATTTATTTATTTATTTTCCACCAAGACAGCTTCAAGTCGTGGGCATGACTATTGACACGACGAGAGTCCAACTCGAGACAAAAATACGAGAGCAGATTACAACAACAAGTCCCTGTGGAATCGACCCTACTACCTTATACTACTAATTTGTATTATTTGTAGTAGAAATATTTATATTTGGTGGATTTGACACCTATCAGTGAGTGTCTATTGACTTGGTCTTGCTTCCTTTATATGTGAAATTTTGCATAATGCCAAATTAGTTTCCACTCAAAACAACAAAATTGTGTTCTATTGGCTACGTTTAACTTGAGAAAAAAGAGGAACAATAATAGCCATTTGTTAAGATCTGCTCCTGAAAAAACAGCTCCATGCATTGAACTATTTTAGTTTTTAAATTTATGAAATTTTATTTTTCTTATAATATATAAATTATACAAAAGAATAATTATATATAATATAAATAAATTAAGATATATACAAAATTTTAAAATTCAAATTAAAAGTTGACCCGTCAGCACTTATGTGGATTTCTATGCCTTGTGTCCTATTTGAGCGAAATCAATCTTGACTAATAAATGTTATTTCTAACTATAAAAAGTTTAGGTATCAAGATGAAATATATATATATATATAGTTTAAGTATAAATTTATGGGATAAGTTTTTGTAGTATTAACTCTTATTTAGAATAATAACATTTCAGAAATAATTATGTTTAGAACAACTCGTATTTAAAACAATTGCGTTATTGTTTCAAAAGAGATATTAAGTGAAACGATGATGCTAGTTGTTCCACGCTTAATAACACAATTTCCTGACATATAATATTATTTATCTAAAAAAAGAGATAAAATGTTAATAACTAAAACCGAATATCTACCATGTTAAAGAAGAAATTAATCCCATATTGCCACCTTTTCCTTATTGAGATATTTCTCAAAAGGTAAAATTACAGAATTCCATACAAATATGAAATTCTTTACAGTCATCCAGTCTAACTATAAAACAACTTCCATATTTTAAATTGTTACTGAAAATTTGGGTAAGCTACGTTATCTATTTTCTGAAACATGTTTGATTATGTTTTGTAAAAAAAAGGAAATATCAGATGATTGAAAGAAAATGAAGAATATAATAACAAAATACATAGGTGATGTTGTGAATCCAAAGTATTAGAATTGTTGAAGATTTCGAGGGAAGATAGTTTCGGAGACGATAGTAAACTTCGAGGCACAAATGATGCTTTCTAAAGAGAACTATTTTCCCCCACACAAAGTTGCTAGAGGGTTAAGACAAAGGTCCTCCTGAAATACAACGAAGTTTTGAATTTCCTTTGATTAGAAAAATCACGAAATTCTCTAACTCTTATTCTAATTTCTGAAAATTGTAATTGATTGCAAAAGAAAAAATATGAAATTGTTGTGAGCATCATAGTACATCTATTTATATGCACTCAATGGACACCTTTTGAAGAGTCACAACCCTTTCAAATTGGATAGACATCTTTTGAAGAGTCACAACCCTTTTCATATTGGACATACCTCTTGGAAGAGACTTGTCCCATGTCCATTAGATGATAAGTCATCATTTTTCAATTAAATTTGAAAGATCATTACTTTTAATTTGCAATCTATATATTTCCAACAATCCCCCACTAGATTGCTAATTCCAGAAAATAAGTACACAACGATTAAGCATAAAGAAGGGTGTCCGCAAATTGAACCTTTTTTTAGTGCAAATTTCTCAAAGTATCAAAAAAGTGAATGGTGGCTAGTCGCTTGAACCATCACTCTTAAATTCAATACCGGAAAAATTTCACACATAATTATAAAGAAATAGAGTAAGAGTTTAATTGTTTTAGCACTGTTATGGCCATGTGCTCATCCCGTTTCATGAACATGTACGAGATAAACCATAAATAAAATCTCATTGAAGCGGCACCACTTCATGTCCATATAGGTGGATTTCATGACAATTAATGTCCATCCATTAAGAGTAAAACTCATCCTCCTAAAATATATTCACTAAATCATAGTTTTTAGTGCACATTGTCATTCAATAACTTGTTATTACCCTTTGAACCTTGAAACTAACTTTTGGCTAAAAAAAGGTAGGGTTTCCATTATCAATGACTCAATTAGAATGGTTTTAATCCCATCTTAGTGGTGGTACTTTTAACTAAATCCCCTGACAAACCTTTTGTCAGTGGATCTACTAAATTGTCAATTGACTTAACATAGGTAACAATTATCACATCATCCCTAATCAATTGTCTCACATACTCATGTCTCAAACTTATATGTCTAGACTTTCCATTGTACACCTTATTGTACGCTCGAGACATGGTTGATTCACTATCACAATATATGGAAATGGCGAACTTATGTTGTGGCCCCAATTTTATATCTAGTAATAGATTTCTTACCATTCTGCTTCCTTGCCCGTATTCGCTAAGGCTATAAATTTAGCCTCTATAGTTGAATGTGAGATGCAAGTTTGTTTCTTGGAGGCCCAACTAATGGCTCCACCTCCGATTGTAAAAATCCATCCAGATGTGGACTTATTGTCACTTAAACTTGTAATCCAACTTGCATCCGAGTAACCTTTTAGTACTGCAGGATAATCACTATATAATCCCAATTTTTTTGTTTTCTTAAGATAACCAAAAATCCTACAAATTTCTTTCCAATGGTCGATACAAGGACAATTTGTAAATCTCGTCAATTTGCACATAGCAAATGTGATATCGGGTCTAGTGCAATGCATTGCATACATTAGACTTCCGATTGCGCTATAGCCCTGCCTTTATTCTCACTTAACTTGAAGTTCAAATCGTATGGAGTGTTCGAATCCTAGATATTCAAGTGTTTGAACTTTTCCAATACTTTCTCAATGTAGTGAGATTGGCTTAATGCAAAACCCCTTTCATGCTTTTTCACCTTTATACCAAGAATTGCATCTACCTCGGTAAGATCTTTCATCTAAAAATTCGAGGCTAGATACTCTTTGGTCTCACGAACACTTTCCATGTTCGTTTTAAAAATCAACAAATCATCTACATAGAGGCAAGTAATTACACCGTATCTATCAGTGAATTTAGTGTAAATACATTTATCCACACCATTATGTAAAAAACACCATATGACAAAATAACAGAGTCAAATTTCTCATGCCACTGTTTAGGGGCTTGTTTTAAACCATATAATGATTTGATCAACTTACACACCTTGTGTTCATTCCCAGGAAGCACAAAGCCTTCTGGTTGTTCCATGTAAACTTCTTCTTCGAGTTCACCATTCAAAAAAGTCGTCTTATCATCCATTTGATGTACATGTAACTTATGAATGGATGCAAGTGCTATAAGAATCCGAATGGAGGTCATCCTAGCTACTGGTGCATAGGTGTCAAAATAATCTAGGCCTTCTTTTTGCCTAAATCCTTTAGCCACCAACCTAGCCTTAAAGAATGGAGAACTTCCTGTTAGATTGTTCTTCTCTTAAACACTCATTTACACCCGATAGGCTTTGATCCTTGAGGAAGATCAACTAGAATCCAAGTATTATTGGACAATATTGAATCCATTTCATCATTGATCACCTCTTTCCAAAATGCCGCATCCCTAGAAGTCATGGCTTTACCATAGGATTGTGGATCACTATCCACATTAAACATTATGGGGATCTTCTTAATTACGGATTCTCTATTTCCCTCAACAAGGAATGCTAGAGATTGTAAGGAAATGAAATATTGTGAGGAAATGAAATCAGGACCAAAGTCCTTTACTTTTCTCACTCTTCGACTTTTCCTCGATTCCTTATCCTTATCGTCACAAAGACTTCATTTGGTTTGATCACTAAAGATCATTGGTTGATATTCTTTTTCTAAATCCGTTTAATCATCAAAAAACTTATTTTCAATGAATACAACATCTCTTGTTTCAATTATCGTATTTGACACTAAGTCAAGAATATGACATGCTTTAGAATGTTGGGCCTATCAAACGAATGCACCTTTGACGGCTCTTGGGCCTAACTTTTTTCTCCGTTGGTCGAGAACTCTATAGTAAGCCAAACACCCCCACACTTTGAAATAATATAAGTTTGGCATCCGACCCTTCCATAACTCATATGGAGATACTCTGAATGATGGTATTCTGTTAAGGATATAACACACAATCAATAATGCTTCACCCCATAAATTATATGGAAGTTTAGCATTTAACAACATCGAGTTAACCATATCCACTAAAGTACGGTTCTTTCTTTCCTCCAAACCATTTTGTTGTTGAGTAGAAGGCGTAGAACACTCATGCACCACATCTTGTTCCTCACAAAAAACATTAAATTCGTTGAAAAATATTCACCACCTCTATCACTACGAAACACTTTGATTTTCTTACTAAACAAATTCTCAACCTCGTTTTTAAAACGTTTAAACATATCAAAAGCCTCGTCTTTACTTTTCATGAGATACATATAAATAAATCTAGAAAAGTCATCTATAAAAGTGACAAAATATCATTTTCACCTCTTGTTAGAGTTCCATTTAATTCACAAACATCTGAATGAATTAAATCTAACACTTGCGAATTCCTTTCACACTTATTAGGAAATGGCTTCTTGGTAATTTTTGATTGAATACCAATTTCACATTTATCCATAAAGTCATCATTACTTAGATTGATATAACCATTCTTTTGCATATATTGTAAAGTTTTAAAATTAAAATGTGCTAAACGTGCATGCCATAAAGAATAAGACTCAATAATATAAGCAGAAGAATTGACTTTATTTATATCAATGCTCAACTTGAACATACCCTCATTACAATATCCTTTTCCTACATATATATCACCCTTAAGCAAAACAAACTTATCGGATTCCAAGATAACATTGAACCCCTTGTTACACAGAAGACTCACAGACACTAAATTCTTTCTCACATAAGGAACATGCAACACATCGGTCAAAGTCAATTTCTTCCCAGATGTGAAGTTGAGTTCCACCGTCCCTTGACCGAGAACCTTAACCGATTGATAGTTTCCCATAAGCACTTCACGATTTGCCACTAATTCATAATTCTTGAATTGTTATTGATCATTACACACATGGACAGTAGCACTAGAGTCAAGCCACCAATTATGAGACTTATCAGTCATGGCTATGTTGAGTTCGGTAATCATACCAATCTCCAAATTTTCAACCCCTTCTGTAACCATGGCCACTAAGTTCATATCCTCCACCAAATTGGCTTTGGAAGTTGTGGTATCTTGCTTCTTTTTGAGAAGTTTACAATCTTTAATGTAGTGTCCTTTCTTATTGCAATTATAGCAATTGTGAGTTTTTTTCTTCTTGTTTTGCATGACATTGGTCTCGAATGTGGCCTTTCTCTTACCATTTCGAGAGTTCTTAGACTTGCTCACATGGTTCACTTTAGAACTTTGGGGAAGATACACTGCATCACGCATTCGAGTTTCCTCTTCAATGCTCAAATGCCTAAGTATTTTCTCCACAGTGAAGTCCTCTGCCATATGCAGAAGTTCTTCCGATAATTGTTCCAAGACGAGGGCAATTTTGAGATGATAGCCCCAACTTGTAACATTTTCGGAATAACAACTTTCAAATCACGAAATCTACTTACAAGGACTTGTAATTCATGGCCTTGATCCATGATCGGGATGCTGTCAAGAATTTTGAATTCAAAATATTTCATCATTAAAAATTTATCGGAACCTTGTCGCTCAGTGTTGTATTTCTCTTCAAGAGCTTTCCATATTTCCATCGGGGATTGCATCGACATGTAAATATCAGACAGTTGATCGGACAAGGTGTTAAGAATGTGTTCACGACATGTGAAATTTTCTTCCTCATGCTTCTTCTTGAGTTCGGCCACTTTCACAATTTCCTCGGAATTTGCATTAGGGGTGGGATCTTCCACAGGTTGTAGGTTTGGATCCAGAATGTATGTCACATTCAAGACAGTAAGAAGGAACAACATATTATCCTTCCAACGATTGAAGTTTGAGCCATCAAATCGGTCAAGTTTCACAAACTCTTGGTTCATTACTTTGAATGTTGTGGTAGCCTCCGTCGCCATCTTCATAAATAGTTCTATTTTATTGTTGAAGATTTCGAGGGAAGATAGTTCCGGAGACTATAGTAAACTTTGAGGCACATATGACGCTTTCCAAAGAGAACTATTTGCCTCCACACAAAGTTGCTAGAGGGTTAAGACAAAGGTCCTCCCAGGATACAATGAAGTTTTGAATTTCCTTTGATTAGAAAAATCACGGAATTCTCTAACTCTTATTCTAATTTCTGAAAATTGTAATTGATTGCAAAAGAAAAAATATGAAATTGTTGTGAGCATCATAGTCAATCTATTTATATGCACTCAATGGACACCTTTTGAAGAGTCACAACCCTTTCAACTTGGATGGACAACTTTTGAAGAGTCACAACCCTTTTCATATTGGACATACCTCTTTGAAGAGACTTGTCCCATGTCCATTGGATGATAAGTCATCATTTTTCAATTAAATTTGAAAGATCATTACTTTTAATTTGCAATCTATATATTTCCAACAAGAATTGGTGTATCTAATGTCCCCTTTATCTGATAATAAATTTACTCTATGATGCTTAATCTACTTCTCTTTTTACTTGCATTTTGCAACTTCTTAATATAAAAAATAATAAAATAGATTTGCAAATCAAAATTGCTAAAATTTGCAACACTTAATGTCCCGACACTTAATTTAGACGGCCAATCATCTAACCATGTTTAAACGTAACATTTTAATTATTGTCAAATCACTCCAAAATAGATAAAAAAAAGTTAATGTTTGTTAATTTTACTAACGTTACATCCACATGATGGTCCTTGTGTATGCCATGTCAGCAATTATGTAACATTTTAAAACTTAAAAATATTTCTTATACTTATTTTTAATTTTTTTAATTTTTGAAATTTAGAAATTAATTATTGCTGACGTGGCATTCATGTGGCAATTCACGTATATGTCATCTCAGCAAAGTTAACAGGCGTTAACTTCTCCATCCATTTTGGGGTGATTTGATATATAGCACAAGTTTAAGGGTTAAAATAGTTGAAAAGTTAAACGAAGAACTAAAATGACCATTTTATAAAATTGAAGGGCCAAATAGTTATTATTCAAAATTTGAAAGTAACTTTATAAAAAAAATATAATTTTGTATATTATTGAAATTGAAAAATTGAATGGATATTTTCTATTTTTACAAAACGAAAAAAGATTGCATTTGAATACTTCAAAAAATTAAACACTCGTTATATTGTTATATTGATATATTTTCTATTAATTGCAAGAAAACTCCTGCATTTTTCTTCCCTAGATGAAATTTTGTGGAAAACATTTTGATATAGGTCCTCCAAATTTACATAAAAAGTTAATTTTATTTTTCATTTAGTTTTTCAATTCTTTTAGCATTTAAACTTGCGTTATTGGTTAAGTCACCTTAAAATGGATGGAAAAATTAATGTTTGTTAATTTTATTGATGCATACATATGCATTGCCACATGAATGCCATGCCTACAGTTAATTAATTTCTAAAATTTAAAAATTCAAAAATATAAAAATCATTTAAAAAAATAAAAATTATTAATTTCTGCAGCAACACATAACCGAACATGTTTCTGATCCCCGGATTTCACCTCAATGCATTCAATTTCTAAATAGATTTATTAGTTTGGTTTCAAGACCAATGCAAAGAACTTTCTCAATGTACCATTTCTGACTTAGGTACAATTTACATGTCATTCTATCTATAAGAATCTACGTCCCAAGTATCTTCTTTGTTGCTCCCAAATCCTTCATCTCAAATTCTTCACTAAGTTGGGCTTCGACCTTTCTTAAAATAAACACAATTGTCAAAGTTGCTTCTTTTGAAATCATGGTTAGTTATAAAAGAATCAATCCTCTTGTATCACTGCCTTGGTGACTGCTTCAAACCATAAGGGGACTCTTTTAACAAGCAAACATAGTCCTATTTTTTTGAGACTATAAAATCCTCTGGTTGTTGCATGTAAATATCTTCCTTAAGTTCTCCATGCAAGAACGTTGTTTTTACATCTAACTTTTTAAAAATTAAAAATATTTCTTATACTTATTTTTAATTTTTTAAAATTTAAAAATTTAAAAATTAATTAATTGTTGATGCGTCATTCATATGACAATCCACCTATATGCGACCTCAGCAAAGTTAACAGAAATTAACTTTTCCATTCATTTTGTGATGATTTGACATATAGCACAAGTTTAAGGGTTAAAATAGTTGAAAAGTTAAACGAAGAACTAAAATGATTTTTTTATATAAAATTGAAATGCCAAATAAGTTATTATTCAAAATTTGAAAGTAACTTTATAAAAATTTATATAATTTTGTATATTATTGAAATTGAAAAATTGAATGGATATTTTCTTAGTAAATTTTTTTATAAAATGAAAAAAAAATTTATTTGGATAGTTAAACACTCGTTATATTGTTATGTCGATATATTGATTGCAATTATAACTATAACATCATGAAGAAACATATTACTTTAATTTATTGCTTCAAAATTCAAAGCATGTGAGGCCTATTTTATGTAAGATGCATATTTTCCACAAAACTCCAAATATTTCATTGGTTGGAATTCAATGTGCGTCATTTTCCCAGGAAACTGCATTTTTCTTCGTTCAATGAAATTTTCGGATAACATTTTGATATAACGATTTATTTGGTCCTTCAATTTTATATAAAATGTTATTTTGATCTTTCATTTTGTTGTTGCAAGATGCAGCACTTCCAAATCTCTAAATTAAGGATAGATGGTGACAAAGGCCCTTCAAATTGATTACGCAGTTGGCATTCCTTTGTAAATCCTATAAAACTTCTTCCTCTTTAGATTCAACAATTTAAGGTTGTTGCTCAAATTTCCAATTATTGTGAGATAAGTCAAGAATTTGAAGAGACCAAATAACAGACCTCTCCACTTAAACTATTATTTGAGAAGAAAAAAACACATTGATTGTCGACGCTGGAATCGAAAGATTTCTGAGGATCAAATTGGAGATTAAATCAATAATATTAATATTCTTCCATGGGAGCTGCTCAACTTCTATCAAATAGTTGTGAGATAAATTTAAGTAATTCAAACAGTCACATGTCACCTCTTGTTGCCAGTGTGAAATCTTTCCTTCTATTCTGTTTCTAGAAAGGCCTAAAGTTTTCAAATTTTTTTACCATCTCACAAATGGGGACAATTCCCCGACATCATTTGAAGTATGTATAATTATATATATTCACATCACTTGCTCTCTTGTTTGTTTTTGAACCTATCAACACCACTTTCCAACCAAAAGTAATGTTTGTTTTTGAACCATCTTTTTCAAGCACATTTGGAGATGGTGGCTCAATGATGTTACAACCTTTTGAGACCGGAAATCCACATAGTCCCTTGTTTCCTTCATATGAATCATTTCCAAACGTGTTGAACTGTTTTCCTTGAGGAATCTCACCATGGAGTTGATTTTCAAAAACATTGAAGGACGAAAGGAATGCCAGATTTGTCAATCTATTTGGAATCGTCCCAGACAACTTGTTTGAAGATAGGTCCAACCACTCAAGACTTGTCAAATTCCCTATTGAAGTGGGGATACCACCATTAAGGTTATTATGAGAAAGGTTGAGCCCTTTCAATAAGTTAAGCTTCCCAATAACCTTTGGAATCTCTCCTTAAAACAGATTGTTTGAGAGACCAATGATCATCCACATGGTGAAGAGTTTTTCCAATTCCATATAGGTTACAATTCCAATGGAATAGCTATAAAAGTCATCACCTCTATCATCCACCCCCATGTACGACACTATACTAGCATTCTTCTCTAGATTTATGATAGCCATGAAGTTGTTGATGTATCTCACGGGTAGTGGTCCAACAAAATAATTTTTTGAGAGGTCAAAAATTTGGATTTTAGAGAAACAAGGGCTAAACTTGGAGCTATGGTCATGCAAGGAACCAAACATTTGATTTGACTTTAGTACAAGAACTTGTAGCTGTGGAAGACTTCCCAACCAATAAGGAAATGTATCATTGATCTTGTTGTTTCCAAGATCTAGCACTTCCAAACCTCTACATTTAAGACATTGATAGTCAAAGCTGGAATTGGAAGATTTCCTCGGATCAAATTGGAGCTTACGTGAAGAGCTTCAATATTCTTCCATGGAAAATGCTCAACTTCTGTCAAAGAGTTGTGAGATACATTTAAGTAAGTCAAAGTGTCATTCCCCACCTCTTGCATCCACTGTATATTTTAGATGTATATTTTCATACATTAAATAATTTATTTATCATTTAAATAGTAAACAGAGTCAATTGAATCATTAAAAATCTGTATTGAACAAAGCAAACAATTATTAATTATTTGTTATGAAGGTTTGTTTTTGTAAAGAAGAGAGCCAAATGTATGAAGTGGGTGGAAATAGTGTTGTAATGCCTGCCTGCAGATATTGGTATGTTTGAAATGTATGGAGATGTGCCGCATGGAATTATTTTTGATTGTGAGCAGGTCCCTCCATAGTATGTTTGCCAATTGTTAATTGTTCACCATCAATCCAAGAGGAGAGATCCAGTGAAACCAATTTTGACAGGTGGGAGACTTGGGATGGGACTTCTCCTACAAACCCTGTTTGAGAAAGGTTGAGGTAGAATAGGTTTGTAAACCGACCAAACTCAGATGGAATTTCGGAATCATTGAAATCATTGTTGGCAAGGTTGAGTTTTTGAAGGTGAGGAAGAAGGAAGGGAGTGGTATTGGAAGGGAAGGTGCCATAGAGGCAACTGCAGCTCAAGTCGAGGGCAATAACATGAGCATTTAGGGGATGACAAGTGACCCCATCCCATGAGCAGCAATCTGTACCCTCCTTCCATGAATTTGTCTTGGGATAAGATTTAAGGCCAGCAATCTCATCGCAATAAAAAGCAGCATCCTCTGTGTGAGTGATGGAAAAAGAGTTCTTGAATCGGATTAGTGAAGTAGCTTCGTGGGGAGAACATAAGTGTGTTACTGAAGAAGAAGCATAAAGATGGGGAAAGAAGAGAAATAGGCAGAGAAAGAGATAGGGTGTGAATAAGGAGGCCATGTTGTGTTTTTAGAGTAAGCAAAATGATGGATACGAATGGTGTGAATTGTATCTATAGGCAACCACAACAATTGAAAAGTGAAACCAATAATATCCAATATTAAACAAGAGATTTGTTTAAATAATTTTAGATGTATATTTTCATACATTAAATAATTTATTTATCATTTAAATAGTAAACAGAGTCAATTGAATCATTAAAAATCTGTATTGAACAAAGCAAACAATTATTAATTATTTGTTATGAAGGTTTGTTTTTGTAAAGAAGAGAGCCGAATGTATGAAGTGGGTGGAAATAGTGTTGTAATGCCTGCCTGCAGATATTGGTATGTTTGAAATGTATGGAGATGTGCCGCATGGAATTATTTTTGGGATGTCCGGCTTATCACTACCTCTATGTCACAAAATAAAATAATCACAATCAAATATTGAAATACCAAAAGTTAAAAGAGAACGTGCACTGAAACCAAAACTAGAGCTAATGAAATTTAGATTTATGAGGGTAGTGGGACCAATTGGCTAGAATTACAAGTCTGAAATGAGGAGAATGTGTGGATGTAATTTTGCCCTTTACTGAAAGATGTACAAATTAATCTTTGTACGCTTGATAAAATAGTAAATCGGTCATTTCTATTAAAAATTTCATCCATTTCTATCATTAAAAACTGGTGTAGACGACAAAATAACCAGACAGTTGCATGTAACATGCCACATGTACTTCATATTGACGCACAAAGTCAATTTTTAATAGTAAAATTGAAAAAACAATTTAATAAAAAGATCAATTTGTGCTTTGGTCTAACGTACGAGACAAATTTACTCATTTTTTACCGTTAACTAAGCTACCTGAAAGCTAGTAATTAGTTTTGCATGATGCAACCTCTGAACGAATTAGCCTTAGCCTGATATGTTAAAGCTAACTAAAAGTTGACATAAACCATGTCAGCAAAGTGAACAGACGTTTACTTAATATACAGGTTTGCATAATGCAGAATTCCTCACAATTATAAAAGTTCTGCAGTATGAGTAAATACGTTTACTCGAGAAAAGGACGATTAGGAGAGGAAGTTGTCTGTTCACATCACTTGCTCTCTTATTTCCACTTATCACTGCCACCAAAACTTAATCTACAAGCGACGAGGAAATTTCGAACAATTGCAGCAGAATGTCCAATTAGCCCACACGTTTACTCAAGAAATAGAGATATGTGGAGAGGGAAAAGAAAGACATGGTTGGTGGAAATTCTAACTTGGTTGTACCGTGGAGTAAATGCCATTAAGGATATCAATTCCTCTAATTAGATAACACTAAATCGGAGACCAATTAGGTTTAGCCTTTAAATTTTGAGTCCCATAGCACCACCATGCTTACAATCAAATGGATTATGGTGAAGTTTGCAGTGTGAAATGTATAATTCCACACGCAGGAAAGAACAATTTGCTGCATAAATATATAATTCAAGAAGTGGGATTATTATAGACATCCATTCTAATTATAAACATGTTGGATTATGTGTTGTAAAAAAAAAAAATCAAATGATTGAAAGAAAAGGAAGAATGTAGTAAGAAAATACATAGCTGATGATGTGAATCTAAAGTATTACAATTGGTGTATCCAATGTTCCCTTTATCTAATATTTCTCTTTTTACATCCATTTTGATATAAAATAATCAAATAGATTTCAAATCAATGGTCTAACAATGCTTAAACCTAATATTTTATTTTTGCTATTGTTTACCGTTTTACATTGGATGCTTAATATGATATGAATATGTTAGTTTTGATGATTTTTTTTTATAAAATGCTTACTTATTAAACATTTTAATTATACAGACGAGGAATTGTGTTAACATTCCCAATTCACTTATTTGATTGGCTTAATTAAAAAAATAAAGGCGTAATGATTTGTTTGGTTCTCTTAAATTTACAAACTAAAAGTCATTTTAGCCCTCAATTTTATTTTTCTATTTTTTTTAGTCCTTAAACATGTGTTGTTTGTCAAATAAAACTAAAATGGATGAAAAAGTTAACAGATTTACTGACGTGCATATGTCACGGGCCTAGACATCTAGTCTCAAAATCCGTTTGGCCTTAGGCGATTCCCTTGCTTCAAATGTGCCTAAAAACTAGTTTCTTAATGATCTAACATATACATTATTTTTAATGATCTAAGAAGAGTGGAGCTGACGTCGATCTACATGAAAAAGAGAAAAAAATGGCAAAGAAAGATGAAAATGAAGAGAGCATAAAGTATCAAAGCAAATGAAAAATGAGTAGGATTGAAGTGAATGGATACTTAATTTTTTTGTGAAAGTTCAAAGTTTAAGGACAATTGGTATAGTTTACCCTTAAATTTTTAGTTACATTACACCGGCGTGGTTACAAATTGTGTGTTTAAGTGTTAAATGGTTTATGGTCCTCGATCACAAACAATCCAAGTTTCCACACACAAATTTGCAGTATAAATATATAATTCAAGAACTTTCATATTTTTGACAAAATTGGTAAACTAATTGATCTATCCTGACTCCAATTAATGGACGGATGTGAAACTGAGATACTCATAAACATGTTTGATTATATTTTGTACGCAAAAAATTCAGATGATTGAAAGAAAATGAAGAATCTAATAACAAATAACATAACATGATGATGTGAATCTAAGGTGTAACAATTGTTGATTAATGAATAATCCAATATCACTGTGCAATGCTATTGTATATAGGAATGAGACAAAATTAAGAATACAAAGGCAGGAAAATTTGACGTGAAAATCAAATTAAATTAAGGAATCCGTATAACACCAACATGCTTAAGTTTGGTCCCAACGAATCTCAATGTCTTGGTCTTGCTTTCTTGTATATGTAAAGCTGTCAAGCAAAGCTAATCCACAAGCAATGTGGAAATTTGGACATTAACAGAATGCAAATTTATTTTCCTTGTTCATGCCTGGCCTCATCCAAGCAAGACTTACCAAGTCAAGCCGCCGACTCGATTCGTGTACAGGTATACTTGATTCAAGCAAAGTGAGTCCCTAATGATAAATTCCAACTTCTAATATTTACCAATTTTAAAGCTGAAAACTTGGTTACCACTAGAATTGCCTATATGCTGATTCCACTTCTTGAATTGCATTATATAAAGTTGTCTCATGGAACAACAATTTGCAGTGTTGAATGTCCTTACTCCAACATGGAACAACAATTTGGAGGTAGTGGCTCAATGATGTGGCAACGTTTCAAGACTGGCAGGCCACAAAGTCCAAAGTTGTTCTCATAACTGGAGGCTGGGAAAGTGGTGAGCTGACCTCCAGTAGGGATGGAACCGGTTAAGTTGTTGTTGGATACATCAAGGTCACTAAGAAAAAAGAGATTCCCTAATGAAACTGGCAGATGTCCTTGGAGATTATTATGAGAGAGATCCAGGACACCAATCTCTTTCAAGCGCCCAAAACTTTCAGGAATGTTTCCAGTTAGCTTATTGTGTCCCAAATTCAAGACCTGGAGATAGCTCATTGTACCAAAATTCTCAGGAATACTACCTGACAGATTATTATAAGAGACATCAAGGTAGATCATGCTTCCATTATTGGTAAAGGTGTATACTGTCATAACAGAGTCAATTCTAGTCGAAGAGCAAGAATGAACCGTGGGAAAACTTTCAAGCCTTTCTGGCCTTATTCCCTCAAACTCAACTAAACCTCCAGCACCCCTACAAGCTGTTCCACCCTCATTTCTTAAGAATGCGAATTTCTTCCCCGATACACTTCCGGGCATGACTAGGCCAGCTTGGTTTGCAAGCTCTGGTGGAAGGGCACCACTGATGTCATTGCTGTTTAAATCAAGCCAAATGAGGCTCTGGCATTTACCAAGCTCTGGTGGAATTTGCCCAGTCAGAGAATTGTTACCTAATTGCAGGATAGCAAGCTTCGGAAGATCTCCAAAACCAGAAGGGATTTCCCCAGTAAGGTTGTTGCCAGAAAGTGACACCCATATCATATTGGTACACTTGCCAATGGACTGTGGTATGCTTCCACTGAAGAGATTATTGTTGAGAATCAGGGTCTCCAGGTTTCCTCCACTAAGACAAATGCTCTCTGGGATCTCACCGGTGATGTTATTTGCCCACATAACCAACTCAGAAAGATATGGCAAATTCCAAATATTTATGGGAATGGGACCATTCAAGCCGTTAAAACTAAGGTCCAGTGTCCTCAAGTTCTTGCAGTTTCCGAGCTCCGTGGGCACACTTCCTGCTAGGTAATTGTTGGCTAAAAGAATCTTTTCCAAGGCTGAGGTTGAAGAGCAAAATCCTGGAGGGATACTCCCCTTAAAGGCGTTAGAACCAAGGTCAAGCACTTGAAGTTGAGTACAGTTGGTGAGTGACAAGGGCACAGAACCGGAAATATTGTTGTATGGTACATAAAGATATCTTAACTTGGGGAGACTGCTCACAACTGCACTGAGGAAATCTCCTGAAAGTAGATTGTCTCCTAGGTTCAAAAGTTGCAAAGAAGAGCATGATGTAAAAGATGGAGGCAATCCACCTGTGAGTTTGTTAGATGACAGATCAAGCTCCTCGAGAGCTCCACAAGCCTGTCCCAACTCAGGAGGGATTTCACCAGTGAACAGATTATAAGCCAAAGATAGACGCTTCAATTTTTTAAAATTTCCCAACAAGCCCCCTGGAATCTTGCCCTGCAGCCCAATATGGGACAAGTCAAGTGCCTCTAGAAGGTGGCAGTTTCTGAGGCTAACTGGGAACCCAGAGTCAGAGAGGGTGTTATGAGACAAGCTGAGCTGAGTGAGGTTGCTGCACTGCCCAAAATTTAGGGTGGACAACTTGCCAGAGAAGTAGTTGTGGGAGAGATCAAGAAGCTCCAGAGAATTTAGGATCAAACTCGGTGGTATGGGTCCAGAAAAGAGATTGCAAGAGAGATTAAGAACTATTAAATTCTTGCAATACAGGGGAGAGAAACAAAGTTTTCCCGTAAGCTTGTTATCAGAAAAGTTGAGCAGTTTCAAGTTCTGGCAGGTGGAAAGGGAGTAGTTCAATAGGGCAGAATTAGAAATCTGATTACGAGAGAGGTCAAGCTGCAGCAAAGAAGGACCAAACATAAGACTGCCCCCAGAGATAGAATTGCGAGACAGGTTAACATAAGCCAGACGGTTACACGCGGAGAAAAATGATTGCGCAGGCAGATGATTTGAGATGGCGTTGGAAGACAAGTCGAGAGTTTCGAGGTTGCATGAGACAGCAGAAAGATCAGCAGCAGAAAACGAGTTCCCTTGTAAGTAAAGATGACGGCGAGAACACAAGGCTGTTAGGTTTGGGAGGTGGAGTGCACCGACAAGGCCGGAATAACTGAGGTTGAGGGCAGTAACACGGCCATCATCAGGAGAGCAGGAGACGCCACGCCATGAGCAGGGACTGGGCGAATCTTCAGTCCGGTTGGCTAAGACACCGTGGGGGTCAGAGGAAACGGAGTTGCGCTTGAAAGCCATCAACTTAATCACATCATCATTGCTTTGCTTTTGGGCTGAAACCAGTTGTCTGGCTTGGAGATGGTAGAATAGAAGCAACAACCACAAACCAAAGATCCGAGTCAGGCCTTGTTCTGGTGATGATAAACATACTATCGCCCTCCATACTTTCTTCATTTTTTTTTTTCCCTACTTTTCCTTCCTCTTCTCAGATTTACATCAAGAAATGGCGTGTCGGGCTGACACAAATATTAAAAAGCGGCTTCTACAAAGTATCTGTTGAGTTCAAGATTGGTAGAAAGGGCATGAAATATAGTATTATTTATGGTCAATGGATAGTTGAGAAATCTGCATAATGCCAAATTAGTTTCCACTCAAAACAACAAAATCGTGTTGTATTAATAGCCATTTGTTAAGATCAGCTCCTGAAATAACAGCTGCATGCATTCATGGAATAATTTTAGTTTTTAAATTTATGGAGTTTTATTTTCTTATAATATAATAATTATATATAATTCAAGATATATACAAAATTTTAAAAATCAAATTAGAAGTTGACAGGTCAGCACTTACGTGGATTTCTATGCCTTGTGTCCTACATGATTAACCCAAATCAATTTTGACTAATAACCGTACTCATTTGGTAAAAAAACTAGTTTAAATGTTATTTCTAACCATAGGCATCAATATGAAAAAAATGTATATAGTTTAAGTATTAATTTACGGATTAAACATTTGTAATATTAACTCTTATTTAGAATAATGATATTTTAAAAATAATTATGTTTTGAACAATTCGTATTTAGAATAATTTTGTTACTGCTCTAGAAAATATATTAAGTAAAACAACGATGCTAGTTGTTCCATGCCTTAATTGCTGTCACTTGTTGCTAATTTTTTACGTTTGCTTGATCATTTTTCTGCTTTGGCACTTTAAAATGCTGCCACTTCATCCTTATATCACAGCCTTAATATTTCTTAATTGCTAAGCATCTATGTGCTGTCATACACATTTTGCTGCTGCCAAGTGTTACCTTCATCACCAAACTTTTGCCACATGTAAAATCAAGTTTGGTGACATTGAAAAGCTATGTTAGACATCAACAACCATATATTTTGTTTTTCATATCAACACGTGAAGTTTGGTCCCAAAGAATGTGAGTGTTTATATATAATTTTATAAAATATAAATAATTCAAAATATATACAATTTTATGTTTCTATGCCTTGTGTCTTATGTGATTGAGCCACATCAATCTTGACTCCCCGTTGACTAATAAAGGTATTAATTTGGGAAAATATTAGTTTAAATGTTATTTCAAATAAAAAAAAATTAGGTATCAAGATGAGAAAATTGTATATAGTTTAAGTATGAATTTATGGTTTAAGTGAAACGATGGTGCTGATTGTTCCACGCTTAATAGTATCAATTTCTCTATTCAAATATCTAAACTCAAAAGATAATATTGCGAGGATAATCTTCACCTCTAAAATTGGTAATACGTGGTAATGAACACAATCGAAAAATTATTGAATCAACAAGCTAGTAAGCAAGAAAAACTAATCTAAAATAAATGTAAAAGTTAATATATGTTAAATTTACTAACGTGCATACACGTGGATTGTTAGATCAACAACTTTATTTAAATATAAAAAATATAAAAATAATTACATACATATAAATTTTAAAAAATCGTAATATTAAAACTAAAATTTTGTGAAGTAACTTTTTTTTTTTGCAATTCTTTATTATTTAAAATATCTTAAAATTTTCAAATTATTAAATTAGAATAAAAAACACATAATGATTTATTTTCATTAATTTTTTTTTGTCTCTTTTAATCTTGAAATTGATATTGTTTATCAAATCACAAAAAAATAGGAAAAATAGGGCAGTCTCTCTTTGCAATCCTCTGCTGGTTGATTTGGAAATCAAGAAATGAAGCTATTTTTTCTAATCGCCATAGAAATTCGCAATTGGTTATCGATACGGGTCGTGCATGGGCTCGGAGTTTCCATGAGTTAGACGTTAAATTGAAGCTGTCTATGTCACATGAAACTGCTTCGTCTTGTATTGCTCCGGAAGTAGGGTGGGTCAAACTCTATATGGATGGGGCGGTGTCAGTCAAAGGGGCAGCCGTAGGAGGGGTTATAAGGGACTACAAAGGTGATTGGTAATGGGGCTATAACCTGTCTTTTGGGAGTGATAATGTTTTTATAGTTGAGGTGAGAGCTTTGTTGGAGGGTCTCATGTTGGCTTGGGATAAAGGGTACCGGAAGATAGAAGTCGACTGTAATAACGCGTTACTCATCAATGTGCTTTTAGTAGATGGAGGGATGAACATTAGCTTGTTGAAATATAATTGTTGCAACAATTTTTACGTCGTCAATGGGAAATTCGGCTGTTGACAGATGTCACACCAACATAAATGCTTATGGCACAAAGGCTCAAACCCTACCTTATGTTCATGATTTCTCAAAATCACATGTTTATAAATGCGACTCAAACTTTGCCTAATTGAATCTTTTGTAATTCAAAATGTATTTTTTTTTGGTGAGCAGTATAATGTTTACTAAAAATTTAAATTCAAGACAGAAGGCATACATAGTTGCACCATACAAGATGTTACACTGAAAATAGACCCTTACGAATAGTACAAAATGCAATAAAATACAGAGGAATTGGTACAATCATAAAAACAGACACATATCAATGCAACTTTTCACCATATACAAAACATTATTGAGAACAAAATATAAGTATTTATTGCGTAAAATTAAAAATCAAATGACAGAATTCATCCTAAGATTCTTCCTCCACCATAAACTATCCAAGTTTGGAGTGTGAAAGCTGGTACTTCCAATGGAGAAACCTTTCAGTGAATATCGACATGTTAACACCTCATATGTATTTGTCTCCAACGTGTTTACTGAGTGAAGAACTTAATATGGGTCTCCAACGTGTTTACTGCTCCCTCAATTTCACATCAATCTTTGCTTCCAATATCTATTTATTCACTTCACTTGCTCTTGCTTCCTATCACTCCCAACCAATAAGGAAATTTCAGTCATTTGCAGCATAATATGTACAAAATAATTTTGAGATGTTCACACCTCATATGTATTTGGTTCTCTGACAAGTCTAAATAAGTGAGTTTTGAGAGGTTTCCCGGTGATCTTGAAATCGGTCCTGATGTGTTGGAAGGGTAGAGATCCAAAACCTTCAAAAATGAGGTTTTGGTTGTCTCCCAAGTTGAGAAAATTGAGGTTTGGAAAATCAAAAATGTTTTTTTGGGAATTTTCCTTGCGAATCACATTGACCAAGACTGAGAGACCTTAGAGAAGAGGATAGATTGATGAAGACATGAGGATTAATAGAAGACATGTGGATTCCATCCAAAACAAGATGTCTAACCACGGTTAGATTGTGAACAAGTTCCTCCATAGTATGTTTGCCAATTGTTAATTGTTCATCAATCCAATAGGAGAGTTTGCCAACTGTAAATTGTTCATCATCAATCCAAGAGGAGAGATCAAGTGAAACCAATTTTGACAGGTGGGAGACATGGGTTGGGACTTCTACAAACCATGTTTGAGAAGGGTTGAGGTAGAGTAGGCTTGTAAACCGACCAAACTCAGATGGGATTTTGGAATGATTAAAATCATTGTAGGCAAGGTTGAGGTTTTGAAGGTGAGGAAGAAGGAAGAGAGTGGTATCGGAAGGGAAGGTGCCATAGAGCCAACTGCAGCTCATGTCAAGGGCAATAACATGAGCATTTAGGGGATCAGAAGTGACCCCATCCCATGAGCAGCAATCTGTACCCTCCTCCCATGAATTTGTCTTGGGATAAGATTTAAGGCCAGCAATCCCATCGTATAACAAAGCAGCATCGTCTGTCTGAGTGATGGAAAAAGAGTTCTTGAATTGGATTAATGAAGTAGCTTCGTGTGGAGAGCATCCCAAATGTTGAAGTGGGTGGAAATAGTCTTTTAATGCCTGCCTGCAGATTTTGGTATGTTTGAAATGTATGGAGATGTGGCAAGTGGAATATCACTACCTCTATGTCACAAAATACAATAATCAAATCAGATCTTAGAATTTTGAAATACCAAAAGTTAAAAGAGAATGTGTGGAGACATGTATGCTAGATAAAACAGTAAATCAGTCTTTTTTATTAAAAATTTCATTCATTTTTACTGTTAAAAACTGTTGTAGATGACAAAAAAAAGCAGACAATTACATATAACATATCACATGTACTTCATGTTGAGCACAAAACCAATTTTTAACAGTCAAAATAAAAAACAAATTAACAAAAAATCAATTTATGCTTTGGTCTAACGTACGAGACAAATTTACTCATTTTTTATCATTAACTAACCTACCTAAAAGCCATTAATTAGTTTTGCATGATGCAACTTCTGGACAAATTAGCCTTAGCCTAATATGTTAAAGCTACATAAAAATTGATATACACATCACTTATTGAAAAAGGCAATAAGGTGATGAAGTTGTTTGTTCACATCACTTGCTCTCTTGCTTCCACTTAATCCACTTCTCTTTTTACATCCATTTTGTAATTTATTAATATAAAAAAAGTAAAATAGATTCACAAATCAAAATTGCTAAATGTTGCAACACTTAATTGGATTTAACATTCCCAATTCACTTATTTGATTTGCTTAATTAAAATAATAAAGGCATTATGATTTATTTGGTTCTCTTAATTTTACAAGATAAAAGTCATTTTAACCCTTAATTTAATTTTTATAATTTTTAGTCCTTAAACATGTGTTATTCGTCAAATCATATCAAAATGAATGAAAAAAGTTAACATTTGTTAACTTTACTGACGTGCATATGTCATCGGCTAGACTTCCAGTCTCACAATCCATGTGGTCTTAAGCGATTCCCTCGCTTTAAATACGCCTAAGTCAATCTAACTCTCGCTAAGTGAGGATTCTAGATTATTCCTCTAAGACACCAATATTATTGCAGCCAAAGGAAAGTCAAAGCTGCCTAGTATTGAATGTAACAATATATTATTCTTCTGTATTTTCTGAATACAATTTGAGCTAAATAATCAAGAAAGATAGTGTGATTAAATAAGGAAAAACAATCTACATAATATTTATGAAATCCAGCTCGTGAGACGAGCTTATAATATATATATATATACATCATCTTGATTAGCCTGTTAATTCATTAGCTTGTCAAATAATTTTTGAACGAGCCATCACTGCGAGTAGACCATACACAATGCTAAACATAAAGATGTATAGTTCAATTGGTCAAAACAAAACAGAGATCATTCAGACATTTTGTTTTCTCCTTTTTCTTTTAGTGAGAAGCAACACTGATTATTGAGACTGAGTTGAAAGTCATGAAAGAAGATACACCATACAACATGTTACACTCAAATAAACCCTTACAAATAGTACGAAATGCCATGAAAGAAAGAGGAATTGGTACAATAATAGAGACAGACACCTACCAATTCAACCCTTCACCATTGGCAAAACAGACTTCAAAACAAGAAATTTATGAAAATACAACACTAATGCTTGAACATCATTTCCACTAACTACATCCTTCTTCGTCCATTGCTGCGATTGCCATTCTTCGACTTTCCTCTTCGCCTCTTCTCATGTTGGCCTTCAACCAAATCCACCAACCATTTTGGCTTACCAGTTTGGAAAACAACATATCCCACAGCCATTCCAAACACTACTCCACATCCATAACCTATCAACACCACTTTCCAACCAAAAGTAATGTTTGGTTTTGAACCATCTTTTTCAAGCACATTTGGAGGTGGTGGCTCAATGATGTTGCAACCTTTCGAGACCGGAAATCCACATAGTCCCTTGTTCCCTTCATATGAATCATTTCCAAATGTGTTGAACTGTTTGCCTTGAGGAATCTGACCATGGAGTTGATTTTCAGAAACATTGAAGGACGAAAGAAATGTCAGATCTACCAATCTATTTGGAATCGTCCCAGACAACCTGTTTGAAGATAGGTCCAACCATTCAAGACTTGTCAAATTCCCTATTGAAGTGGGGATACCACCATTAAGGTTATTATGAGAAAGGTTGAGCCCTTTCAGTAAGCTAAGATTCCCAATAACCTTTGGAATCTCTCCTTCAAACAGATTGTTTGAGAGATCAATGATCATCCACATGGTGAATATTTTCACCAATTCCACATCTCGTCCTTTCATAACAATTCCAATGGAATAGGTATAAAAGCCATGACCACCTATAGGATCATTCGCCCCCATGTACAGCTCTGTACTACCATTCTTCTCTAGATTGATGATAGCCTTGAAGCTGTTGATGTATCTCACTGGTACGGGTCCGGAAAAATAATTACTTGAGAGGTCAAAAATTTGGATTTTAGAGAAAAAAGATCTAGACTTGGAGCTATTAACACACAAGGAACCATGCATTTGATTTGACTTCAATACAAGAACTTGTAGCCGTGGAAGACTTCCCAACCAATGAGGAAATGTATCATTGATCTTGTTGTCACCAAGATCTAGCACTTCCAGACCTCTACAATTAAGGATGGATGGTGTCAAAGGCCCTTCTAACAGATTTCCATTCAAGTTGAAATTACTCAATTGGCATCCCTTTGCAAATGTTGGAGGAATCGTCCCATAAAACTTGTTCTTCTTCAGATTCAAGAATTCAAGGCTGTTGCTCAAATTTCCAAAACATTGTGGAATTTTTCCACTCAAGTTATTGTGGGACAAATCAAGAATTCGAAGAGCACTGACATTGCATATTAAGGAAGAGACCTCTCCATTGAAACTATTATTTGATATCAGAAAGACATTGATCGTCGAAGCTGGAATCGGAAGATTTCCACGTATCAAATTGGAGCTTAAGTCAAGAACTGCAATGTTCTTCTATGGAAAGTGCTCAACTTCTGTCAAAGAGTTGTGAGATACATTTAAGTACCATAAAGAGTAATACCCGACCTCTTGCATCCACTGTGGAATCTTGCCTTCAATTCCGTTGTAAGAAAGGTCTAACAATTCCAAGATTTTAAGCCCTTTTAAAAATGGGGGGTATTCACTAAGATTGCAAGATGACAAAAATAAGCGTGTAAGATTAACACTAGGAGTAGTATTAGATGTTAAGGATAGTCCGTTATATGAAAGGTCAAGATATTTGAGGTTAGGAAGGTTTGAGAACATGCTAAACTCTATGACGCCACTAAGATTATTTGAGGATAAAATGAGCTGGGTAAGATTGAGCAGTTGGAATACTGAAGATGGAAGAGGACCTTCGAGTTTATTATTCTCTAACAATATCGATTCTAGTGATTTGGATTGGAATTCTTTGATATTCCCACTGAATTGATTTTGAGAGAGATGTATTTCCTTTAAGGAGGGAGCAGTATACAACCATGACGGAAGTGTTCCATTGAGTAAATTGTCAGATAAGTGTAGGAATATTAGATTAGGAAAAGCGGTTACCTCATCTGGAATGGAACCTACTAAAGAATTTCCATATATTCTCAAGTATTCAAGCTGCGTTAGGTTTAGAACTGATGATGGAATCGGTCCACTCAATTGGTTCGCTGACAAGTCTAAAAAAGTGAGTTGCAAGAGGTTTCCCAGTGATCTTGGAATTGGTCCTGATAAGATGGAATTGGAGAGATCCAAAAACTTCAAGGACACAAGATTCCCCATCGACTCAGGCAATCCTCCCCAAAAAGTTGCCCCTCGAATATTCAAGTACTCCAAAGATGATAAATTTGTGATTGAGACAGGCAATCCTTGAAAGAATGAATTTCCTGATAGATCTAAGTACTTCAACGCCAGCAGATTACCAACTGAATCAATCAATTCTGTAGAGACGGACATCCACGACAGATCCAAATGTTCAAGCTTGCTGCTCCGATTGAACTTAAAAAGATCAAGACTGAGGTTGCGGTTGCCCCCCAAGTTGAGCAAATTGAGGTTTGGCAAATCAAAAATGTTTTTTGGGAATTTTCCTTGCAAATCACAACCACCAAGACTGAGAGACCTTAGAGAAGAGGATAGATTCATGAAGACATGAGGATTAATAGAAGACATGTCGATTCCACCCAAAAGCAGATGTCTGACCTCGGTTAGGTTGTGAACAAGTCCCTCCAAAGCATGTTTATCAATTGTTACTTGTTCAAAATTGCTAGAGAGATCAAGTGAAACCAATTTGGACAGGTGGGAGACTTGGGATGGGACTTCTCCTACAAACCCTGTTTAAGAAAGGTTGAGGTAGAGTAGGCTTGTAAACCGACCAAACTCGGAGGACATCTTGGAAAGATAAAAATAATTGTAGGCAAGGTTGAGTTTTTGAAGGTGAGGAAGAAGGAAGAGAGTGGTATTGGAAGGGAAGGTGCCATAGAGGCAACTGCAGCTCAAGTCAAGGGCAATAACATGAGCATTTAGGGGATCACAAGTGACCCCATCCCATGAGCAGCAATCTGTACCCTCCTTCCATGAATCTGTCTTGGGATAAGATTTGGGGCCGGCAATACCATAGCAATAATAATCTGTCTGAATGATGGAAAAGGAATTCTTGAAGTGGATAAGAGAAGCAGCTTCATGGTGAGAGCAGGAGTGAGATGCTGAAGAAGAAGAAGCATGAAGATGGGGAAAGAGGAGAAAAAGGCAGAGAAAGAGTGAGGAGGGCATGTTGTGTTTGGAGAGTAAGAAAGGTGAGAATGGTATTGATAGGAAACAAATAATATCCAAAATGGAACAAAAGATTCGTTTATGAAGACCGACTACAACATTATGAATTGGAGGAGTTGGAATTGATGACATTGAAAAGCTATGGATATGAGATGTTAGACATTTGAACTCCCTATTTATATTGTTTCTCATTTGAACTCCCTAAATATTTACTTCAAAATATCTAAATTTAAATATTTTCAATTTATTCCCTAGCGTATTTGAATTTAGATAAATTTAAGGAAATTTTTGAGGGACATATTAAGTAATTTAAATAAAAATTGTATATAGTTTTTTAAATTTTATTATTTTAAAAAAATAAAAAAAAATGAGAAGGTTTTATTTTTGTTATTCTTATATCTTTTAAGGGTTATTTAAATTTAATTTCAGAATAAGACAGACCTAACATGTATATAGACCAAAAGTTTAATTTTGTGCCGACATACTCTCATGCTACACCCTTTTTTCCAATCAATCTAAAAAAAAGTAATTACTTCATCAAGTTCTCTAAACATTTTACCTCTGCAAACTTCAGTTCAGTGCCGTCAATTTGTAATGAACACAATCGAGAAATTATTGAATCAACAAGCTGAAAAGCAAAAAATACTAATCTAAAATAGATAATACGTTGGTTGTCATGTGGGTGCCAATTAATTAATCAACTTTTAAGAATTAAAAAAATTAAAAATTATATTTAAAAATTATATAAAATATTCTTAAATATTTTTTTTAAAATTTAATTAATTACTAAGTTTACATACACATAAATAACCATGTTAACAAAATTAACAGAAGTTAACTGAGATTTGCATAATGCAGAATTCCATACAAATATGAACATCATTTTAAACATTCATTCTAATTGTAAAATAACTTTCATATTTTACATTTGCATAATTTCTTTTTTTATAATAACTTTCATATTATAAAACATGTTTGATTTTGTTTTGTTTAAAAAAAAAAGAAAAGGAAATATCAAATGACCGAAAGAAAAGGAAGTATGTAATAAAGCTGATGATATGACTCTAAAGTATTACAATTGGTGCTTAATAAAAAAAAATCATTTTTGCCATCAGTTTATTTTTCATCTTTTTTAACATTTATTTGTGTTGTTTACTAAATTATCTTAAAATGGATGAAAAAGTTAATATCTGTCAACTTTACTGACGTGCATACATATGGATTGTTAGATCAACAATTTCATTTAAATTTAAAAAATATAAAAATAATTAAATACGTATAAATCTAAAAAAAAATGCTTAAAATTAAAACTAAAATTTTGTGAAGTAACATTTTTTTGAATTTTTTTAATTATTTAAAAAAATCTTAAAATTTTCAAATTAAATTCCATATATTTTCTATCATTGTTGAACACTTTCAATCACATCAATAACTTTATGTTGTTTTACTTAGAAAATTTCAAATTAAAAATGAGTGTTATCCTCAACTAATATCAAGATTAGAGCATACAAATCAAAACTCATGTCTTAAAAGTTCAAACCAATGTCGCCTATATATGTTGAATAATAGCATCTAAGAAACATATTTTCCACCGGAGACTGGAAACTTTGTATTGCTTGGAATTAATTGACTGTCATTTTCTATTCCTTGCAAGAAGATTTTGTATTGCTTTAAATTCAAACAAGAAATAGGGAAAAAACTACAAAGGAAACTTTATGGAAAGAAATTTTGGTAATTCAATTTCCCAGTCTTTACTCAAAGTTGGTTCTAAATTTAATTTAGAAAAAGAAAAGAAGACATGTATTCATTTTATATTATAATTTCAATACCGATCATTGTAGTGTCATTCATATTATCAAGTAATAAATATTATCTTTGAAATGGTTCATCGTCCTCCACCACAAACTATCCGAGTTTGCAGTGTGAAAGTAGCTACTTCCATTAGAGAAACCTTTCACTGTATATTGACTTGGTCTTCTTTCCTATAACACCCCAATTGCACCCTCAATTAAGCTTACTTCCATTAGATGCGGTCCACCAATTTTACCTAAACTCACATCAACATGGTTACTGAGTGAAGCACTTAATATTTGTCAAATCATCCAAAGAAATAATGGAACAGTTAACTTTTGTAAACTAACAGCGTTTACGTTGCCGTTAATAGACACCACATCAACACCGTTTATTGACGTGACAGTGTCACATAATCATTAATCGCTGACATGGTAGTGGCACGCCATGGGCCATTGATGACATATTAACCTTTGAGTTCAACTCAAATTTGTCTTCCTTTTGTCATAAATTAAGACTAGAACTAAATTTGATGGGAATGGTTACTTTTCATTAACTCAGTTTAAAAGACTATAAGACGTAAAGTTTGGTCCTATTTCAGTCTTTGTCAACCAAAGATTATCCACATGCAATGTAGGACGTTTACATTACGCAGAATTTTCAACAGGGATATGGAAATTTTGCAGTATTGACTATACTTTTACTCCACAAAAAAAGACTAAGACTATCAATTGTGAATTGACTTCATTTGTTGTTGCTTCCTCCTATCACTGTCACCCAAACTTTACAAGCAATGTTCAAATTTCGGACATTTGTGGCACAATGTACAATAATTCCACACCATTTGCAGTATTGGCTACGTTTACTTGAGGGAAAAGAAAGATATGAATGCTGGAAATTTTAACTAGTTTGTACGGTCAATGAAGCTACCTAAAAACCATTAAGGATATCAATTCCTGCAATTGGATTAATCTGATGGTTGCAGCAATGTTTTGACAGTGTAATCTGATGGTTGAATGATTCCATGTTTGAACCTCTTCAACATAAATGCATACGGCACAATGGCTCAAACCATACCTTATTGTTGAGTTTTAATCAATTCACAATGAACAAGAACAAAGAAATTCAGCAAATGAAAGTGCAAAAATAGAACCAAAGTTCTCAAGAATTGTTGAGAAGATAATAATTTTTCATTAATTGAAATCTGCTATTTAGCAACATTACATAAGTAGTAAAAGTAACATAAGAAAAAACAGACATTACTTGTTCTAATAGACAAGCAGTAACATCACAATCATCATTCCTAAACATCTGCTAATTACAGCTAACATAGCTGATTTAACCTTAAAAGCAACAAAATAGACTTGACAAGAGTTGACTCGTTACAAACTAATGAAACAAGACTAAAATTATAACTAAACAAATTGAACCAAATCTACTTGCTGCAATTTGTCTTCTGCCTGAACCATATCTGGTATTGCTCGATGCATGTTGGCTGTGTTGTTGCATGGTTGCCACATTTCAACACTCCTCCTTGGCTACTATGCACCTAACACCAATCTTTTTCTTCAAAAAATCAAACAATGAATTAGTAAGTGGTTTAATCAAAATGTCAGCTAATTGAACTTCTGAGCTACAATGCTTCTATTCAATTTTCTTAGAAAGTTCAACTTCTCTAACAAAATGGTACTTGATCTTGAAGTGCTTGATCTTGCCATGAAACACAGGGTTCTTGGCAATAGCAACTGCTGATTGATTATCAACCCTTATCTCTGTTGCTTCCAACTGAACTACATTTGGATCACTCAGCAACTTCCTAAGTCATATGGCTTGCTTCACAGCAGTGGCAGCTGCAATGTACTCAGCTTCTGCAATTGATTGTGCCACTATCTATTGCTTCTTTGAGCTCCAGCAAAAAACATCTAAGCCTAAGGTGAAGAAGTAGCCTGAGGTTCTTTTCATGTCATCTACACGCCCTGCCCATTCATTGTCTGAAAATCCAAGCAACTTCCAATCTTCAACTCTTTCAAATTTTACCCCAAGATCAAGACTTCCTTTCACATATCTAAGCACTCTTTTTGCAGCCTTGCTGCAATGCATGAATCTAGATAGGAGTCCTGCAGCAAACATCAAATCTGGTCTTGTTGCTGTTAGATATAACAAGCAACCTACTAGGCTTCTATAACTCCTCTCATTAACCCTTTCATGCTCATCTTTGCTTGACAGCTTCTCATATTGTGCCATAAGAGTGCTTGCAAGCTTGCAATTAGCTATGCAAAACTTGCTCAAAACCTTTTTGGCAAAATACTTTTGACTTATGAAGATCCCTCCTTCATTCTAATTCAATTCAATTCCAAGGAAATAAGTCATCAAGCCTAGGTTTTTCATTTCAAAAACATCCTGCATGTGCATCTTGAATTCATCATTCAGTTCATTTCTGCTCCCTGTGATCAGCAAGTCATCCACATACAAGGACACAATTAGCAGGGTCTCCTTTTCAGATTTCTTCACATAAAGTGTTGGCTCACTTTTGCTTTTATCAAACCCAACTTTGACAGGTATGAGTCAATCCTGTCATACCAGGCTCTTGGAGCCTGTTTAAGACCATACAAGGCCTTCTTGAGCCTATACACTTTGTGCTCCTGACCAGCAACCTTAAATCCTTCAGGTTGCTCAATGAAAATATTCTCCTTGAGATAGCCATTCAAGAAGGCAGACTTTACATCCAGCTAGTGCACCTTCCATTGATTTTGAGCAGCTAAGGCCAAAAGGAGCCTTATGGTGTCCAACCTTGCAATTGGTGCAAAGGTTTCAATGAAGTCAATCCCATACTATTGGCTGTACCTCTTCACAACTAGCTTTGCCTTGTGTTTGTTCAATGAACCATCAGCATTATGCTTGGTTCTGAACACCCATTTCACCCCTATCACTTTTCTTTGCTCAGGTCTGTCCACCAACTCCCAAGTGTCATTTTTCTGAATCATTTCCATCTCTGCCTTCATTGCTTCTAACCAGCAATCTTCATTTTCAACTTCTTCAAATGTGGAGGGTTCCACAATGGTCATGTCACATCTCGGGTAAACATCAGTGATAGACCTTGTGCCTCTTATAGGCACATCATCAATGTCTTTAGTTTCAAACTCATTCCCAACTTACTGTAGCTCAACAAGTTCATACTGCTCATCTAGGCTTGCATCAGTCCCACTCCATTTCTAAAAACTATCTTCTTTGAAGCTCACATCCCTACTCACCACAATCTTCTTGGTTGAAGGATCATACACCCTGTAACCTTTCTTGTTGCTGCTATAACCAATAAAAATCCCAGGCATGGATCTTCTTTCAAGTTTGGTTCTCTTCTCAGCAGGAATTAGCACATAACAGATGCATCCAAAAATCTTCAAATGAGACATAGATGGCTTGTGTCCTTACCAAGCTTCAAAGGGTGTCTTACCCTTGACTGCATTTGTTGGCAGTCTGTTAAGCAGGTATACTGAGGTGTTGACTGCCTCAGCCCAAAAGGAGTTGGGAAGTTGGCTCTCGAACAACAAACATCTAACCATATCTAGCACTATTTTGTTCTTTCTCTCACACACACCATTTTGTTGTGATGTGTAAATGGTGGTGAGTTGATGTTGAACTCCATCTTCATCACAAATTGCTTGAAACCTCTAAGATACATATTCTGTCCCATTGTCTGATCTAAGTGCCTTCATCTTGCAATCTGCTTGATTCTTAATCAAAGCCTTTAACTTGGCAAATTCTTTAGCAACTTCTGACTTATGTTTCAAAAAACTTATCCAACAAAATCTTGAAAAGTCATCAATGAACAAAGCAAAATACCTGCTTCCACTTAAATAAGGAGTCTTCATTGGTCCACAGATGTCTATGTGAACCAATTGTAGTTTGCCTTGTGCTCTCCAAGCTTGGTTCACTGGAAAGGGCAACTTGGTCTGCTTCCCTAGCTGACAGACTTCACAAACCTCCTTCTTAACTTCAACACTGGTTATATCTTCAACCAAATTCATTTTATGCAGCAAGCTAAGTAACTTGTAGTTTACATGTCCTAGCCTTTTATGCCACATACTAGAAACATCAGCTGAGCAGGTATAAACACTAGCATCCAACTTGTTCACATCTAAAACAAATGATCTATCATTCATTAAGACAGTCACTAACTCTAGACCATTCTGGTCTTTAATCACACATGTTTTCTTCTCAAACATAAGGGAATAACCCTTTTTTAGTAGTTGACCAACACTTAACAAATTTTGATCTAAGTCTGGCACAAAAAGAACATCTGAAATCACTTTGTTACCTAACAAGGTGTGTATCACTGCCTTGCCTTTGCCCTTGGCTTCAGTGAGCTCACCATTGCCTATTCTGACTTTGGACTTGTAGCTTGAATCTAGCTCCTTGAACAACCTTTGATCTGAGGCCATGTGATGTGTACATGCACTGTCAATCAGCCAGTTCTTCCTTACTTTGTTTGAGCTTGAAAAGCAAGAGGCTGTGAAGACATGCTCCACTTGAGCTTGCACATCCTCAGCAGCCTAAACTTGATTTTGTTGTTATACAGGTGCCTTTCCTCTATTTTTAAAAACTTTTTCAATGTGACCAAACTGTTTGCAAGTCCTGCACTGAACATCTGCTTGGACCAACAATAATTTTACAAGTGAGAAGTTCTTTTGCAATGTATGCATGGTGGGAACTTCTTTCTGCCTGCATCCCTCTTTCGTTTTTCCTTCTTTTCTGTCCAGGGCTTTTTGCCCTTGTAACCTGAACTTGTGCTTGAACTGTGCCTTGTTCTGACTTGAAAGGCTAAATCTAAGTGTTCTTCCATCCTGTTGGCCCTCCTTTGCTCCTGAGCATAGAGAGCATTTATCAGCTCTGTTAGAGAGATGGTTGACAAATCCCTTGAATCTTCCACGGAGGAGATTTTGGACTTATACTTCTCAGGAAGTGTTGTGATTACTTTCTTAACTACTCTCCTGTCACTAAACTCATCTCCCATTAGCCTTATGTTCTTAACTGTGGACATTATCCTGTCATCATACACCTTGATGGACTTAGACTCCTTCATTTTCAGGTTCTCAAAGTCTCTTTTCAAATTAATCAGTTGTTGCTGCCTGATCTTTTCTGACCCTTGAAACTCCTCCTTCAGCTTGTCCCAAGCTTGCTAAAGAGAGTTGCATGCCATTATCCTTGTAAAAATTGTATCCGAGACTCCATTTTGTAGGTAGGACATGGCCTTATACTTCTTGGCATAGTCCTCATTGTGTTGTCTGATTTGAGCTGTGGTTGGATTAGCTCTCAAGGGTGGTGGCTCAGTGTCAACTTGGACTACACTCCAGAGATCATGTGCCTACAGGTAGGTCCTCATATTTACTGACCAAATGTTGTAATTCTCCCCAGCAAAAACAGGTGGTGGTGGAGGTGAAAAGATTATGATTTCAGCAACAAACTGATCACAAAGTGGCTTCTGTGTTTTTTCTTTCAAATGCTCAGCAAAAAACAGATAACAACAACAAAAGAGACCCTCAAAGAATTAGGCTCTTGATACCATTTGTTGAGTTTTAATCAATTCACAGTGAACAAGAACAAAGAAATTCAGCAAATGAAAGTGCAAAAACAGAACCAAAGTTCTCAAGAATTGTTGAGAAGATAATAATTTTTCATTAATTGAAATATGCTATATAGCAACATTACATAAGTTGTAAAAGCAACATAAGAAAAAACAGACATTACTTGTTCTAGTGGACAAGCAGTAACATCACAATCATCATTCCTAAACATCTGCTAATTACAGCTAACATAGTTGATTTAACCTTAAAATCAACAACATAGACTTGACAAGAGTTGACTTGTTACAAACTAATGAAACAAGACTAAAATTATAACTAAACAAATTAAAAAACAAACTGAACCAAATTTAATGGTATAGTCCATTTGTAATGAAGAATCTAAGAAATTTAATGGAAATTGAGGATAACCATCGTGTTTTTATTTGTGATGGGGAAAACCTAAGAGTGTGAGGAAGACCAAAATTGTCAATGTCACCCAAACCTAATCCACAAGTCACCACAATGTACAGTAATTCCACACACACAAAAGACTAACAATTTAGTCCCTACATATTCAAAGCAGGAAAAGAAGTTCAAAGTTCAGAGTAAATAACACTTCAATGATTGTATATATTCAAAGTTTACGGCTTGAAAATTCAAACCATGTGTATCCTATATATGTTGAACAATAGTATCTAACAAACATATTTTCCACAAAGCGAGAACATTTGTATGTCTTTTTCTATTACTTGCAAGAAAACCACCAGGGAAATTGCATCTCTCCTTCATCCATAGGCTCTACATCCAAACAATAAAAACGAAAAAGAACAGGAAACTTCTAGGAAAGAAATTCTGTTACATCAATTTTCCAGTTATTTAACCTTTACCCAATGTTGGTTCTAGATTATAACTCAGCCAAATAAAAAAGACACAACGCAAAGCCAAGCACGCACTCAACAAGCAGAAAAACCAACAACATTGAAAACAAAAGGCGATAACAGATCATGCACCGCACCAGGCCCAGCAAACCAAATTGCATTAGTATAGTGTCATTTATATAATCAAGCGATGATATCCGTATTATTTTCCCACTAATTAATTCGGTTCAAATTTTAAACTTTGAAGAAACATTAGGTAACTGAATGAAAATCAATAACCTCCATCACCAGATCTGCCCACACTTGTCTTCGCACATGTCCTCCAAGTAAGCAAGATAGTGATTCTCTCCTTTAGAGATGATGAAGATAAAAGATTGAACCTAAACATCAGGAAAATATGTCGGTGGACATTATAGTCAGAAAAAACAGATGATTAAGTACAGCATCCAAAATACGTGCCATCATTCTTTTTCTTAGATGTCAATGCTTACTGCTACTGTCGTCCCACTGAGGCAAAATGCTGGGAAATGTTTGAGCCTTTTACCACATGCCCATGCAATGCCTGCTCACACAATATCTGAACTTTGTTCGCTCAAGTTCCTCAAAAGATAGCCCTGTAATATGCAACATATGAATCAGTGTCAGAAAAGGCCGAAGAAAGAGTAAGGAACTCAAACAGTAGAAAATCAAGATGGTATACCATATTATCCAGTACTTGGGCTTTCCAAGCACTAATCTCAATCATTGCACAATCAGGAAACGCAAAGCTAGCAGCGTGTCATGTTTCGGTGACTCTGTCACTGAAAGTTTTATAAAAAAATGTAAATTTCAGAGATATTTGACATGGCGTTTACTTTCCAAGGAAACATGAATTCCAAAGATCAGCGACTCTGCCGAGTTTGTCACTTCAATCAACGACCTCCATTTGAAACCAGCATGAATTGATTTTCTACACCATATACCCTCACAAACTCCTCTGCAACAACATAAAACATATGCCTAACACTCCTCTGAGAACAGATAAGGCGATAACTGCGCAGACAGATTCACCGGTGGAATCCTTCAAGAAATATTGAGCCACGCGATTACCGTACTCCTGTGAAATAAACTCCTCCTTCCACTCGAGACAACGACCATTTCCTGATATACAATACGCAATCTGCTTCACTACTTATTCACATAGCTAAAAGATGTCCGATGAAACTGGCAAAGGGTTCTTCAAAAATGGTACATTAGCTGCCAAAAAGACAACCACCATACATTCATTCAGTAAACAGCTTCGATATGACAATAAGCTATTATCTTAAAAATGCTCTTTCTACCACAGAAGAATAAGAACTAGGAATCTCTGAAAACTAGCTAAATTAATGACTTTGCCCCCTTCAAAATGAAGAAATGATTAACTGCATTAACCCCAAAGAGGTCACCATTAATCTCCAGTTGAACTTTCAAGGAATAATAATAAACAATAGAAGGAAATTAGGAAAAAAAAAAACTAACCGGAACTCAGTTAAAGCTGAGCTTGAAGATCTGCAGGTAGTAAGCAGGCCCGGGCCTGATGGTTGTCGAGAGGTGCAACCCTTAGATCACAAACTTAAAAAGGTTTAAATTTTTATTTTTAATTTTTATAAGTTAAAATTTTTTTTACCAATTTTTAAGGGCTTCAAATTTATTTTTTTTAGTTTTTAAGAGTCCAAATTTATTATTTTTATCAACTTTTAAAAGATCTAAAAAAAATTTTCTCCAATTTTTATTATTTTGACTAAGGCTTCAAAAAAATCAAGAATGGGCCTAGTAGTAAGAGATAAACCCCATGAAGAGTAAAGTCCAAGCTTGAAAGAACCAAAAGGGCAATGGAGTCAATATATTAATCTTGGGGGGCCAAGCTAAAATTAGAAGTACTATATAATACTCAATTTAAACATATAAATAATTGATTCAAAATAAACAATATTTCAACATGACAATCGATTTAAACATATAAAAAATTTATTCAAAAGAAGCAGTATCCCAACAATTAAGATAAAATAGCATATAATTACTTAAAATTGTGCACGAAATTCTCTCAAAGAAATAAAATCACTAAATATAGAGTCTGAATCAAAAGTTTCAGCAATCTCTCTCCCAATATAAACAACAAGATTATATGTAAGAAATTCATCCTCCATTTTGTTGCGAAGCCTTATTTTGACTATTTTTATCGCAAAAAAAATGTTTTTTCTATAGTTGTAGTTGAGTTAACAGAAGACGAATTAATCTATCAACAAGAAAATATACCTTTGGCATCTGTGTCTCTGCTAATCATTGACAAAGATAAAAAATTGTGGACAAATTCTACAATTTCGAATGATTTGGAACATTTTACTTATAATGTTGTAGCTGATACTTCAATATTACTTTCTCTTGCTCAGTTAAATTAAGAGGATAATATTTTTCCACAATGCAACAAATATCATCCATAGTGAAGGATTTATAAGCATCCTTCAAATCCAAAGCAAAATTAAGGGTAAGAAGATCAATTATTCATTCATTAAATCCACTATTTAGCACAATAAGTTGAGAATCTATAGCAGCATTGAATATCTCAACCCGATAATGGTGCTTCATATTGAAATCAACATGTTGGTAATGACCACATTTTATCACATTTAGAGAATCCATACAAGAACCTCAATATTGTGTTTTTCACAAAATGCTTTCACAACTTCCAATAAATTGTCTCAACCATATTCTCTCAACTTTCGTATCAAAGTTTTGATGCTTGAGACTAAGTATATAACGTTTACTATATCTTAGGATTTTTGTTGTAGATGTTGACAAAGAATATTTGTAATACCTATTATCATTTTCAAATCCGAAATTCATATAACTTTCGATTCGATTAACCATTTTTTATTCCATTTTCATAGGAATGTTCACTGCTTCACAAACTATCATTTGACATAATTTTAAATAAAGTGACCAAGGTTTTCTTCCCTCCTTTCATTTTGGTCGAAACTTACTATAACATTATATTGCTATTTTTGTTTCATTTTTACACTTCTAACAAGTTAGAAGCCGTCTCCTAGTCATTTTCCATCAAAAAACATACACATTTCACTTAATTTTATCAACATTCAAGTTTCATCAGTATCCTTAAATGCCAACTTTTAATACACTTAATAAAACAAAAAACTATTGGTACGTATATGTAAAACAAGTTTCAAAGATTCAAAATCTATGAAAAGTTTGAAGAAAATCATACCTTATAAAGAATTTTTTTTCCTCTTTTCTTGCCAAGCATCAATATTAAGAAGAAAGATGATAAAAGTCTCTTAATATATATATATATTATGTTAAGTAAACTGTTAAATAAATATTAATTTATTATTATTTAACAAAAATATCATTCAAATGTCATTATGAGTAATTTATTTTTTCAAAAAGATTTTTCCTTTGTTTTTTATCAAGAATAATTTTTTTAATATTAAGAGTATAGTAAAATATTAATAAAAAGAAAAATCTTAACATAATATATTAGATATCACAAAGTTAAGTTTTCAATCGATCAAATGAGCATATTTGCGCATATCATGCAAATCTTTATAGTGTTGTAGAGGTTTCTCATTCGAATGTTGAGTTTAATCAATTGTTGGCTCGGGAGGAGGTGTACTAAAAGCAACGCTCGAATGTATTTTGGTTGTGTTACGATGATGCAAACACTAAATAATTTCATGCACATGAGTTGAAGCATGAGTGAGTAAATCATATTCAGATACATGTGGATGATAATGGTTTTCAGTGTATCGATGACACGGGTATGTGTGCTATTGCTTCAGACTACTTTCATAATTTTTTTTCAGCCCGAGCCCATCTTTTGATGTATTCTCTGAGCCGATAACTTGTGTCGTTGAGGCTGATAATGAGTTCTTAGTGGTGACTTTTAGTTTAGTTAAATTTGAACGAACTATTTTTTAGATGCACCCGAATAAAACATTTAAACTAGACAGTATGAATCCAACATTTTCTTAAAAGTGTTGATTTCTCATTGGGGCCAATGTGGTTTCTCAGTATTGCAAGTGGCTCAAGGCAAGGGTTTAGGATTTCACTTCTAACAAGTTAGAACCGTCTACTAATCATAAAATATTACTATTGAATATGTAAAAGATTTTCTATTATGTTTTAAAAATATCATTTAAAAGTTATCATGAATAATTTAATTTGGTTAAGAAGATTTTCTATTATGTTTTATGAAGAACAATTTTTTAATATTATTTTTAATCTTATAAAAATATTGGAGGGATTTATTTATATTTTTAGGTGAATCATAATATATATATATATATAAAAGGATGAATTGTAAAAATTTTAAACTTTGAAAAATTTACTTATATTTTTGAGAGGAACATAATATAAATTTAAAAAAGACGAAATTGAAAAAATTTAAATTTTGGGTGGTAATGCCCGAGCCTCAACATGGCTCCACCACTGCAAAAGGGAGCAACATATTGCTATGGCTGACTGAACCAAGAGAATCACCAATGAATAAAGGAAAATGGGCACTTCCCTTTAAACCTAAACATACAATATTTAGCCTCAAAACAAGATCCTCTTTGGGAAAAATTCAGGTTTTCAGAAAGGGTTCAAGAAAGAGGGGGAAAGTTAAAGAACTTGTCTTTGTTTTGATGTGTGGAACACGAGATAGTGAAGGAAATAGAGGTGAGGAAATAAGAGGGAGTAAGCGTTGAAAAAGGAGAGCCTAAAAGAGACATTTTTGAAGGGTAGTTTAGAAGTTGCAGAGACAGCAGCTGATAATGAGAGAAGACAAACCAGAACTGTAAGTAATACAACGACAAAAATGAAGCTCAAAAAATCTTAAGAACTGATGAAATAACATTTTGAAGCTTAGCGAATTGGGACGAAGCCCACCAGTCTGATGCCCCCATAGAACCATACCTGGGATTTTCTATTTGGGATTACTTTCTAACTTCTCCCACTTTTAGTCCTTGGAAGTTTTTTTTTTCGCATTAGTCTTGAAACATTGCAGATTTTTTCAATTACATTGCGGCTTTTTTCAATTTGATACTTTAACCTAGAATTCCATAAAAACTTTGAGATTGGAAAAAAAATATTTAATTTTTTTTTAAAAATTAATAAAATAAAGATACTAAATTTCAAGCATGTAAAGTACAAATGAAACAACTGTTTTTATAAAAGATGCGTTAATTCACTTAGATTGGAGTACCCTTAGACAAGCTTATTCTTGTTGAGAAAGAAATTGAATTTTGATTTCGTTTGCTGTGGCAAAATTTTTTGATTTCAACAACAGCATAACATATTGAAAGCCTACCTACATCTCGGCAGAAACAAATTACAAATTCTTTCATCGGACAATTTAAATGATGCAATGCAAAGGGCCATCAATCAATGTATGATCTTTTTATCATAAAATAGCCTTTTTTACTGGAAAACTTGATACGTATTGTCTTTCACATTCTTCTGTGCCGAATGATCGTAAACTGCAATCATCAACTATACGTAACCCTTTCCTCAGCGCAGCCAGAGCCGACCTTGTTGTTTCTGTTCGTGAACTCGCCTGTGTCATCAAAGGCGATGAGCATTTATCAACGTTGTAAAAACAATACACAAATGTAGGAAGATACTTCACCTTTGATACTCTTTAGAACGCTCGAGAAACTCTTTCGCGATATCTTTTCTTTCATAGGATTGCAATACTTGTCTGATATCAGCCGGACTATTGCGGGCTATATCTGTGGACAAATCAAAACAAATGGGACTATAATCAAAACGAATATAGGAAACATAAAATTTGAACAAAGGCGACGTGCAGAGGAAAAAGCAACAACATAAGACTTACATTCAAGAAATGGAATAAGGTCTAAAAGTGCGGTATCATCAGTCTCGAGCTTATATGGCTTAATAGGGACAGAATTTTCTGGTTGAAGGCTAGAATCAAATGCATGAGCACTCACATATAAAATCTTGGCTGGATCCCTGTTTAGCTTTGAAAGATCCTGCCAACAGGAACTATTTGTTAACAATAAGGCTTTTTTTTTAAGTAGCAGCTTGTAAAGGCACCATCTCATAGATTAATACACATAGTATTGTAGAAACTAAGGAGGTGAAAACCAAAAGCAAAATGTTTTGAAGGGAAGAGATTGACTATAACATGGAAAAAGTATCATGGAGGCCCCTGTGTTAGGAGTCAGATTACATTTTGCCCCTTTTACTCAAAAACTGGGCTAATTAATCCCTGTAAATCAGATTAAAGAGTAAACCGGACTTTCTATTAAAATAACCATCCATTGCTACTGTTAAAACCTGGTGCAGTTGATAAAATAACGAGACAATTACACTAATGTGTCACGTGTACCTCGTGCGTGCTAATGTATAGGGACCAATTTTTAAAGTAGAAATGGATAGAACTTGTAACAGAAGAGCTAGTTTGCTCTTTAATCTAACGCGCATCGACTAATTTTCCCCTTTTTTTAATAGAGGGGGAAAAATGAAATTTGACTCCTAGTATAAGGGCCTCCATGGTACTTTTACCACTATAACATACTCTATAATGCTTGCCATCCTGATATTTAGTAGCACCCCTTGATAGCCTATATCGGATACAATGGTTAGTGTCCAACCTTTCACAAACAGGATCAACATACTGCACAGCCGAAAACAAACTAATTATGAACTTACAGGCAACATCAGTTATCATATACTTGTGTATTTTAAATGGTAGCCACAATGAAAAATATCAAATTACCATATTCATCTGGTCAGAATAGACGACAATTTCATAGAACTTTGCTAGATGTTCCAGAAAGGCATCAACACCAGGTCTTTTGAAGGTACGCCAGCCTCTCTCTCGCTTTGCCAACCAAAAAGGGAACGTTTTTTTTTAGATTTCATAAAGGTGAAATGGAAAATAATTTTAAGTCAAATTCTTACCTTCCAGTCTGTATAAAGTAATGTCTCGTTCAGATCTAGAACAAGAGTGAAAACATGCTGTTCTAGAGGATGCAAATCAGGAAGAAGCTTATCCGAAGTCGGTTCAGTATATTCCTGAAAATACAAGATAAAATTATAAGAACAAAACAGAAGTTAGGCCGTCAATAATAGAAAACCGGAAACAAGAGAAAGAAGAACACTCCTCACCAGCAAATGTTCTTCCACTAACATCCTGAGATCCAGATAAGATTCAAGTGCTTTAGCCGGAACTGAAATGTTACAAGCAAAGAAACCAGGAATAAATTGGGGTCGAACCAGAGCATGTAAACAAATCAATCATTGACCAACGTAATAGACAGCAATCAGCACCAACGGAATTTTCTTTTCTGTCTCAACGAATCCATTTATAATAAACAGGCCAAATTTTCTAAAGGAATATTTTGGTAAAAGTACCATGGAGGCCCCTAAGAAATGAATTGCATTTTGACCCCTCTACTTAAAAATTTGACAAATTAGTCCTTATATGTTAGATCAAAAAGTAAATTGATCCTTCTATTAAATACTCTTCGGTTATTCTGTTAGCAATGCTAGTTTTTAACAGTAGAAAATGAATGAAAATTTTAACAGAGAGGACCATTTTGCTCTTTGATCTAATGTACAATGATTAATTTGCCCATTTTCTTAGTAGAGAAGGCAAAATGCAATCTGACACCTTGTACAGAAGCCTCCATGGTATTTTTACCAGAATATCTCCGGGCACCAGATAATGCAAACTGAATGCCCTGTTAAGCAAACATGGTGCTAGTAATTAGGTTGACATACAGAACAAAGCCTTTAAGATAATTGTAACTATGAACAAACAAAGAAGCAATAAGAGATAGAGAAACACAATAAGGTCCTCACCTGTCATTGCAGCAGAGTAGAGCAAGCCTCCATATTTCTGAAAAATATATGAAAAAAAAAATTATTATTTTCATATCTAATTTCTTCGTAGTATTAGGACAAACTAAACAATGAATATATGACATTATTAAGACTTAGCTAAGGTACCGCAGATATACATTCAAATGATCAATCATTAAGGATGAACTAGGAGGCCCAATGATCAATCAAAATTACACCAAAACCAGTTATATGTCTAAAGCCAATTGCACACTATATCAATCAAACAACTAAAATAACTAGAGAAAATCCTTTAAAACAATCAATTTCTAAACAAAATCAAACTCACATCAATAGCAGAAGCATCTTCACTAGGAGTATAACTCGCTGCAGCCCGCAGTGCCTTTGCTTTATGATCTACTTCCTCACATGGACACTCTGCGAATCACATTAAATTCTTTTTTAAAACCATTTTTAATCATATAAAAAAACCCAAAATCACAAATGATCCGATCTTTTAAAAGGGGAAAAAGAAAACTTACTATAAGAGAGATAACCAGCATAGCCAATAGTTCCAGTAACACCTGCAATGAGTCCGTACTTGACAAAGCTCCAAAATTTCCCTCCCGAAACCTGTGGGGAAACTTCCGGCGCCGGAGGAGGAGGTGTCGACTGATCGGAGAGAATGGATTGTGAAGAAATTATTGTTCCTTTAGAAGGATTCGAAGAAGAAGAAACCACTCCTGAACATAAACCCCTTTGAGAAATAATCTTTGAATTGAAATTATTTGAAATTATTCGAGATCTAAGAACAATGGAAGACATTTTTATTAGAGTTTTTGACTTGGCCTTTTTTTTATTGATGGAGATTTTAAATTAATTAGGGTTTAGGGTTTTGGAAATCGAAAGTGAGCGATGAATTCGAAATGTGGAATTTAAGGGGAGTGTTTGGAAGTTGGTGTTGAACTATTCTCCGTATAGTCTACAATGGGGACTGTGGAATTCGTTGTTTTGGTAGTTGACCTTGTTTTTTGGGTAAACTACATATTTAGCCACTTATATACAGTTAAATTATGGTTTAGTCATTAGCTTTTAAAAGGTTATGATATGGTCATTATAGTTATCGATTTGTTACGTTTTGGTCACTAAGCTGTTAACACTGTAGCAAGAAGCTGACTTAACACATTATATTATCATTTCAAACGAAAATTTTAAGTTAAATTGCACACAAGTATAATATTATACATATAAATAAATTAAACCAAAAGAGTTTCCTTTTTTTTTTCTTGATCCCTATATATTTTATTTTTTAACATTTCAATTTTTTTTTCTCTTTCCAACCGTATATATTATTAAAAACTCATGTCTAACTTTGCATTTGCTATCCCAGAAGAACTGATCAACCTGATCACACTCACATAAAAAGTAACAAATATAATCAATAATACCAACAGTACAAGCATCGTGTTACCGCAAGCATGATGATAACAAATTGTAATATAATAGTTTACAATGAATCACTTTAACAAATATTCCAAGGATCATTCTTCCATAAGGAGTAATAAGGAAAAGCATTAATCTATTAACCCATGTATACGGCAATTACTAATCTAATTGACTCAAGAATTATTAATGCAATTCTAATGAAAAATAATAAAGAAATAAAACTAGCTTAACAATCAAACAAATTAACCTTAACTTCCCTCTTTCTTGTCTTAGATTATGCAAATAATCTAACACAAGGCTAAAGGTTCCTCTATAGCATGCATCATGCACTTATAGACTAGGTAAGCCTTTCCTGGGCTTTTGTTTATCATGTTAAGTTTCAAAGCGTAATATGGGTGAACCTCGTGTGTTGATCTGATGGTCAATGATATTCATTATCTTAGATGTAATCTGAGTTTAAATCTCATTAATCACGTTGATGTTAAAGCTTTGCCTTCCCTTTATAATTCACACTATCCACCACCTTGTACATTTTTCATATTTCTTCCTCAACTTATCATTGGACTCTCTAACTTTCTTTTAAGATTCCTTGAGGGATTTAGCCCCTTTTTTTTTTCTTCAAGTCTTTTAGTACAATTATATACTATCTGCCTACAACTAAATGTTGTAGCTAAAAGGGTCATTACATTCAACATTTGAATAGATCTACTAATTTCACTAAGCCTTCTCATGTATAGAATCAAGTAGCAATTTCTCCAATTCAACCACTTTCTTACCCACATTTAAATAAGAGTCCTCCAGTGTAATACCTTTAAATTTTTCTGATCTTGTAAATCGCATGATTTTAGAAAAATATAAAAAAAATTAAATTTCCAAAAATGTGTATCGAGTTAATTGTATAATATTGTGGGGATAAAATAGATATAAAAAAAATTAACAATAAAGTTTAGCATGAAATGTTAAGAATAGAGTAAGGACTAAATTGCTAAGAATGAAAAATTGAGGGACTAAAGTATAATTATAATATTTAGTAGAAAAATATTAGACCATGATTACAATATATTTCTATGAGGTAGTTATTATAATGTACACATAATCTAATTATAGGACAAGTGGTCGAATTTGATTGGTTATTGAGTTAATGATTTAATTTCAATTCATTATGTTTATGCATGTAATTGAAATTACGTGGAAATTATTGTAATTGACTATAAATTTATTTAATATAATAAAATGAAATAATCTAAATTGCTTTGATAAAAAAATGTAGTGATACATATTTGGATTTAATGACCAAACTAAATGTGGAGTGTCACAAAAGAAATTCGTAAATAATGAAAATTAAAAACCCTAAGTAGTTATATTTAAAGGCTCCAATTGAACCGTACTTAAAAACATTGGAATTTGGATACACGAAGAACAATTATTATTAACAACTGTCACTCTTCAATCGGACAGCTACCATGCATCTCTCGTATTAATGCAAAGCTACCAAAAAGCAAGAATCACACAAACTTATTACAAACAACACTTCACTACAATTCATCATGGGCCGGTTAAATTTGTACAGGTTCGAAGATTCGCTCAAAAATAAAAAAAATTAGAATAAAAAAAAAACTCGAAAAATAGATTTGAATATGGACGAAATCAAAATTTTTTTTAAAGAATTCGAATTTAAATTGTAATTTTTACAATAGAAAAAATGCAATTTCACCATTTTAATATATTATGTTTTTATAAATTTTAAAGAATTAAATTAAATTTTTATATTTTAGGGAGGTCAAAATGTAATTTTACTTTTACTAAATTAAAATTTAAAAAATTTTAAATGAGCCATATGAAAAAAATTTCATTTTAGGTGGTTGGTACCCTTGCTAACCCTCCTAGTTTCGCCACTAGATTTGAATAAAAAAATAAAACCTTTTTTGTAAATGGATCAGGTCTCATGTAAGATTTTTTTTTTGCCCAAAATCGATTCGATCTGAATTTGCTTAAAAAATTTTCAAATGTTATTTACTATTGTTTTGCTGATGTCTTTCTATCATTTTGCTATTATGTTACAATTATTTTGTTGTTACTGTTTGGATATTGTATAACTCTTGTTTTATTGTTAATTTTGCTACTATTTTAGAGACATTTGATTGCTAAGTTGCAACTATTTTAGTGTTATCTAAGTATACAGACTTTTTTAATATATTTTCAATTTGTTGAGGAACATTTATTTTAATATTTTCAGTGTATTTGATGTATTTTTTTTAGTATTGATGTATTTTATTTTTAAATTTGTTTTTGTATAAAAAAAATAATATAAAAAATTTAATACGGGCGAGTTGAGCTCTAGTTTAGCATTTTTTTTATTTGGGACGAACTTGGACGAAATTAAGCCCATGTTTCTAGTCGAATAGAGTCCAAACTAAAAAAAAAAAAAAAAAAAACCTAAAATTTTACACTGACTCGACCCGTTATCAAGGCTAATATTCAGTTATTGCTTTTAAAAGAAAAAATACTAAGCATCACACATTATTTCCCTCTCGGAGATTAAAAGTTTACCTCCCAAATTAAAAGTTCGCCCGCTACAACACATTATCTCAGAGGTCACTTTATATACTCTCTTTCGACTAAAGAATAATTATTATATGTATTCATCTCATCAAGTAATCTTATCAAGTCAATCACGTTGACCAAAAATAAGAGGTGTTTATTCAATCCAGATACAGTTCGTTTAGCTCACTTTTTATCTTATATTACAATATATTTACAATATTAATTTCACCATCATTGTTATTTTTAAGTCCTAAATCCTTTGTGAACCCATGTTTCTTATAAGTTTAGTATATGAATCATGACTGAATCGCATCAAGATTTGTGGCTATGGCTCTATAGCAAGATGACAAGTACTTCAATCGATCCAATCTTAGCCGATACACATGCAAAGAGTTTATCATGATTCAACCATCAATTTCCTTAGTACAGGAGACTTGCATCTGTCACATTAATTATATAGAAACCTTCTCCACTGCTGAACCGCACTTCTTTTACAGCCCGTCATTTTCTCTCCAACCTCACTAAAACCACCACAAGTGGCTTTCTACATTTAAAAATGGGAGATGAATTCTGGGAGGAAGTTAAAAAAAATTAGGATCGAAATTAAATTATATATTTTTATGATAATAAAAATGTAGTCTTATTATTTTAATGGTTTATATCTTTATAATTTTTAAAGTATCAAATAAATTTTTTATCATTTTTAGAGGGATTGAAATATAATTTTATCATTATTAATGTAATCTCTTTATAATTTATAAAGAAAGTTAATGGAAAAAAAATTCATTTAACCGGAGCCTTTACCAGCCTCTGACTTCGCCACTAGATGAACTTAATCTTGATGCTTTGATTTATAATTTAGTATTTTGTAGAAAATAAATTGTTAAACATGAGAGAGGAAAGGTCTCAAATTTTGTTCTTGGTACAAATCGAAATGGAATATATAAGGTAAATAGAAATAATATTTTTAATAATTTTATTATAGATTCTGATCATATTTTTTTTATATATAATATTTAGAATTATTCACAATTCTTCCTTAAATCATAAATAAAAAAATAATATGTTTCAACGCACATATTTTTTTACATTAATAATAATACACATATTGATTGAATTAATACTTAATCCGCAAATAAAAAATCAAAATTTTAAAGGTTGGAGGAAAGGTTTTAAATTTTGGCCTGGATTCAAAAATTGATGAGAAATGGATGGGGATGGCTTAATAAATGTATGTTTCAAACTCATTAATGAATAAGAATGATAGCCACAAACTTTTTTCAAAGTACTGAATTCAATGCAATTTAATTTGTAATAAAATTGACATTTCCATTTCTTATAACCCATAGAAACCCCTCAAGTGGTGTTGATGATTCATCCATGCAACGCTTTAGATGGTGACACGTCTTATTTTAATATAATTGTCATAACTAAAATTATTTTTATTGATTAAGAATATTAATTTTTTAAAAAATTAAATTAAATGATAAATGATTGAGTTAAGTATATATTATTTTAGGTTAAGTTATAGTTATAGTCCCTCCATTATGTTTAAATTTTAGAGTATTTATATTTTAATTTAACATAATTTAGTTCTTCTATTCAGTGGTGAAGTTAGGAGGCTTGACATGAGCCCCACCCCTCTTTTCAAAATGGAAAATTTTTCGTTTACACCTCTTTATAATTTATAAAATTGTAAATTGGTAATGGTAAAATTCAATTTTGGTTCTCAAATAAAAAAAATTGAATTAATCCTTTAAAAATTATAAAGATATAAACTATTAAAATGATGAAATTACATTTTTTTTAGTATAAAAATATATAATTTAATTCCGACCTCCAAAATTTTTTTTACTTCACCCCTACCTCTACTTTTATAACATTATTAATTATGCCAATAATTGACGCCCTTAATTATTTTGGTATGCTTAAGCTAGTTTTTCTTAAAAATATTACAACTTATCATGTCAAAATAGATTCTTTTATTTTGTATGTGTGTTTGGAAAGGTGATTTAAATCAAATTTCACATCAGTATGTCAACTATTCTTAACTATTTGGACTTACTAATATCATTATATAAGTAGAAGACTAAAATTATGTCAATTAAAATATAAAAATTAAATTTCAAATGTGAGCATAATAAGGAGTCAAAATTATAATTTGATCATTATATTATAATGATCAAAAGAAAGGGAAAAAAGATGGGTATGTGTCATGGATCGGTAAAAGTACTATAGCGATCATTGTATTATACCCCGGATGGCATTTTGGTTCTACTGAAAATTTGGTAAATTGGTCTTTGTACTACATAGTAGATGTGGTAATTTGAATAAATGTGTAAAGATTGAGGACTACATTTGTTATTATCCCTTATATGTAAAACATCAAAATAATTATTTGATGACACAATTTTAATAGAGAGACTATTTTACTCATTCATCTAACATACAAGAACCAATTTATCTATTTTTTAGTAGAGTGACCAAACCCAATCTGAAGTACAGTACAGGCACTGTTATGATACTTTTACCGTCATAAATCTTTTTTATAATGATGGATCTACTCTACAAATATTAATGTGTCTATACTACTAGTTAACGCTTTGACTTAATCAAGTTGATATCACCCTCAACTAGTTTTCAACTCAATTGTGAAATTAACAAAAACTCAATATTTTTATAAAGCAATAAATATAATTTTAAGAGTATCTTGTCATTTTAGATAGGGATAAATCTCAAAACTATACATGAAGTATGGTTTAATGTGCAATTGTATACATGATTTTTGATTTGATCCAATTCTTGTAAATTATTAACACAATTATTTATATAAATATCATTTTATGTTTATATATTGCATACATAAATAATTTTTTATTCAATATAAAAATAAATTGATGTATTTTTTTAAAATTTGCATGATTAAATCAAAATTAAAGTTTTAAGTGTACATTTACACCACAATTAGAGTTTCACGTGTATAATTGCACCAAATTAAAGTTCATATATACAATTACATATTAAATCAAAGTTTATGTATACTTTTGAAATTTATCTCTTTTAGGTACAATTTAGAAAAATACATTCACTCAATGAGATTTGAACCCAAACCCTCAAAAAATATTCCTTCCCTCAACTCCACTATTTCAACCAAATTATAATTAATTTTTATAAATTTCCTAGATAATTTCTTTTACCCACATCGTGAATTTAGCATAATATAATATACATGGTAGGCACATTAATTAGCAATTTTTTTTTTAAGGTATCTAGAGAAACGAGTCCAGTAACTAATCCTCCGTATTTTGTAAGCCCATTGAGAGGTAAATGTTGACTACGAGTTTTAAAGCTGCTCCATGCCCAAGATGAAGACCGAACTCTCGGTCACTGATTAAAGTAACATAAACTCTTGCCATCTCGTCTAACTCCCGTGATTATTTATTGACAATCTATAAACTTTAAAATCAAAATAAACAAACCCATTAAACCCTAATTATTCATTATTAAGTTCTAATTTCCCATTTATATGTTTAAGGAATCATAATTACTCATATCTAATTATACTTTGATACAATTAATCTTACGCAATTACTTTATAAAGACAAAACCCTGAATAGCATTGATTACCTGAAACACTAAAATAAGGTGGGAATTTTTAAAGATCAAAAGCGACTTAAAACTACCACATTAATGCAAGCCATGGACGTGGCCTTCATATCAGCCAATGCATACGATTTCTTCCTGAACAAGGCACTCATTTTTAAAACCACCCCTTAATGATGGAGTCCCCAAGATATTTCTCATCTAACTTTCTAGAAATAAATTTGATACAAATAATTGAACCCTCATCACATTTACATATAAATACTACCCTCTCCTTTGCACTAAAGCTTTGAGTTTCCTGCTCCAAACTTCAAGAACATGGCTCTCAAGTGGTTTCTCAGTTCGGCATTTACTCAAGTTTTTGGCCATACCCATGGCGGTAACTTGCATGCCAAGGCAGTGGTTTCGGGCCCTAGCGAAGGACTTATTGGTTGTAAGGAAATGGAAGGAGGGATCAGCAGCATCAAAACCTGCAAGGAAGACTACCCTAATGGCTTCCAAATGCCAGTTCATTATCCTCGATACTCGAAGGCCGATTACGAAAAGATGGAAGAATGGAAGATCGATATGTTGTTGAAGGAATATGGATTCAGCTTTAATGGTGGCACCGTCGATGAGAAAAGGGCTTTTGCCATGGGAGCTTTTCTTTGGCCGGACCAACTTTAAGTTACATATATACATATGTATGTATATATATCATGTTTGTTTGGTAGATTGTGTGATTAGGAAGTGCTTGTGCTTTGGTGATATTGAGGTGTAGTAATTAACCATGCCTAAGCATGATTTGTATGGAAATTATGTGTTCAATTAGCTAATCTTAATATAGTTTTTCTTACATGCATCTTCTTAGAAAATCTAATCTTAGACCACTTGTATGGTATCTTTTTGTAGTAAAGAATCCTTAATTAAAATGGAATCCGAGAAAATTTGTTCTTTGCAGAATGTATCACAATACAAATTGTAAATCTTGTTTAGAGAAAGAAGTATATAAATCAACTCCATTAATTAAAACTCAAATTCGATTTAACCTAATTTAATAATAAAACATTAACAACTCGAATCCAAATAGCTTCAAATTTAAAGCTGATTTAAACCCAATAAAATTAAAATCTTAAATGACTTAAATCCAAATAAATAACCATAATGATTTAGACTCGAATTAATTCTAACTCGTAAATAATATATCATAAACCCAAACTTAAAATAACCCAAAATCGAATTAGAGCAAAACTAAAAATGACCTAAACCGGTCAAACTTGAAAAATGACCTAAAATAACTTGGCAATTAAATTTATTTTGGTCCCTAAACTTGAAAAATGATGGTGTGACACTTTAATATTGTGCCACATCATCACTTGAAAACTAAAAAAATTATATAAATTTTCAGGTGATGATGTAGTACAATCATAGAGTGTAACAACAATAATCTAATAATCGGACCAATGGTTGAACCGGTCAAACCATTTGTCTCAATTCAATCAATTTGATTAGTTCAACTACTAGACTAACAATGATTAAATAAATAATTAAAAATATTAAAAAATTAAAATAAAAAATTATTAAATGGGTTCAACTACTTGTTTTTATCCCTTATCCCAGTTTTCTGTTTTTGCCCGTTTCAAGTTGTTTCGATTCAATCGGTTCAATCCTTTTCTTTGGACCAATATATCAATCGGTTCTCGATCCAATCAGTTTCGATAAGCCCATCCAGTCATGTTCCAAGAACAGTAGTCACATAATCAAATCTTGACAGAATCCAAGTTTAAGAACCAAAATGGATCTAGATATCAAATTCAAGTATCAAAGTAAACAAAAAAAGTAAAGTATCAAAGTAAACTTAATTTCCAAGTTCAAGGCAGTTTTAGAAGAAGATATTAACTTATAACAAGTAAACCATCAAATGGTTGGGTGCAATGATTTCGAACCTTAGAGACAACATTGTTAAGAGGAGCAGTCACGAACTCGAACATAAACTATAAAATGCGAAGTAAAGAAAGACGTATAACAAGTAAATATGAAGAAACTCAACCCTTTTGTTCTCCACTGTCAGCCATGGCTACCAACTTTTGATCCCAAGTTGAAGATATTCTCATTTTGCATCACTTTCAGAGGAGACCTTTGGGGTGGTACCGAGGAGAAGAATATGAAAGCTTTTCTAAAAGCTACTATGTTGTTAGTCACAGAAATTTAAAAATATGTAAACCAATCAAAAAGAATATTATTGTGAAACTTTGGAGAATGAAAAAAAATTTGTTTAAAGGGAAGGTTTGGAGACGTGCTATCTTTTCTTCATTTCCATGGGTCAAGCTGGAAGTTCTTTCCTAAAAATAAAAAGATTTGATAAAATTATAAGCTTAAAAAATAAATTTGAGTAAAAAATAAGATTCGTTTAGAAAATGAGTCAAGTTTTCGGTAAGATCTTTTTGGCCTTGGCTCAGCCTGAATCGAATTTGCAATAATAAAAAATTATGTTTTGTTGTTGTTGTTTTCATGATTTGTTGTTGCTTTCTCATTTTTTGTCACGATTTTGCTATCATTTCATTATTATGTTGTTACTGTTTTATTGTTAATGTTTGAATATTGTATAACACTTGTTTTATTGTATACCATTTATTTTAATATTGTATAACACTTGTTTTATTGTATAACATTTATTTTAATATTTTTAGTGTATTTGGTATATTATTTTTTTAATTTCTTATATAAAAAATAAAATTAAAAAAATTAAGACTAATCATATCCGAGTTTTAACATTTTTATCTGAGTTGGGTTTAGGTAAAAATTTAAACTTATTTTTCGGATCCGCTCAAACCTATCAATCAGACATAAAATTTTGTTAGGACTCAACTCGACCCATAGACAACTCTAGCCTAAACTATAAATTCAATAGCATCTTCTAAAAAATGCTTGAGATTTAGAACCAAGCCAGAAAATTTCAGTGGAGGCCAAAATTGTATTATAAAAATTTTATTGTTTTATTAATTAAAGCATTACAAAATATATTCCCTCAAAAAAAAGCATTACAAATTATTATAAGAGTTAATTGCATTATGCATCCTTAAAGTATGACTTTCATTTTAAATTAATCCTCAAATTTCAAAACATTCTATAATTTTTAAATTTTTTAAAAAAATTATTTAATTGTTGATACTTTGACTGCTATATTAGCAAAGTTAACAAACGTTAATTTTTTTTCATCCATTTCAGCTATTTTGACAAAAAAAAAAGTGCTAGTTTACAGACTAAAAGAGACAACAAATAAACTGAAGGACTAAAATAACTTTTTTCGTAAAGTTGGAGAGCCAAATAAGCCCGACCCTAGGGGTCGTTTGAGAGTGCAGTCGCCCAAGGCCCAAGGCTGAAAAGGGCCCAAAGAAATATTTTTTCAGCTTTTAATGTGGGAAAAAAATTCAAACTAAAATAAATTAATTGAATGCCTAAACTTTCATTGTAACACCACTAGCTCATAACCGTCACCGGCTTAAGGTCTCGAAGTGTCACACGACATTTCACAACATTAATCTACATTAAGCCATCATTTCTTTAATCACAAGCATTTGCATTCACATACCAAATATACATTAAAACACATACAATATTACAATTTGTATCACACAATTCATATGCAAACATTACAATCATTCATGGATCACTTTTGAATATTTTGCAACCATAGAGGAAACTAGAGAATTTATCACAAGTAGGGACACATGGTCGAGTCCTTGGCTGTGTTTTAGGTTGTGTCCCTACTCAAAGATCATCCATGCGGCTGTGTCATAAACCGTGTGACAACCCGTGGGTTTATGCGAACAAGCATCACACGCCCGTGGGTTGGACCGTGTGTCAGACCGTGTTTCCATTCGAAATCGAGCCATACGACCGTGTGCCTACCCGTGTAAACTACATTGTACCTAAATATGACAATGGCCGTGTGACAACTCGTGTCACAGGTCGTGTGCACCTTTTTTTACTTCCTAAACTGGGTACCTTTCTAGCCTAAATTCTTTATAAAGTTATTCTAATTTGTCATCCTCCTAAAGCCGTGATCTCATTCAAAAATACCAACATGCACACCTTATCAATAATTAGCCCATCTAACCAATAAAACTATTAAAGTATGACCATAACTAATGTTAGGAACTAAGATATCATTGGTTCAAATGCACTCACTAAACTACCAATTAGGTAGTTTTAAAGTATGACCATAACTAATGTTAGGAACTAAGATATCATTGGTTCAAATGCACTCACTAAACTACCAATTAGGTGCAAGTTGTACCACAATTTAAACATATGAGAAAGGATGCAGCAAGGTGCTCATTTCCAACACAAACTAAATCATCACAACAAACCAATTCCAATTCACCATTCAAATCTCCAACATTTAACATTATCATAATGAAATTTCATTCTAAATAACTAAGATATGCATATATTAACATTCTCATCAAAAGTTAACATATAATTCACAATCATATAAACAAACTTACATAACAAGCCATATTCACAAGTTACTCAAGTGCTAGCTAACCTAAACACCTATACTCTTCCTAAGTACTAGCCAAAAAGACAACAGGAATCATCAGTGACTTTGAATATGGGATGTTTGCTGCGATGTTGATTTGTAATCTATTAAACTTCTAACCTGAAATCATGAAAATTTAATTACATTAGTTAATCATCATTCACATTTTGTTTATTCACATGAACATAACCAATTTCTCAAACTAGAAATACTACTTTATAACTTAAGCTTTAGTTCAAATAAATCCAATTTCCACTCCATAATTACTTATACATTAACCAACTTTCTAGTAATTCATTCACTTTATCTTTAACCAATTCCGTCAATTCATGGCACCCGGTACCTAGCGGATAATCGTGATAAGTGAACCCAGCTCTAATTGGATTAACCAACGAAATCCGTCAATTCATGGCACCCAGTACCTAGCGAATAAACTACAATAAGTGAGCCCAGCTCTGGTTGGATTAACCAACAGTTTTGCGCCCAACGCTAATCGGATAAACCGATGATCTTGGTACCCAGGGCCTAGCGGATAAACTGCAGAAGTGAGCCCAGCTCTAGTTGGATTAACCAACAAATGATCCATCAAATCCTGGCACCTAGTGCCTAGTGTTTAAACCGCAAAAGTGAGCCCAGCTCTAGTTGGTTTAACCAACTATCATTTTATCATTCATTTCCACAATTTACTCAATTCATAATCACCCACAATGACTCGATTCTACCATTTCATCATCTCAAATTACAATACCAATTTACCAAGAATATACAAGATATGCTATATATGAGTTATTAATTTTAATAACTAGTAAACATAATGGAATTTAAATTACAAGTAAATAGAAATAATAAGTTCGAGTATAATAACTTACCAAATTTACGAGTGTCGTTTAATCTGCAGTTGACTACTTCGTGATCTTTTCCGTTCCTATTCTAATATTTGTTCAGCTCGATTCTTACTCTATAAAAAACAATTTAGAAATCTAATTAACCATTTGTATTTATCTCATTTCAACCATTTATATGCTCACTTTAATTCCCATAACAACAAACATTTATTTTCCATTACCAAATATTCATGAGAATATATATATTTCCAAGCAATCCTTTAAATTAAAAGATTTACACTTTACCAATTTAACATTCAACTCATTTTGTTCCATTTTACCATAACCATAGTTACTTCTAATTCACAACAATTAAACATCATTTGAACAATCCATAATAGATTTTCACCTATTTAATTCCCAAAGCTTCTCTGTAACACCCCTATACCCGATTCATACGTATAAACCCGATATAAAAGTATTACATTAAGGTTCAGTACAGAAAAAAAAAAACTGAGTCATGCACCTTTTTCTTTTCATCCAAAATACCTCATTTCATTTCGTCACACAAAACATTTCAAAACAACATTTTTGTCTTCTAATAAGTAAGTTTCATAGTACATGTCATTTTACATCAAAAGTAATATACCTAAATTTGAGCTCCAAGTGATGTGATGTGATGAGAGGTCCCGATTTAGCTCCTTGTATTCTTTATACCTACGCGTTAAGCCGGTGAAGGCTTAGTAAGTACTACAAAAGCAAAGTATAAACTTTTAAATTTTCTCATGTAATTTACTCTTTTGCCTTACCAGTATATAGCTTGTATCTTACCACTTTGACATTCATTTCACTTTGGTCCACATTTTCTTTTTTTCCACAATTTAGCCCAATGTAGACTTCTATAGAACCCATCGGATAAACGGAACAGAAAGTACCGAAGTACTTAACAGTAAGCACACAAGTGCTGGGGAAACAGTAAGCACACACAGTGCAATCCAGTAAGCACACATAGTGCAATCAGTAGGCACACATAGCGCAAATCAGTAGGCACACGAAGTGCGAAACAGTAAGCGCGTAGCGTTCCTTAATGGCATGCCACTACTATCTCAATGGTTCTAACTTGTCTACATGGGCATAACACTTCATAATCATCATTTCTCATTATTTCACACATCACATTTATATTTCAAAGTTGTTCACTTGCATCACAGTCACTAAATTATTTATATCTTGAGCTACAGAATTCAAAATTATAATCTTCTTGATATTTCTGAAACTAGACTCAAACATATTTTTACCATAAAATTTTCAGAATTTTTACTTTAGCCAATTTGTACAGTAAATTCTTTCAATTTACCCATTCTCTGCTGCCTGACAGTTTCGACCTTTCTTCACTAAAAATTATCTATCTTTTTTTACAGAGATCAAATGATGTTCCGTCTGTTTATTTTGAAAATATACTCATTAAGGATTTATCCATATAAATTTCAGCCTCTAATTATTTTTCTACATTTTTCTATGATTTTTCAAAGTCATAATAGGGGAACTCGTACTTACTCTGACCTTGTTACACAAAATCAGTTATATCTAAGAATATACAAATTCATTTCCATCACCGTTTCTTCCATATGAAACTACACTCAATAAGCTTTAATTACATATAAAAATGACACTTAACTCATTATATACAATTTTTAGTGAATTTTCGAAGTTAATCCTATGATTTTGTCCAATCTGTTTCAATGAAAACATTTTCTTTCTCATGTTTCATTACACTAACCTCACTTAATCAGCTTTATAACACATAATTAAACAACGATTTCCATGCTAACAATTCAAATATATTATGGAATATAGACTATAACTAAAATTCTTGTAGTACTTACAACAAAAAGGCTGAATTTTCTCTCTTTTACCCCTTGCTCTATTCTTTTCCTTTGTCTTCAATTTGATCATTGCCTCTCTTTTCTTTCTCTTCAATTTCACATAAACACATATAAATTGTAAGCTATAATTCAATAATTTTCATGCTAAATAACAGTAAAATACATGTATATCATGAGAATTCAACTATTTCTTACCTTAACCCTTCAATTCAAATTTTCTCGATTTAGTCCTTTATCTCTCTAACACCTCAAAATGAATTCTATAAGAATTTTGAGGTGTCTACTAACCCCTTATATATTTTTCTTTTAGAAATTTCAAAGAAAATAGGAGATTTTGGAGCTTGGAGGGCTTAAAAATGATGGAAGGACCTATTTAGAATAAAAGCAAAAGTTGGAAATGGAAGAAAAGGGCATGGAAGGCTACTTAATGAAAAAGATGATATTTTCATATTTTTAACCATTTTTTTCTTCTCTCAAATTCTTTAGAATTTTCACTTAAAATATCTCACTTAAGAAAAATGGTAAAATTGCACTTTTAGTCCTTGAGCCTTCCAACTTTACACTTTGGCCCAAAACTTTGCCTCCAAAAATATCTTCCATCAAATTACTCTTTTGTCCCTCCTCAATCAATCTAATACCCATGATGACTCAAAATTCATTTTGGATAATTAGCTATTTAATCCCCCATATTTTCTCTCCTTTACTATTTAATCCTTAAAATTTTCTAACATTCCTTACTTCAACTAAACATTTCTAATTCTCTATTCTATTTTATCACTATTCCAAATCCGGTTCAAACACACGGATGTTACAATTCTCCCCCCCTTAAAATAAATTTCGTCCTCGAAATTTACCTGTATTGAACAACTGTGGATACTGTTGTTTCATTGTTTCCTCTCTTTCCCAAGTAGTTTCTTCTGAGTTATGATGTCTCCATAGCACTTTTAACAAAGGAACTCTTTTATTTCTCAATTCTTTTACTTCTCGAGCTAGTATCTTTATTGGTTCCTCTTCATAAGTCAAATCCGGTTGTATTTCAATATTCTCCGGAGTAATCACATGAGATGAGTCAGATCGGTACCTCCGTAGCAAAGACACATGAAAAACATTATGAATCTTATCTAACTCTGGAGGAAGAGCCAATCGATAAGCAACTGGACCAATTCTTTCCAAAATCTCATAGGGCCTGATAAATCTTGAGCTCAATTTCCCTTTCTTGCCAAATCGGAGAACTTTCTTCCACAGAGACACTTTTAAGAAAACCTTTCACCAACATTGACCTCTATATCTTTCCTTTTCAAATCAGCATAGGACTTTTGTCTATCTGAAGCAGCCTTTAGTCGCTCTTGGATCAACTTCACTTTTTCTTCAGTTTCTCGAATTAGATCAGGACCCACAAGCTTCTGTTCACTTAACTCTGTCCAACACACAGGAGTTCTACATTTTCTTCCATATAATGCTTCAGAAGGCACCATTTGAATGCTTGACTGATATCTATTATTTTAAGTAAATTCAATCAACGGTAAATACCTTTCCTAAAATTGCCTTCAAACTCAATGATACAACTTCTCAACATGTCTTCCAGAATCTGAATCACCCTTTCTGACTGTCCATCTGTATGAGGATGATATGTTGTACTAAAGTTCAATCGAGTACCCAAAGCTTCATGTAATCTTTCCCAAAACTTTGATGTAAATCTTGGATCTCGATCAGAAATAATAGATACAGGCACACCATGAAGTCTAACTATTTCGTACAGGCACACCATGAAGTCTAACTATTTCATCTATATACAATTGTGCATACTTATCCATTGAGAAATCAGTTCTTACTGGGAGAAAATGAGCAGACTTAGTTAATCGATCAACGATCACCCATATGAAATCCTTCTTCTTCGGTGAAAGTGGTAATCCCGTGACAAAATCCATTGTAATTCTTTCCTATTTCCACTCTGGAATAGTTATCGTTTGAAGCAACCCCGATGGAACTTGATGCTCTGCTTTTACCTTTTGACATATCAAACACTTGGAAACGTACTCAACTATATCCCGTTTCATCCGTTTCCACCAATAAAATGACTTTAAGTCATGATACATCTTGTTCAAACACTTTGGCCCAAAACTTTGCCTCCAAACATATCTTCCACCAAATTACTTTTTTGCCCCTCCTCAATCAATCTAATTCCCATGATGACTCAAAATTCATTTTGGATAATTAGCTATTTAATCCCCCATATTTTCTCTCCTTTACTATTTAATCCTTAAATTTTTCTAACCTTCCTTACTTCAACTAAACATTTCTAATTCTCTATTCTATTTTATCACTATTCCAAATCCAATTCAAACACACGGATGTTACATTCTCATTAACACTTAAGTTAATTTGAACTAAACTACATTACCTATCACTACCCATGATTTTCCTTTACTAACTAAATCAAATAACCAACAACTTCCAAACTCAAAATATCACATAGAAGCTTCTAAAAACATCCATGGCAACTCCAAAAATCTTTGACATTTCCAAAATTTTTTACCTTGCCTAGAAAGGTTCCATCAACTTGACCATAAAAACATCAATTCCATAGAAAAATATTAAAGATTTACCTACATGCAAAGCCCTCTTTGCCAAAAATCCAAGCTCCCTCTTTGGTGTTCTTCTTTTTGTTTTTATTTCTTTTCTTTTTAGATTTTGGTGGAAAATCCCACTAAAGAATTAACACATTCTATTTTATTTGGTTTAACAAACATTTCCTAATACCGATTTGCCCCCTTTTTTTGATGTTTTGTCTTTAATTTAATGAAAGCCTAGAATTGTCCACTTATACAAATTATGGTCTAATTACCATATAAACTCTTATTTATTTAATACCTTAACCACCATTTCACTAATTTTATAGCACTCCAACTTTGACTTCTTTATGAATTAATCCATTACCTTTAATTAACACCTTAACACTTAAATTTTCTCATCTCACTCATTTGTTACTCTTCTTTAATTAATCAAACTTATTTAACTAAAATATTATAAACACAATTAAAATTTTTAAGACCCTAATTTATCATTTTCTGGTATCACCAAAAAATGGGTCGTTACATTCATTTTTTCACCATTAATGTTTTATTTTCTAGGGACCCAAAAATATTCATAACTAACATATATTCGTACATAATCATAAAAATATGATTGAACTCAACGAGTAGGTCCAGTGGAAAAGAGTATGATGTTCATTCTAAGAGACCCAAGTTCGAGCACTTGTGTGTGCAAGGTGTGTGTGCGTTGTTAAAGGATTAAGAAAGTATGAACAGATATTATCATATAATCACATCAATATATTCAAAAAAAAAACTTTCTAAGAATTGTGGAGCCTTATATATGATTATGGATGCAGCAAAATATTTTTAGAAGAAACTTTTAAATTTTATAATTTGTGAATTTACTCAGAATTTAAAAATATTATTTTATAAGAAATAATTAACTTATATATAAATAAATTAGACTTTGTTTATCATTGAAGTAGAAAAGTACTTTTTAACCCAAACTTTGATTTCCAACAAAAGATTTGGTAAAGGAGTTGCTTTTTAAACAAAATCTTAATTTTAAATTTGGATTTTAACCCAAGCCCAAAAGTCAATTTTTTTAGCTTTCGACTTTTTGAAAATGTGCTTTTCAATAAAATTACATTTTTATCTCCCATTAAATCTTTTAATTTACAATATCTTATTTAGAATTGATATTTTATATTCTCAAAAACACTTTTTAACAATAATAATAAACACTATCAAACTTTACAAGAACACTTTTCAGTCTCGATTGTAAACTAACTGTTAATTTCTCTCTACCCACAAAAACTCAAGGCTTAATGCACGCTTTAGTACTTAAAGTATACATTTTTTTTCACTTTGATCTTTAATTTTTTGGGTTCACTTCAATCCTTAACATTATCAAATGTCACTAGTTCAATCTTGGACGTTAAAAAACAATTCATCCAATCATAAATTGGCGTGTGTCATGCAATGACATCATCATTTGAAAAAAAAAATCTTTAAAAATAAAAAATTATCAAAAAAAAATTAGAAATTGTAAAAATTACTAAAACAACAATCTTACCAACGAGGTTCAGAAGAGCCACTAGGTGGACAATATATATTGGTTCACCCATACACGACGCCGATGGACAGGGCGAAAAGTTGAGGATGAAGATGTTTATGGTATCGTTAATGGAGACCACACTGATGAAGAAGCTGGCAAAGATGATTTAATGATGTCTGATGCTTCTTCACGATGAAAGGGTCGATGAAAAACAAACAACACAAAGAAGTGAAGAAACAATGTATAATCTTTAATTCAAAAAAATTCAAACTCGATTCAGTGCTTTTGTGAGCTAAGCTATTGATCGCGTCAAATTCGAGTTTAGTAATACTTAACTCAAATAATTCACAAAATATTATTAAATTATGTTATCATCCTTAAACTCAAGCAACCTTAAATTTAATTATCGAGTCAAGCTCGAGCTCAAGTAAAAAATTAGTAAATGAGCTTAATCAAGCTCAAACTCGAGTAACTTAATCTCGAGTCAAATATGAAGCTTCAAATTTCAAATCAAGCTCGAACCTGACAATATTGAACCTCAACTCAGCTCGATTACACCCATAAATACCACCAAATATATGGAAACAAAAATTAAACTTACCCATTTCAAGTACTCATCCCTATATTCAAAACCAATTCTAAATCAAATTAACATTGGTTTAAAAAGAGAGAAATATGAACTCTTGTGTTGGCCTGATGGTCAAGAGTTTTTATTGTCTCATGTATTATTTGAGTTCAAATCGCGTCAATTGCACTCTTGTTAAGATTTTACCTTCTTTTTGTAATTCACCAAAAAAAGAGAGAGAGAGAAATAATCATTTAAGATGATAGAGAAAGGATAGTCATCTTATGGTTCCTATATGATATCAAGTCTTTTTAGTCCCTTTGTTATTCTGCTGTTAGTCCTTATACTTTTATAAAATTTAAGATTTAGTCTATATACTTTAAAAGTTAAAAATTTAAATCTCTTATACTTTCAATTTAAAAATCCTTGTCCAATCATTAAAACCGTTACTAATTTTTGTCAAAATTTGTCAACTTGGTATTAAATGAGGGTTGCCTAATCAGCATGTCAAATTGGTATTTTTTTTTTTCAAAAAATATTGACGAAATTAATGATTGGACTGAAATTTTTAAATTGAAAAAACGAGACTTAATTTTTGACTTTTTAAATATGAAGACTAATTTCTTTTTTCAAAGTAAAAGAATTGGAGGCATTGTAACAACCTTTATTTTATTCGACAATTGACACGGATAAGTGATGCACGATGACACTTTCTCTGCTCTTTACAAAATTTCTTTTACAAGAACAGCACTTTTTCAACTTAACAAGATCTTTTAATACAATTTTAGACTTTTACCAATCTTTGAACACATATTTGAAATTATTTTGAACCATTCCCAAGGTGTTTGGATCTACCCAAAACATAAAATGGGGTTCCGAGGACCAAGAATATAAGTTTTGAAGGTGCTGTAGCCAAGTCTCAATATTGGGCTCATAGGTCTCAAGACATGAACTTATTATAGATTTTTTACCATTGACTTGCTAGTCTTGGTACTATAAAAGTTTAATCTCGAGATTTAATGCGGGGACCTCAAAATCGATTCAGAAGCACTTCGAATCATCCCCAAACATCATCATATAATACAAATAAGTCTAAAATCATTTTAAAGCTCATTCTAACTTAATTTCAAATCATACTCATATTCAAATCAATTTAAGAACCAAATATCAAATAAAGTATTCACATAATTTCAAATGACATATGATGACTCAAATAAATGTAATTACAAGAAGTTATATTAGCCAAACCTTTATGTACATGTCATTACACCATCATATCTAATACATGAATTTAATTACTTTACAACCTTTAGACCTCATACACTGATGCCATCCTCCCAATACACGATATGAAGCTCCTTGGAAAAGTTTTTATCTATGAGTTTAAACAACTAATACTTTAAGGTCGACTCAGACTTCCTATCTTACCTTATCACATATATATTATTAACCTTAAGTTTAATTATCGAGTTCAAGTTTGAGCTTGAGTACAAAATGTATAAACGAGCTTAATTGAGCTCAAACTTGAGTAGCTCGATTATATCTTGAGCCAAGCTCAAACTTAAAAATAGATGTTCGATCAAAGCTCAAATCAAGTATCGAACTTGACAGTATTTAAATTCGGCTCAACTCGATTACTCCCCTGCCTACCACTGACTACATAGAAAAATTAAACTTACCCATTACAAATAAAGATATCTATATTTGAAACACAATTCTAAATCAAAATAAAATTGGATTAAAAGAGATAAATATTCATTTATAACCCAAACTAAATGAGTTGATGATAAGCAATTAGAACTAACGTATTGATACGGGCGGATGATAGAGAAAGGATAGTCCTCTATGTATCTTATGGTTCCTATATGATATCAGGTCTTTTTAGTTCCATCTGTAATTGTTTTGTTTTAATCACATTAATTTGGTATTCCATTTATATTAACAAATAGCTAAATTTTGTCGTATTTCTATAAAATTTGAGATTTAGTTCATATGCTTTAAAATTTTAAATTTTTTACTTTTTCAATTTAAAAGTTCTATTCCAATTATTAAAACCGTTAGTGTTTTTCGTCAAAATTTACCGACTTCTATCAAATATGGTATTTTTCTAAAAAAATATTAACGATGTTAATGATCGTATGACTTTTTAAGTATAATGACTAAATCTTTAAAAAAAAAAAATCACACACACTACTTACTAGTTAACTCCTCATTTTACTTATATGAAGTGGTAATTAAAATTTTTATTAGATAACCATTTGACACGAGATCAAATTACATTAATTCATTTCAATATTTATTAAGAAAAGTTTTTAATATATATTAACGAAGAAATCTTAATTGGAAGATAGTAAAGATGTGTTAATTATTATAAAAGAAGTTGTCTTTGGAAAGTTAAACCCAAACTTGGAAATTATCAATTAAAATTTCAATCAAACCCATATCAATTTGATTCCTCTATAAAAAGGTTAGACCCCTTTAGTTTCTTAGCCTTACAAATTACCAAACGTAGACATCTCATTGCATCTTCCAATTTCAAGACCCACTACCAAAAAGGAAAGTTTGAAGGGAAAAAAATGGATCAAACTGGAAACCAGAAGCAGAAGCAATCACCGAGTCAGTTCCATAGAAAACTTACTCAGTTGCTTCTTTCAGTTTCTATTTTTTCCTTGTTTTTTTCTCACTCATATTGCCTTCCTTTGCTCCATTCCTTAAGCTTCACTTTCCATAACACACTTGCGTTCAAGTTTCTTAGCCATAACATAGATAAAAATTTCATGTTCCTTCTTTGCAATGGCCTCCTTGTTTTCCTTGCAAAATTTTCTGGACTTAGCAGTTCTTCATCACAGCATAGTGATCTTAGTGATGATCGTTATAATCATCGGTCTTTCAAAACCTATACATACATCTCTCAAACTGAGTCGACCCGCTTGGACACCTCAACACCATTGTTGGACTTGGAGAAGGAAGAAAATGATGGTTTTGTTGAAGAAGAGGCAAAAGGGTCATCAATTGATCAACCTTTTGTTGAAGACAATGAAGAAAGTGAAACCCATGAACCAGAAGAAGAAGAAAATATTGAAGAAAGTGAAAATTATGAACCAGAAGAAGAAGAAGAATTAATGGAAGGAAACAATGTGTTAAGTACCGAAGAGATGAACAGAAGATTTGATGAATTTATCAGAAAAATGAAGGAAGAATTAAGGATCGAAGCTCAACAACAATTAGTCATGGTTTAACCATCATCAAAGAATCAAAATCTCCATATTGTTCATGTAGTTTCCATGTCTGTATTTTTTTTCTTCCGTTTTTCTCCTTTTCACTATAGTTTTGTACGTAAATGGTAGTAGTTTAGTAGTCTGAAGCATTAACCAGACCTGTTGATGGGATGGGATGATTCGAGTTGATTCTGGGTCAACTCAGTTTCAGGTTAGTTTCGAGATTAAGGTCACTCGTGTTTTTCAGATTGGGTAATTCAAGTTTGACACACTCCGAAATGAATAAAAAAAATTATATTTATTAATTTTATTAACATGCATATAATATATGAACGTCACATTATTAACTAATTAAATTTTTAAAATTCAACAAAAATATTAAAATTATTAAAAAATATATTTTATTTTTTTAAAAAATTATTAATTACTAACATAATATTCGCATGACATCCACATGGATTGTCATGTGGATATCAGCAAAGTTTATATTAATTTTTTCATCTATTTTAACGTGACTTGATAAACAATACAAATTTAAGAATTAAAATAAACAAAACAAATTTAAGAATTAAAATAAACAATACAAAGTTTATAAAATTGACAGATCAAATAAGTCATTATACATATTTAAAACTCAAATCTAAACCCGAGTAACACTATCCAAATAATATACCTGTTTGATTTATTTATTTGTCTAAATTTTAAATAAAAAATTATATAATTCATTTTTTTGGGTACAATAAACAATCCAAACTTAATTAGTTAAAATCTAAATTTTTTAACCTATTTTTTTTTTAATAATTTGATAATATCTGTTATTTTTTTACACAATGTTTAGAATTATCCATAATTATTTCCCAAACTATAAGCGGTAAAATACTACATTTCAACACACTCAAATCACATTCTATTGCATTAACAATAATACTCGTATCAAAATTCATTACCATAACTATCAAATATTTAAAGAGAAAGAAAATTGATGGTCGCATTTCAATTTCATCAAATATTTAGGATATAATCAACCAACCAGAACTAATTTATTGATACAGGTGGATGGTAGAGAAAATAAAATATTAAATGAGATACTCCCATGCCTCTATGTATCTCATGGTTCCTATCTTAGATCGGGTCACTTCAATCCTACTAATGTTTAATGCATTTGAAAATTATGGCAATTAGGACTAGTTTTTGAACATCAAAAGCCCTTAATCTAGCTGTAGTTTTACTTTCATTCAGTCCAAGGGGTTATTAAGTTAATCGATTGATTTGTTGATATTGTGTTTTGCTTTTGTGAGACTGATAATGACGATTTTTCAACACTTTGGCGGTGTCTTTTTGGAAATGGACAAATTGTAGTTTGGTAGAGCAAAACTTAGTGATTTTAAGGCTCATCACTGTCATTTTACAACACATCACCACAGTAATAAAGGCTAATTAATCTAACAACTAATCACCTTTTGACAGTTTTCAAGGTATTTGAATTCCATTCACACATAAATGTCACCTTGATGTTTCAACATGAATATGTATACTTCTTTTTTTGTTTTTTTTCCATATATTCCGTAGATTATATCTCAAAAACAATGTCCGAATATGAAGATTGTGGAATGACAGAAACTTGGTTATTTTTATTGATCAATATATAAGTATGGATGATGTAGTCATGACTAGTTGATATTGGGCTTAGGTGTCAAAGAATTTGTCTATGTGGCGAGAAAACCTTCAAAATAGATGGTTTAAATTAAATACGGATAATAGAGTTGATGTTAATTATGAGAATGCAACTCTAGAGAGGATCAGGAGGACAGTGGGTAGTTGGTTATGGGTGAAATATAGGTGTGAGTCCAATTTTAGACGTTGAGCTTCAAGTGATTGTTGATGGGAGGTAAAAGTATAATAGAGGTTCTTATTTTAGAAGTTAGATTGCATTTTACTTTTTTTACTTAAAAAATAAATAAATTAGTCCATGTAAATTAGATCAAAGAATAAGTTGATTTTTTTTTTAAAAATTTCATCTATTTTTACTATTAAAAACTAATATTTGTACATCAAAATGAGATACACGTGACACATCAAGTGTAACTGTCCGGTAATTCTATCAACCACGTCAAATTTTAACAATAGAAATGAATGAAAGTTTTAATAAAAATGATCAATTTAGTCTTTGATCTGATGTGTAAGAATTAATTTACTCATTTTTTGATTAAAAAAAATACAATTTAACTTTTAATATAAAGATCATCGTGATATTTTTACCAAAACCGAAATAATTGTATTGGCTATGTGTCCCTAGCATATATCAATGCCATCCTAGCTTTGCAGTGAAGCAAGTTGGACAAAATAATTGGCTTAAAAGATAAGCATTTATGGCAATCAATTGACTTAACCCTAAGCATAAGGCAATCTTGGATATCCATGCATCAAAACTCAAAAATTATGTCAAAATAATAAATTAATCCTTAACATTTAAATTTTCATTAATTTGGTCATATTTCTTTTTCTTAAATTAAATTTGATCATTAATCTTTTGAAAAGAGTGAAATCACTCTTTTTTAAGAGAAATATTGATTTAAAACTTTATTTTTTTAACAATGTTGGTATGACAATTCACGTGTATTTTAGGTTCACATGTCTCTATTCGTCTTATATGATATATCAACAAATAATTTAAAAATTATAAAAATTTTAAAATCATGCAGGTTGTCGTGTTTAAAAATTTAACATTTTAATCAATATTTCCATTAAAAAACAACAATTCAACGTTTGCTGAAAGATTAATGGTCAAATTTAACTCTTTTTTTAAAAGGTTAAAAACTAAATTTAATTTAAAAAGGACTAAATTGATAAAAATATAAAAATTAAAAATTAAATTTATTATTATACCGAAATTTAAAAAGTTTAAGCCACTTGTAAGCCACCTATTCCCATTGATATACTCATCTTCTTTTCAGAGCTTGATCGTCAGGCTTCTGAAAACTACAAATATGCCATCTGGCAAATCTTTTGTGTCCAAAAATAGGGTTACATTTGTGCCAATTATTTGCTCTCTCTTTTTTCAAGTTGCAACAATGATTCCATGTCTAAATCCAAAGGTTAAAATATATAATAGAAGAATTTAGAATATATTTTTTATTTTAGATTTTAAAATTTAAATCGAATTATTAATATTATTCATTTTTTTGTTAAATTTATTGGTGTTGAGGATCGATTCAATTAAGCAACGAACAAGTAAAAAATAGTGAAATAAATTGAGAAATTGAACACATAAATTTAACGTGAAAAAACCCCTCCGAAGAGAATAAAATACCACGGGTAAAGATAATTTTACTATAATGGTAAAAAAATGAAGAGTATAAAAGATGAAAATAAAAATTAAACCCTAAAAATTAGAAAACAAAAAACTCTCAAAATGTAAATACTAAATTCTCCAAAAATTTGGGAGTTCTAAACTCAAATAAGTGTCTTTTTAAGATTGTAAAAGAGCATATTTATAGGCTAAATTTTAAAGTCAAATAATAATAAAATAATCTAGACTAATAAGATTTTGACTCAAACAAATAAACAGAATTTAATTGAAACAAATAAACAAAGTTTAACTGAAAAATTATTTTTCAAATTTAACTTGAAATGGGAGTTATAATTCTAGTGTGATATTTTGAAATAAAATAAATACTCATTTGATAGTAATGTAATTAAAAGAATAACATTATAATGAACTCGAATTTAACAAAATAATTTTAAAAGTGTCAATAATTAGACTTAACTTTCAAAATTTTAAAAATAAAAAGATTAAATTTCTAAAAATAAAAATACATAAATTAAAATCTAAATTCACAAAAGTACGAAAACTTATAATATATTTTAACTCCGAAAAAATCTGAAAAAAAAAAGTGGGTTTTTCATAGAGAAAATAGATTGAAATTTGTGAAGTGACCAAAAGAATACATGGTCCTGTGGTTACAAACTCAAGAGATTCCATTTTCAATCACATTAAATCACTGTGTAAATTGGATGAACATGTTTTTTATTCACATAACATATGTAAAAGTAAATGTTAAAAGCTTTGAATTTAACGAGTGGTTCTAGTAGAAAAGAAGATGTTGTTTATTTTAGGAGACTCGAGTTCAAGTATCTGTGTGTGCAAGGTGTGTGTGCATTATGAAAGGGTTAAAAAAGTATGAACAGATATTACTATGTAATCACACCAGTATATTAAAAAAAATGTTAGAAGCTCTAGAAAGAACGTTTTTGAATTGTTTGAAATTTTTTTAAAGAAAAGTATAATGATAAATTTAATTTTCAATGTTTATATTTTTATCAATTTAACCCTTATTTTTTTAATTAAATTTGGCTATTAACATTTAAAAAATTAAAAGTTCATAAAATTCAAAAAAAAAAATGAAGTACACATGGATTGTCATACCGGCTACCATGTTTGAAAATATAACATTTTAGTCAATATTTCCATTAAAAAAAACAACAATTTGATTAGTTTTTAAAGATTAATAGTTAAATTTAATAAAAAAGAGTCAAATTAACAAAAAAAATATAAATATTAAGAGCTTAATTTATCATTGTGCCTAAAAACTCTTTACTATTTACTTGTTTCTCGATTCTAACTAAGATTCTGACACTTACGAAAAAAATATTATACATTCATGATTAGACTAGAACGACTGTTAAATTAAAATGATATAGATTTTTGGTTGAATGAAGAGTAATGCAATGCATGCACATCAATTATAAAGTAGGGTCTAAAAATTTTGAGCTACTCTAATGTACTTATATAAGAGGAGCAAAAAGAATATGTACATATATATATATATATATACATAATAACAAACAATCATTTACATTGATTGAGAAAAGTTGGTCTAAATAGAAAACAAAGCTTCACTTCTCAATATCTATTTGTTGTACTAATTGTAGAATATATAGACAAGAAATCAATTCAATATAAAATCTTCCTTGCTATGTTATCAAACGGTATAAATATCATGAAGGTTTTTGTACTAAGAGTCGGATTACATTTTGCCTCCTCAACTAAAAATAATGAGCAAATTAGTCATTGTGTGTTAAATCAAAAAAGCAAATTGGTTCTTTTGTTAAAAATTTCATTCATTTATAATAAGGGTGAAACAAGAGATTTGTTTAGGGAAATTGAGATAGATTATAAATTTTGGGGCGAAAGCTAAAAATTTTGTATTAAAAAACTTAAATTGAATTATTAATTTTTTTAAAAGTGCTAAAATTATAATTTTTTTTACTTCATCAAAGGTTAAAGAGACCAAAACTAAATCTTTTAATTTTGGGGAAGCCCTAAAAGGAATTTGACCATTAGGCTAAGGGGGGCAACACCCCTGATTTCTACTGTTAAAAACTATCAAGTGTAACTATCTAGTTATTCCATCAGCTATACTAGTTTTTAACAATAGAAATTAATAAATGTTTAATTGAAAAGACCAATTTGCTCTTTGATCTATCGTACAAGAGGTTAATTTGTTCATTTTTTAATAAAAAAAGTAAAATGCAATCTGACTCTTAATATAATGCCTTCTATAGTACATTTACCATTACTAGACACAAAAAAAACGTGGTAGTATCAATTACGCATGATCCATACGAGTGCTCCTAGATTCCGAAACTACTTGTTACATACACCATCCCCTAATACCGATAGGTTATCGAAATATATAATGCAACGTCATCCCCGGATTCATCACACTAAACTTTAAAATGTAAACAAATCCAATGTCCAACAATGCTACCAATATAACATCATTTTACATTATATTGCACCTATCTAGATTCATCTCCTCAGGGGGGTCAAATTCTACTGCTGGTGGTGCTTTAGGTGGAAAATAGTTAATCACCGGTTGCAACGGCGGTGGAGGTGGAGGCGGCAGTGGCGGTGGCGGTGGCGGAAAAGGTGTTAGGGCATAGTGATGACCATCATACCATGGAAAGTAAGGGTCTGGCCCTTGCATAAATGGATATGGTTGAATTGATCCATAAGGGTTGAACCCATTTCCACCATAATAGTTACAATAATGATGGAAAAAAGGGTCCCTAGTTTCACCTTCAAATTTAACACAAGATATTTCACCATGTTTCCCATATTTTTCAAAGATGTTCAAAATTAGATTTGGGTTTACATTCCCTGAAACTTTCATTGTCCCTTTCTCTGCATCAATAACAACTGAATATACCCCTAAATGATCCATAAAAAAAAAATGGAAAATTACTTTCTAGGAAAACATTTTCTAGGGAAAAAAAGGGTTTTTTTTCCTTCTATTTAAATCACTACAATATGGGAAAAGGAAATGAATTACCATGGAGATTTTGTAACACATCCATCACCTTCCTTCTGCATGTGTCACAGTTGATATTCACTTTCAAAACACAAGACTGCATGCAAAAAATAAATAAATTCCAAGAAAATAAATTAGTTTAAAGATGAAGTGATAGAAAATAGAGTTAAAAAAAAAAAACCATCTACCATTTCTGCACGAGATTCCATTGAAGCAAATTTTTGAAGAAAATTCTTGGTGGAGAAAATGAAAAAAGGAAAAATTAATGGATGAATTGGAATAATTTGTATATATGTGAGAGAGGAGAAATTAAGTTAGTGAAATAAGGTAAGTAATAAATGAATAGATTTCGTATGTTGTAATATGTAAACAAAAATTTCAACCCAAAGCTGAGATGATTCCTCAAATCCCTCCTTTTTTCGATATATTTCGATTTTTTATTATATTTAATTTTTAAAATAAACTCGGGTTTAATAAACTAATTCAGATCGTTGACTTTTTATAATTAAATCAAATTAAAGTAAGTTTAAATTAATTAGATCAGATTTTATTATAACCCTCAAATGTACTAGAAATAGAGATTACTCTGATATCGTGATCGAGGGAGATTCTATATGATTAAATGCTCCGAATGAGAAACATAAACTTATCCTTCCTTGGTATGTATCAATCGAAGGCTCATAGTATTATTTTTACATTAATATTTTATATTTTTTTATTAAAAATATTTTTACTAAAATTAACTAAAAATTATTTTTATATAATTTATTTAAATTGAATTAAAAAAAATACTTGTTTAAACCTACATTAACGTGGACTGTACCAATAACTCAAATTTTGGAGATATATTTTTTCCATTCATGGAATAAATAACAAATTTTTTTAATTTCTAAAGAATTTTTCAAACTCTATATATATATTACTTTAAAAATTAGTTTTTTTTTTCTATTTTTTAATTTTTAATAAATTTAATTTTCATAAATTTGAAAATTAAAAAATTAATTATATTTTAAAGATATTTATTGAAAATACGAAAAAATTATCAAATTTATGAACCTTTAAATTTTTTTATATATTTTTAAAGAGTAAGGGCAAATTGATAAGAAACTCTAGGGTTTTGTTTAATAGAGTACAAAAAAATTAAAATGCTGAAAAATTAAAGGGTAGAAAAAATATATATCTTTTCTTTCCATAAATATGTTCGGTGGGGAAGATGGAAAAATGGGAAGTAATTTTTTTTTTTTTGTTTCAACTATCAATTTTTAACTCTATTAAACAATGGATGAATTCTTTTTATTTTTCCAGATTTTTTATCGAGCACACTTATGAAAAGAAAAATTAATTTGACCTTAATAAATTCAATTGTCTCTTTATTACTCTAAAATTATAGCTTTGGTTTTTTTATTATACAAAATGGTCATTAAATTATTCAAAAAATTTTATTTAAGTCATTAGTATTTTAAAACCATTGCTATATAGTTTTCTTTATTCACACTGCCTACATCAACCGAAAGCTTTTCTTCTCATTCTCTTTTATAATTCAGTTTTTTTCATAAAACAATTTTGAATGTTACAAATCTACAAATAAAATCCAAATAACTTTCTTGTCAAATCCTCGACACTGACTGTCAAATCAACTTGGATCTAAGATATTTTCTTCTTTTGTCGATGGGTATTGATCCATCGTACCGATCATTAAATCGTCACCTGAAACTCGCTAATCGGACCTTTTAAAAAAAAACTTAATAATCCATTGTTTTTTGAATAGTTCAATTACTTAAATGAAAACTTTTAAATAATTCATTATCCATTTTATAAGTTTTTGAACTTAAATTAAGTGACTAAAATGTACTTATAAATAGTTTAGTGATATTAAGTGCAATTTACCCTAAAAAATTTTGATTAAACTCATGTGAAACTTTCGTCTAAAACTGCTAACCTGAAAGTAATTTTCTACTTCATTTAAATCTTGAAATTATAATATTAAAAAATCTTTATAATTATTATAATAATTATTTTTCATTAATTTGTCATTTTAAAAGCACTTTGTAAAAAAAACTTTTCCCATCAGTTTCAATTTAGATATTAAATAAATTGGTCTCTAAACAAAATTAGAGTAATTTAATTCCAATCAATTTCGAACGTAAGCAATTAAGGATAATTAATCATAGTGTTAATATTTTTCATCAACAGTATATATTTTCTATTAATATAAAAATAAATTTTATCCTTAAAATTTACACATTCTATCAATATAGGGATTAGTTCATTAAAAGGATAGGATAAATTTAGAAGTTAAGTGCAGTAAAAGGACTAAAACCAAAATTTACCCTAAAAATTAAACACGAGAAATTGAAACTAGGCCTTGTGAGTTCATTTCTGACCTGTTAATGGCCTAAATCAAACTCGAACTCCAAAGCAGCAAATTCTGGAAACAACCAAAGGAAGCGAAAACTCGTGTCATCAATTAACTGGTCTTTGTTTCAAGCTTTCTTCAATTTGGAGTTCTGTAATCAAGCCGCCACAATGGCGCCTATAAGAACCACAGGCGCTATTGTTGCTTTCACTGCCGCCATCTCCATTTCCATGGCGATCTTCTCTTACTTTCTCTTCTTCAAAAAGACCAATTCGACCCTTCATTCCAACAAGAAGAAAAAACCCAGAACTGGAGTCGTCGATGCCATTGGTAACACCCCTTTGATCCGCATCAATAGCCTCTCTGAAGCCACTGGCTGTGAGGTTACTTTCATTTCTCTTTATTTTTTCTTTTTTCAAAATTGATCACTGGGTTTTCGATAATATGCCTCTTTGAACTCAAAGCTTCTCTTCTTTTTTTTTTTGGACTTTTTGATGTTTAGCCTTGAAGTTACTGTTTTTGGCTCATTTTGAGAATTGAGTCTTTCATGTTTTCTTTGATTAATCAATTGTTTTTATGGACTTGATTTCCTGAAAATGAAGGAAAATGATCATTTAAATTGCTTGAAATTTATTCTTTTGTTTTTTTGTGTGTGTGTGATTTTGTTTTCAGATTCTGGGCAAATGTGAGTTCCTGAATCCTGGAGGAAGTGTGAAAGATAGGGTTGCTTTGAAAGTCATTGAGGAGGTAATTTATATTTGGTCAAATTTTGGTTTTGGTCCTTCTTCTATGCTGAAATTTGTAATTTAGCCTATACTTTGATTTTGGTATAATTTGGTGCTCCTACTTTTATAGTTTTATTAGTGTCCAAATTATCAACACTGTCAATGTTAAATTGCTCATGACGAATTTTTTATATTTGGTTAGGTCGACACTTTAACCTGAATTGTTAACAATATTAACAAAATTTGACTAATTAATAACATTCTAAAAGTATGAGGACCAAGTTATGCCAAATTAAAATAAAGAGATTATATCTTAAATTTTAGGATAGTAGAGGAATCAAAACCATAAATTTTACATTTATATTTTATAAATTTTTCAATTCAAATTGGTTACAAATAGAAGAAATGAGAAAATTCCAAGCTATAATGCACTGTATATGATAGTTCATGTTTCAGATTAAAAAGCTTGCATTTGAAATATAGCACTTTTAGCCGAGTGAGAATTGAAGCATTATTATGCTATTATTATGCATAAATGTATCTTTGTATGTTTTTTCAGAATTTGGGGATTTAATGTTCATAATTGTAAATATAACTTACATTAGTTTAAAGTACCCTAGAGGCCCCTGTATTAGGAGTTAGATTGCATTTGCTCCCTCTACTTAAAAAATGGGCAAATTAGTCCCTGTACATCAAGTCATAGAGCAAATTGGTCCTTTTTCTATTACAAATTTCATCCATTTGTACTTTTAAAAACTGGTTTGGTTAACGGAACAAACAGATAATGACACGTGGCGTGTCATGGGGATCAGTTTTTAACAGTAAAAATTGATGGAATTTTTAACAGAAGGGCCATATTGCTCTTTGATCTAATGTACAAAGACTAAATTGCTCATTTTTTAGTAGAAAGGGCAAAATGCAATTTAACTCCAAGGACAAATGCCTCCAGGGTACTTTTACCGCTTCTGTAACACTGTTATGTTTATAGTCTTGGCAGTTCTGTTTGTTAATCTGTCCATTTTCTTCGTTGTGCTTTCCAATTTTCTGGCGCAATATAGGCTTTTGAATCAGGTGATCTAGCTCCCGGTGGGGTAGTCACTGAAGGGAGTGCTGGGAGTACTGCGATTAGCCTCGCTACGGTGGCTCCTGCCTTTGGATGCAAATGTCATGTAGTCATCCCGGACGATGCTGCTATCGAGAAGGTTGTGTAAAACTTACTATGGATGAGCATATTCCGAATTTTCTTGTAAATATTTACTTTGAAATCACAACATTAACTCGAAATTTATTGGCTGTTGCAAATATATCTTAGTCTCAAATACTCGAAGCATTGGGAGCTACTGTTGAAAGGGTAAGACCAGTATCGATTACACACAAAGACCATTATGTCAATATTGCTAGGAGGCGTGCGCTAGAGGCAAATGAATTAGCAGCAAAGGATAAAAAAGTCAGCCAAGTTGATGGCAAAGACTGGGATCCAATGGTTGGTTGCGTACCTGACCAGGAGAAAGAAAATCCGGGTTTCTTGAGCCATTGTAATGGTGGTTTCTTTGCAGATCAATTTGAAAATTTGGCAAACTTCAGGGCTCACTATGAGGGTACCGGGCCTGAGATTTGGGAGCAGACCGATGGCAATGTGGATGCATTTGTTGCAGCTGCAGGCACTGGTGGTACCGTGGCTGGTATTTCCACGTTTCTTCAGGTAGAAGTTATAGCTTCGTTAGTTCGTTTTAACTGCCTGTACATATTTATACGAGGGGCTAACTTAATTCATGAATGTCGAGCAGGAGAATAGTCCGAAAATCAAGTGTTTCTTGATAGATCCTCCCGGTTCTGGTTTGTTCAATAAGGTAACTCGGGGAGTCATGTACACTAAAGAGGAAGCCGAAGGACGAAGGTTGAAGAATCCATTTGACACCATAACAGAAGGGATCGGAATCAATAGATTGACTAAAAATTTTATGATGGCAAAGATCGATGGAGCTTTTCAAGGCACGGATAAGGAAGCTGTTGAAATGTCGAGGTCTGTCTATCATCCTATAAATATATGTTACTTCTGTATTAGTCTCCTTAAACTTCCTATTTATGTCAAATCCAATATAAAATGACAAGAAAGCCGTCTTGTTCAGCTTCTTAGCTGTAATCCTTTTATCTGCTCAATATTTCAGGTTCCTTTTGAAGAACGACGGGCTCTTTCTCGGGAGTTCTTCAGCCATGAACTGTGTTGGAGCTGTTCGAGTGGCAAAGGCTCTTGGCCCTGGCCACACTATCGTAACCATTCTATGCGACAATGGGATGAGACATCTAAGCAAACTCTATGATCCCAAATATTTGGAGCAGTATGGATTGACACCCACGGCAACCGGATTAGAGTTCATGAGCATCAAATGAACCCTGCAAAGTTTTCTACTCCAATACAAACATTATCCATCGAATCGAATCAGGTGGCATATCTAGTTATGTTTGGTGGTCGGAATCTTCGAATTTTTTTTTTAGTTTCAGTTAGAAAACATTAGTTCTATGTATACTGCTTTAAGCAGACAATTTTGGAGAGCAAACTTATAATGAAAATTTACACACATAGTTAGGTTTTGTTACTTTTCTCGTCAGAATTTAGATTCTGCTCGGAACTGCAAAAATTCCGAGTATTTCAGAACGGCAAGTTTTCACCATATACCAAAGTGTGTATGCCAAGAAAATTGTAGTGAACTTTATAAAAATAACTTTCAATGTCTTCTCATTAGTACTAAAACCAAATGGCTTGGTTGACGGGTTATTGTCAAAATACATAAGCTCAATAATTCGCTTGCATACAAGATAAAGACTTATAATAAATGGTGCTGGTACGTCGTACTTTGCACCGATAAATATCTTAAGCTAGGAAAGCTCCGATTCACTGAGGGTATGGCTTCTCAAATTCTGATTCATTGCAATGTGGGTCTAGCCAATCCCTAGTGGAACCCCTGGATATGTTGGGGCTTGCTTTCCCACCACCGACAAGCTCTTTCAAATTTTCCACCTTGTTCTCCCGCCCTGTCCCGCCGACCCTTTTATCAGCTTCCTTTAGTTTCTGTTTGAACCGTTGCTTACGAGTAGACAGATTCAGCTCCTGCTGCCTTGATTGTGATGGTGGCGCCCCATGCGGTCCCAAGTAGATGTTCTCTTCTTTTTTGGTCTGCACAAGACAAGACAAAAGTTTCAAACAAACAAGTATTGAATCGGTAAAAGTATCATAAAAGCCCTTGTACTAAGAGTCAGATTATATTTTGCCCCTTTTACTCAAAAAATGAGCAAATTAATCCTTATACGTTAGATCAAAGAGTAAATAGATCATTTCTATTAAAAATTTCATTCAATTCTATTGTTAAAAACCAATGTGGCTAACAAACCACACTACCTCATTCAGAGGTATAGAGACCAAATTTTAACTATAGAAATGAACGAATAGAAAGACTATTTTGCTCTTTGATCTAATGTATAGGGACTAATTTGCCCATTTATTGAGGTAGAGGAAGCAAAATGCAATCCTACTCTTCATAGGAGGGCCACAATGATACTTTTACCGTATTGACTCTTGACATCTATAGAGGTATAGATATTTGCAAATGACCTGCTGCGAATGCGGTTTTGATGTTTCTACATCTGAAGTATCAGCTTTAGTTTTATCTGGTTCTTCAATTCCCAAGCTCGGAATCACGAATCCATCAGTGTCTAACGAAACACAAAAGAACGAAAGGACATCAACATAAGAAAAACCTTTTTTAAAAAAGTTATAGACAATATTTCAACATGCCAACAGTATAAAATTCTCTAACTCTACTGATAACAATCTGCAAAAATAGTGACAGCACGTCTCTGTCTAAACATAAGACCGGCCCCTTTACAAGAGGCCACTTAGCACGGCCATCTTTGAAACAGTGTGCCAAGATATAACAATATTGTGTTCATTGTCAAAAGGACAAGTACTAAACAGTTTCATTCCATGTTAGAGATGCTAGATTTGACTGAATACAATGATGAAATCAACATCTTACAAATGACGGAATTGAATAAACTCGAACACCAAAAGAGAAATGGTACAATCGGAAAACCAAAACAACAAACTAATAGAAGCCACAAAAGACCAGCAGCATATACGGACACAAGATACAGCAACCAGAATAAATGAACAAGCAATTACAAACTTAAAAGCGAGGTGTAAAACGTAAGTGAATCCGTGTTTACTATCATCTAGCTAAAGAATCGGCACATCTAACATACCAAAAGCAATCAAAGACCAACAAATAACTATGGAACAAATGTTTAGAAGTGAGAAGTTTGAACTGAGAACGTCAAGATATGCATATAAGTTACATCTACTGAAAACAAATGCAAAAAGTGTAAATGATCCCAAAAAATAGGGGCACCAAAATTGATGCAAGCCAAACAGCTACAAATATAAGGACTAGTTCAATTCTCTAACTTCTCCCTCAACGAAAGTACCTATCAGATCTTTCTATTATAAGGACTAGTTCAAATTAGTCCTTGAATTAATAAAAAGAAGCAAATGAAGCAAAGTTTTAACAGAGTTAACTCTTACAATTTAAAAGATGACATGAAATTTATTCTTTTCATTTGCAGCTCAACTCCAAACAAAAGATTTCATTTGCAAAACCATAAAAGCTTTAAAAATTCTAACTCTGTTAAACAATAAATGTTAACTCTGTCTCAATTTGACCTTATTCAGTTCTTTTTAATAGTTCAAGGACTAAACTGATCCATTTAATAATACAATGACTAATTTGAATCAGTACCTATAATAGAGGGACCTCTTGTTACTTTCACCCTTCTTCCTCACTAAGATATCCTACACAAAGTAAAGCTTCATAAACTCAAATTCTAGTTTACTACAAGTATGTAACCTTCAAATGCTTCTTTATTAGCCAAACAGATGAACTTGTTCATAAGATCATCACTTCCATACAAAAGGCAACCAGATATCAACTAAGCAATAAAGAATAATGAAGGAAATGCATAAATCTCATCATCCCCCAATCAAAACAAAATCATCAAAGAAAATAGAATTGAAACAGATAATCAGAAATACCATATTTTCCATATGAAATGATGCCAACAAAGCAATTTTCCATTGACAATCAATTCAAACATCCAGTTTTCTCCTATATATCACTACAATCTAAAAAACCCATATCTTCAAATTAAATATGAATAAAAACTCACTAATAAAAAAACGATCTTTTTTATAAGGATCCAAATTTCTCCCATTTATCAGAATTTTCCCAGGAAACTAACAGAGAGAGAGAGAGAGAGAGAGAGAGAGTTAATATACCCCACTCATCTTCTTGTTCATGGAGTGAAGAAGTGGTGTGCACTGGAGATGAGTCCATGAGGTGCTGAAGATCATGGATTTCAATGGCAAGAGGGCAACAAAGCCCAGAGATCAACGAAAAATCAGCAGCAACGAAACGAATCCAAAACAAATTTTTTTAAAAGGAAGAAAGTTCTGCAATATGTAAATAAAAACCTAAAAGAATCTTTAAAATTGGAACCTTATTCTCTCTCTCTCTTTTTCTTAAGAAAAGATAGTTGGCTTTTTAATTGATTTATGAAGAATTTATAGACAAAAATTTAAGAAACAAAATACCCTAACCCTAGAAAATTTCTTTTTAGAATTTCATATACTATAATGCATTAATTCTAGAGAACATTTATTATTTATCAAAAGAAAATTTTGAGTACTTATCAAAATTTTTGTTTTAATTATTTTTTGGAATATCTCAAAATTCAAGAGCGTTGATGGTTTTTTATTTATACGAATTCTTATCATAGAATCTATAATTCTTTATTTATACGAATCTCAAAACTTGAATCGATAATTCAATTATTTATTAATAATGATATGATCCTACTATAATTTTGTCATTTACAAATGCCAAAGTTAGTGTTAATATTTTACAATATTTTTTGAAGAATTTTATAATTGACATTCATAAGTTTCGAGTAGATTTGATAATGGGTCGAGTCGAGTTGAATCGATGCAAAATTTTAAGTTTGTTTTTTTAGGCTCAAGCTCGACCAATTCAAAAAATGGGCCTAAAATTTTTCTTAAACTCGACTTAGACAAAAAATACTAAACTTAAGTCAGCTCGCCGGTATTAAAATTTTTTAATATTTTTTATAGAAAAACAAATTTTAAAAAATATAATACATCAAATGTAACAATCCGATTTTTCAGTGGTGTCGAAAAATACGATTTCAGAGCCCCTCCATAAATTGAGTTCGTAAATATTATTATTTTATATTTACGAATCTATTATAAAAATATATTAAAGTTTGATTCATTAAATTTGTCGAATTGATAGTTAATTAAAGTATAAGGATTAAATTGTAAAAATCTTATCACTATAGATTTTTAAATAGCTAAAGGATTAAAATTCACTAACTTGTTAATTGTAATTAACTTTTAATTAATTAAATAATTATGATTAATTATATTTTAATTACAAGTGTTAGAGTTGTGTGACCCAAATTCTTATTAAAGAAATAAAATACACGAGACAAGATAAAAGGATTTGTGGGTGAAGGTTGCGGGTCGCAAATCCCTATTAAGCATAAAATTGGATTGGGGTGCAGGGTTGGAGGCCCCTGCGGTACGGTACAGACTGCACAAGTGGAATCCATATAGAAATATACCTCTACTATTTGATTTTGTTTAGAATAAGGTGTTTCGATCTTAATACATTACTTCTATTAAAGATTTATTAGAATAAAGTTTTTCAACCTATAAATAACGTAGTCGTCTCTTCTTTTATCATTCGATTTTCGACATTAGTGAATTTTTTCTCCTCTGCCCGTGGTTTTTCTCGAAAGAGTTTCCACGTAAAATATGTATGTTTTTTCTCTTTTTCATTTTCTTTGCAATATTTCTTCATTGTCGGCATTCAAATTTAACAAGAAGTTTATAAGTTAAAACATAAAGATGTCACATTTATTTTCTTCATCTTCTTCAACCTTGCCATGAGAAAGAAAAGAAAACCTAAGAAAAAGTTTCAAACATTCGACCCCTTAAATTGGTAAGCTATACAAGTCATTTTTTTGTAATTTTTATGTTTTTGAGCTCATGAGAGCTTGATTTAGCTATCTCATGCATCAATTTGTAAAGCTGTTAAAGGTTTTGAAAGTTTTTATTGATGATTTCTTCAAGAAATAGGTGTTAAATTGATAGATTTTAAGTTTAGATGTGAAAAGGACTAGATTTTAAAGTTTAATTTTTAGTTTTGTACAAAAGGACTTAAGTGTTTAAATTGCAAAATTGATGTAAATTTTTTGTAAAAATAGATAATAGAGGGTCCTAAAAGGATATGATTGAGATCAATTTTGAAATTAAAGCTCAAAATTGAAAGTTGACGATTTTGATTTTAAGGGAATTTGAAAAATGGAATTAAACTAGGTCATTCGTATTATGAGATAATATAAAAATGTTTGGTATTGATAAATTATTTAAAATAATTGTTCAGATCAAGAATTGAATCAAATTGGAGATAATCGAGAAAAAGGCAAAATTATGGAATAGTCCTTGAAGATTCAATTTGCTTGTTATTTTGACCTGATAAATTCATATGGTATGATTGTATTTAAATTGTTATGTATTTGAATTATAAATACATGTATGTTTGTTTTTAAATTGAATTATAAATTGTAAAGAAATGGTTATACGTGTTAAAGATTCCTAGGTGAACGTAATAAAAGTTTGGTTACGATTGACATGTCAATAGGGTTATATACGTACTTGTACGAAATATGTGATTGTTGACAACTTTATAATATTCACATTTATTCATTCACAAGAATCAATCAATCATAAAAACAAACGATTTTGATTCTCTGGAGTTTTTCTTTTAAGGGGCATATCAAAGAAATGAATGTGAACTGTGCACCAAGTAGGGTCCCAAGAAAGGGAGGCGAGTCTTATTTGTCCACTTAAAAACCAAGTCTTTTTCTTTGCCAAGTTAACCCTAAACATGCACCTTCTCATTACCATACTTCTCAAAGCAATCAGTAACCTAAAGAAGTGAATGGAACAATACAACACATGTATTTTCACATTACCACACTTTTTATTTTTAATCGATCAATTGTGGATCATCTCATACATATATATCACAATTATAATATAACATAATATAAATATTATAAACAATTATAAAATAAATATATAAATAGATGAGTAATTAAAATAAAATTATCAGCCAATGTTTTCATGATTCTATCTCTAAAAAATAAATAAATAACAAAAGTATATAGTTTTTTTACCACAAGGCATTCCTTGGATCTTCAACCGCCATCACTCCATCTTCTCTTTGCCATGGACTTCTTTTGAAAAAATTACATTTAAGTCACCAAGATAATGGAATCTACCAAACAAGTTCAATAAGCTATTAAGTTCTCTAATTAAGTATTCTACTATGAAATTGGAATATCATAAATTTATAAATTAATTACTTAATTTAGTAACTCGTGGTTAATTATTTTTTTGCTAGTATAAGTGTTATATAGTCACCAAGAGAATGAAATCTACCAAACAAGTTTCCATTAAAATTTTCTTTAAATAAATTTTAAATTCTTACATTGGTGTTTAAATATTTTCATTTAATTTATTAGTAAAATATTAATATAATTAAAATTTTCAAATTAAATATATATTTTTAATTTTCTATAAGGTGAAAAATAGGTATACAACAATTATCTCACTATAACATCTAAATGGTGTTATAGGTGTATAGCAACTACCTCTCTATAACAGACAAAATATTGGTAGGCAAATGGAGTTGTTATAAAAAGGGTTGGTTATATATATTGTAAGTAAAGCTAGTACAATGAGAGTTGTTTGTAGTTATGTCTAACATGAATTTATGATATGCATGGTTGTAATGTTGGTCTAATATCTAGGTATGGCTAGTTTTAAAGGCGACTTGAGTTATAAGTTGATTGAGGAAAAAGTTAAAAAGGATTCCTAAGTTATTTGGTTGTCAAATGTTGAGTGGCTTAGGTTAATGATAGATTAGGAATGTGATAAATGAGTCTTGTAGTCTTATAGGGCATATCAATGTTAGATAAGTTTGGAGGTGTTTTTATTGCCCATAAAGTGGCTTAAGATAGGTTTTTAAGGTTTCAGTGCATCTAGATTTTAATACCTTAGGTAGTGGTATTGATACTTGTAAAGCCAGTAGCTATTTAAAATTTTGAGAGCAGTGCTAATACCTCACCTTTGGGTATTGATATCTTTAGTCGATATATTTATGAAAAAAGTATTGATACATGGTAAGTTAGTAGCTAGTTAAGGATTTTACGGACAACAAGTATTGATACCTTCTAACCTAAGGTATTGATACACTCCCCAAGGTATCGATACCTTCTGACTTAGTTTCATACTTTGCTTAGCTTAAGGAGCTGCACCTCGAGTTTTTGAATTTAGATTATTACTTGATAATTAAGGATTAGTAAGGTTTTTTAATCAATGTTCGAGGTTGGTTTTAGTCATGAGATGTCGTTGGGCTCCTATTTTAACACCTCTTGATTAAGGATCGTTGTCAATTCAGGTTAGAGGTGGCCCTTATATGTGCAATAGGTGACACTGTGACGTGTGTTATTGATGGATTAATCTTGGTGGAACAGTGATATTTTATGGAAAATCATATGTCAATTGTCTATTATTGCATTAGTTATAACGTACTATAAGACCAATAAACTTTGGTTCAAATAGGAAAAGCAACAAGGTAACATTATGGGAACCAAACACACTTTTTACAAAAACCTTAAGGTAGAAATTGTTGCCAATCAAAGGGTATTTAGCTCTTATCCTATAATGGAATTCTCCCATTTACAACACATGTTAGGGTTGAGGATCTGTCGATCCAATATGGGGGTGCTACCAAATTTATTTAAAGTTGATCTTGATGAGAGGTGGTGTGATTATGGGCTTTGTAAGTAAAAAGATACCCATGTTCGCATGTGATTATTGCATGCAATAAGATGCATTCGAATTGCATGGAATAACATTTTTTGACTTAATCGTGTAATCAATATTTATCAGCATGTGTTTCAATCACTTTTTATAAATACTATTTTGAATCCAGAATGTTGCAAACCCCCCAAAAGGTTACCCTTAATCAACCTAAATACCCACCAAAATGGACAATAGGGAGTTAGGCTATCTAAAACATTGTTCATGGTGTAGAACTAGAAGACATGACAAACACAAGTCTATACATGATGCAAAGGAGTCAAACATTAGATAAGGAGAGGAATGCATAAATTGTATTCCAATAAACTTGTTTAAGGTTAAAAACTTGTTATTTAGACTTAACAGATTTTAATTATAAGTTTTCTTTAGTATTATGTTATTAAGTAATATACTTAACATACTGTAATTGTAAATTGAGGTTTAGACTTCAAATTATACAAGTTTTATTATTTTCTTACCTAGATTCTTGTATATATTCAACTTGATGTGTATTCACCTAAATCAACAAGGCAAGTATATTTATTTTTGAAAAATCGTCACCTAAACCTATTAGGATCTAGTACCTTCAATGTAGTGTATTCTTCATTTTGTGCTTGTAATTTTTTTGAACAAATTGTTTTACATAAAATTTTATTATACATTAATATCATTTGCATTTGTCCTCAACGTTTTTTGCTCGCAAAGCAAAATGTAAGCAAATATTGGCTCATTGATTATCTAATATTTAATTAATATTAAGTTGCATTATGTGATTGGATCATAATGCAAGAAAATAACTTATATTAGTAGATAATCTAAATAGTTCATAGTTTAATCGAAATTGAGAAAACCGATAAAAAAACTATTATGTCATCTATCAAATCCAATTGACGGATGCCTTGCCTTGAGTATTGAAACAAGTGACTCCTAGAAGATAGAGAAATAAATATTATTGTTTGGACTGACAATACATCAGACAATTCCTAAGTTAAATTTATACTAGATTCGTTTATGAATTTATTTACTTGTGACATTCATAGTGATATACTTTAATCTTGTGTGGATGATGGACTATGTATGTGTGACTTATATACTTTGATGGATTAAAAGTTCGAGTTTGAATAAACAAAGAACCGAAAGCTGGTGCGTTAGGTATACAACTTCTGCAACATGTAGCATCATTCACAATAGTGAAATTTATAACCAAACTAATGGATAAATGATATTCTCTCATCGGAATTACATGATTGGTGGAGAGAAGCGAGGTCACAGGTCATTTGTCTTTGTCACAAGACAAATGATTTAATTACTATGTGTTAGTAATTGACTTTTTTCATTGCAAGATGTAATAAATATCATGAGATAAAATAGAATCATATTGAGATAATAGATTTTATCCCAAAGAAATTAAAGATATCTTATAAGAGTAACACACTTATGACAAGGCCATTAGACGAGCACTTATTGGGTGACTTTCATAATGATATATAATAAGAGAGTTTAATCATGGTTACTACAGTGGAATGACTACATGATTAAATAATGTTGTAATTAATAGGTAAATAGTTGGAACTTAATTACAAATTATTTGAGCCCTAATTATATATTTCCAATCGCTCCCCCGTTAGCTTGAGATGACTAGAAACAAATTGCATATAGAACTGATAATATAGAATGAATGAAAACAACAACTAACACATATAACTATTCACAGTGAATGTGCTTTCTCGCTAAGTACAAAAAATGATTTAGAATTATTCACCAAAAAAAAATAATTTAGAAATTAAATTAATTTCTTCAAATTATTATTTAGTCAGTTGTAATTAAATAATTGAACTTTGAAGTTCAAAGTGATAAATTAAATTATATAGTCATCGTAGATTTGTTGAAAGAGACAATTAAATTAATTTCCTCATGGAGTTTAATACAGTAAAGTTGTCGTGATTTTAACAAAATTAAAATTGAATTTAAAAAATAATTTAATTAAAATAATTAATTTTATTAATTAATATTTTGAGAAATAAAAAATAGTTAGTGAGTTGGATAAAGTTTGGATAACACATATAATTGAATTCAATACATAAGATAGACTCGAGAATCCAATGTGAAGGGGGCAACAAACCCTAGTCCTAGTAAGAGTTTGTAGTAGCCCCCTTGTATTCTATTTTTAGTAAAATAATTTATTTTCTATTAAAACATTATTAATAAGAAATATGAGCAAGACCTATATATACCAGTTTTATACAAATTATTCTATCAAAAAGTAGTGACAATTTATTTTTAGAATAAATTATAGTTTTTGGAAAAACTTATAATTCCTATTCTATAAAGAGAATTAACTTTCTCACTGAAAGTTAAAAAAGTTTTCATTATATGCATTTGTTTTATTTTATTTGAGCTTACACTCAAAGCAATTCAAGATTTGAGGATAGAGGAAAAGTCATTTGGTAAAAAATCGAAAAACGACTTAGATCGCCTTTCATAGAGCACAAAAAATAAATTACCATCTTATTTTAAAAATAGTTTTTATAATTTTTTTAAAAATTTAAAAAATTAATTAAATCCTGACGTGTTATTCATATGGAAATCCACATGTATGTAATGTCAATAAAATTAAAAAAAACATTAACTTTTCCATTCATTTGTGTGATTTAACTAAAAACGTAAGTTTAAAGGTTAAAAAAGATAAAAAATTAAATTGAGGATTAAAATGAATTTTTTGTAAAGTTGAAGGGTTAAATAAGTCATTATGCTTTCTTTTAATGAGGGCATGGTAACCAAAATGACAGTTACTTGTACTTTATGCTGAAATAACACTATTTATTTTATATGTTACACCTACAAATAATTTAAAAATTACAAAAAAATATTCAAAATTTTAAAGTTTAAAAATATAAAAAAATTATAAAAATTCAAAAAATTACAAATTCTCATGCAAGTTTTATTATGTTAGTCAATATTTTCATTAAAAAAATAATTTAACTCTTTAAATTCTAATTTCTTTTAAAAGATTGACAGTTAAATTTAACTTAAAAATAATAAAAGTATATAAACATTAAAGATTAATTTTACCATTATACTTTTCTTTTAATTTTTTTTCTATACAATTAAGTTAAAAATATTCATATCATAAGTTTTTAAAAATTAATAAATACTTAAAAAAAAATAAAAATTGGAAAAACCGCTCCCACTATCAGCCCACAAATTACCTCACAAAATAGGGGCCCACCAGCAAAGCCCAAAATATGGGGCCCGCAATTTCCGAGATGCCTCCAAAACAAAATCTCAACCATTGGATTTACATTACGTAAAATGAACAATATCACAGCCGTCCATTATCTCCCATCTCGAGTTTCGCCCATTTTCTGACAAGATCCCGTCCGACGTGTCACTTAACTGCATTTAAAATCCGGGTTTCAAGTCCGCACTTTGAAAAAATTGAAAGCTTAAAATTTGTTTCCCCAAAAAAACAAAAACAAAAAAAATTAATTTTAAAAAAAATTCTCACTTTAAAACACTCTCTGCTCTCTGTCGAGCTTTTGAATGATTATAAACAGTCCGTAACTCGCTGTAAGTTTTCTCCTTTTATTTTTTTTTTATTTTCAGCTTATATTTGGTAATTACTCTTCAATTTTTTTTTTTTGTATTTTCTTTGGAATTTTGGTTTTTTTGGGTGTGCTAAAAAGTTAGGGTTTTAGATTTCAATGTTTTTGTAAATTGTAAAAATTTGGGTTCTCTTACTAACTTTTTGTGGGAAAATTTTCCGTGTTAGTTTGGTTGCTTTAAAATTTGAGAATTGACGAGTTTTCAATTTCTAGATTTGGGTTTTTTTCTTTGTCTAAATTGAAAATCTATTTAATTAAGCTTTAATAGACTCTGATATTTGCTTTGTTAAACTGTGATTTAGGATTTATATTGGGTAAAGAGACAAAAGGGAAATTTTTTTTGAGATTTAAAATTTCCCCCTTTTTTTACCCTTAGGAGCCAACAAGGTGACTTTTTTAAGAATTTTGAATTCTTAGTTCTTGTGGGTCAAGTTTGGCTTTTTCTTTGTTTTCAACATGTTCAAACTCATCTGGATCTCTAATAATGCAATTCAAGTCTGGAAATGCTGTACTTTTATTTTGGAGTATGAGGCTTTTTGGTTAGAGGATTTTTGTTTCTTACATTAAGTTGAATGTTTCTTATAGTTTGTTTTTCCTCCTTATATGGAGAGTAACATTTTTTTGTTGGTTACAGCTTTTTTCTCATTGTATTTCATGAGAGACTTAGAAGATGTGCAGAAAAGAAATTTCTTTTGTTAGGTGAAAAGATTGCGAGGGAAAATTCGCCCACAAAACTAATATGGCCGTGAGTTTTGGAAGCGTTTAATGAGCCTTTTGTTTCATAATATATGAATTATTATTTAAGTTTTCATAGAATTTTTTCCATGGTGGTGTCTTTAGTGGGGGGTATGGTGTTTGTTGTTGAGTGCTGTAGTGTCTGTTTAATGGTTCTTTTGTCTTGAGTGTAATTAATCGATTTATTGTCATTATTATTACTATACTTTTTTTTTCGTTTCTTCATCTTTTTTGTTATCCCATCCTACAGATTTGGAGGGCAAGATAAACAAGTGTTTCTGTTTGAAGCATTTAATTTGAATTGGTTTGATCATGGGTGAAGAAGAAACAAAGACCAAAGTCCCTGACCCAGTGGCTAATGGGACTTCTCTTCCGGGAAAATGCAGTGAAGTTGTAGCAGAGAAAAAAGAGGAAGAAGATAATGGGGTAAAGGAAATGGAAGAAGATAAGAAAAATGATGAGAAAGTTGAGACTGAGAAGATGGATGAAGACCAACCGGTCAAGGATGATGCAGAAAGCAAAGAGACAGAAAAAGAAGAAAAGGAGGAACCTAAAACTGAAGCAATGGAAGAAGAAACCAATGCAAAAGATGTTAAGAAAGTTGAGGATGATGAAAACAAAGATGACGAGGAGGAGAAAGTGGATGAGTTGAAAGAAGAAGATGAAGAAGAGCAGGAAGAGAAAGCTGAAGAAGAGTTGAAAGAAGAAGAAGATGAAGAGGAGCATGAAGAGAAGGATGGAGATGATGAAGAGAAGGATGGGGATGATGAAGAGGAGCAAGAAGAGAAGGCTGAAGAAAGCGAGGAGGAAAAAGGTTCAAAGAAGCGTGGGAAAGGTAAAAAAACTGAGGAGAAAGTTAAGGGGAAGACAAAAAAGTTGGAGGAGAAGAAGGAGCCAGAGCAAAGAACTCCTCTCACTGATCGACCTGTGCGTGAGCGGAAATCTGTTGAAAGACTTGTTGCTTCTATTGAAAAAGATGCTTCTAGGGAATTCCAAATTGAAAAGGTTTTTTTTTCCCTCGCTTTATTGGTTATAGATTTTTTGACAAGTTAGATGTTTATATCTTTTTTTTTGACAAGTTAATGTTTAGATATCTATTTTGAAGCTGCTTTAGAAATTAATTGGTTACTTTGGCAATTGCAGGGAAAGGGTACTCCACTTAAAGATATTCCTAATGGTGTGTTCTTTAGTACTTTTTATATCACTCAAATTTTTGTATTGTTATCCTACAATGGCTTTGTTTGATGTTATGTTTTTAAATCTTTACAGTGCATTTTTAATAATGTTGTTCATCATTGATTTCATACTATTTGCATTGTCAAGAAAACATCTGAGGATGCTGCTTCTTTAGTTTAACTTCACTTGTCTCTTTTCCATATTTCTGCTAAGTTCCTTTACTGTGTATTATAATTCCTTTTCCTTTAAAATTAAATATGTTCTAGTATTTGATATTAGTCCAGAACCATGAATTGAGTGAAATGGCATGTCATATGTCATCTTTTGCAGTGGCATTCAAGTTGTCTAGACGGAAGACTGATGACATTTTCAGACTTCTTCATACTGTTCTCTATGGAAGGAGAGGGAAGGTGATATGATTCCTTTTGAATATTTTATATGTTTCTATCTAGCATTTCAAATATGTTGTTTCATCCTCTTGCTTTGATGATAAGGGTTTATTGGCTTGCAAATACACATAAACAGAGTCCAGGCACGAGTCTTTGAAAAGAAATAATTCTTGGATGGTGTTGGATTGCTGCAGTAATAATTTGCTTATTTTACTCACGTTCCTTGCTACTGCAGGCTATTCAGATTAAGAATAATATTTCCCGATTTTCTGGTTTTGTGTGGCATGATAATGAGGTAAGACAATTATAAAATCATGAAGCTGTATTTCTGTTGCATAGTTGTTCTATTTGTTTAAGTTTCCTATATGGTTGATATTAGGGCGCTATAGTAGGTGTATCTTGTGCTTATTTCATTCAAATGTTGTGATAATCACAGGAAAAGCAAAAAGGTAAAGTAAAAGAGAAGCTTGACAAGTTCAATAAAGAGAAGCTATTGGAGTTCTGTGACGTGCTTGACATACCAGTTATAAAGGCTACTACAAGGAAGGTTTGTCATACTGCTGTAATTTTTGCTCTAGTTCTTCCTATATGTCAAGAAAATGATGACTAGTATGTTTGTTTGATTAGTTAAAAGCACTTCCTTGGTGGTTAGTTATTCAACATTCATGCAAATTGATTAATAGGAACTGTACTAAGATAGACTTGTCCGTTGGGTTCTTTTTCTCACCTTGTACGCACTACGCAGTAAGATGGTGAGTTACCGAACAATGTATGTATGCATGTATGTAAAGTTACAGAACCACGGGTATTCTTTTTCCTTTATTTTTCTTTTCAGAAAGCTTATTTTTTGTTATTTTCAGCTGAGAAATCCACATTTATATGACTGGTTTTATCTAGGAATGCAGCAGTTATAATTTAATAAGATTGTGATTCACTAGAAGGGTAAGGGTAAATTCTGGAGTTCTTGAAAACTATGGTTCTGGTAGTGTAATTACTACTTAGTAGTATAAAAATCAGTATCACTGCGCAAGTCATGTGTCATTTATGTGAGAACTTGTTAATAATCCCACTTCTGCAATCCTGAATGGAATGCTAATTTTGATACCAAAGAAATTGAATTTCACTAATGGGTGTTAATAAGCCGAAATTGGACATGCAGGAAGATATCATTATAAAGCTGATGGACTTTTTGATGGCTCCTCATGCTACAACCACTGTTCTACTTGCCGAACAAGAGAAGGTTACCTAAATTTTATCTTCTTTTGCTTAAGTTCCATTTTTACATGCTTTTTTCTAACCTATAGCGTTTATTTTTATCCAGTCAAGTAAGGGTAAAAAGCGCAAAAGGGCTACGAAGTCTGGGACCACAGCTAAACGATCAACGAAGGTATTAATTTTTCTTTGTTGACATCTGAAATATGATAGTTGATTAACCATTGGAACTTTACGTTAGGACAGTCACCTGTACCGTGTTTAGGGAAATTCTAGCATACCTTTCAGTTAGGTCTCCTATCTGTGGATAACTTCTATATGAATGTTTTGTATTATGTTTTTGGTCAGGGATTTAGGGGTCATATGGTTTTATTTCTTTTTACATTAATTTTCTTAGTTATTTTCTTAGAATTTTTTTTCCTTTGTGCTATGTATTATGCAGAGTCGAAGAAAGAGTGAGGATACTCCAAAATCTAGGAAAAAGAGTATGCCTGATTCGGAGGATGAGTCTGAAGAAGAAGAAGAGGAGGAAGAAGAAGAAAAGGAAGAAGAAAAGGAAGAGGAACAGAATGAAGAAGAGAAAAATGAAAATGGAGTTGCAGAAAAATCTGAGGACGAGATGCCTGAGGATTCTGAAAGTGAGGAGAAAAATGAAACTGAAGATGAATCTGAAGAAGATGCGGGAAAGAAGAAAAAGAGTAGAAAAGTATCATCTGGAAAGAAGGAATCTGCTGGAAAAGCTAAAACAAAGAGAGTCTCGATTCCCAAAAAGTCTACTCCACAGAAAAGAACCCCAAAAACACCAGCATCTAAAAGTTCAAAGGCAGATGATGATAGTGACAAAAGTCCAAAGGTGTCTTTGAGGAAGAAATCAGAGAAGGTCACTAAGGAAAAGTCCTCTACACCGAGTACTTCTGTGTCCAAGGAGAAAACCAGTAAGATAGTAATCTCATTACTGTTTTTGTCTGTACTTTTTTTCAAGGAAACTGAATAATTGTTTCTTATGGTGGCCCAATTTGTAAGATTGGCTTTTGCTTATGATTGCCTATGGCGCTATCTTTTCCATTATTTTTTAGGCAAAAGGGCTGGAAAGGGGAAGGACAAAGCTAAAGAGCAAAAACTGAAGCCAAATGATCATGAACTGAGGGATACAATTTGTAAAATTCTTAAGGAAGTGGACTTCAATACGGTAAGATCTGTATACTAATATAATAACTGCAGCCATTACTGGACTTTTCTATACAGCATTTTTGGTCTGGTCCGACTGCTAAGACTATATTGGTTGTGAGGACTTGTTTCAGTGCTAAATAGGCTACCATGGATAACAATTTTAATATTGTTCACATTCATGGATTGGAAAGTTAGTACAAACTCCGAGGACTGTTACTATTTAGTCTAATTTTGTCATCATGAATCCAAACATTCTGCTTAAACATGCCAGTGCAAAAATGGGATCTTTGGAATGTTTATTGACAACAGTATTGCTTTTTATACTCTATTTTCTGAAACACAGTGTCCTTAATTCTTGTTACTATTTAGTTTAATTTTGTCATCATGAATCCAAACATTCTTGAGTGTTTTTCTATCTAGATTCATTTCTTAATCTCATGTTTTCATTTCATCATTAATACTTGCTAACTAAATTGTATTATTTTATTCTGCAGGCTACATTCACCGACATTCTGAAGCTTCTTGGTATGCATCTTTCCCTTTTTACTCGGCTCTTTTAACAGTGTTATGTAATAAACACTTTTGGGGCACAAGTGTTTAATTATGAAAATTGACAATGAAAGCCATAGTTTTCAATGGTTAATTTCATACTTTGTCCGATAAGAAGTCTCAGTAATGGTTTGCCTTTTAAATTTCATTGTAAACTTTGATGGTTTCGCGATTAGCTCATTTAGTGTTCAACATTGAATCATGAAAACCGACCTTGAAAGCCATCTATTTCAATGGCTAAGTATGTACTTTTCTAGGATGTAAACTTTTGTGATATGCAATGTCCTAATGGAGAATTGACTTTCTTTCAGCTCAACATTTCAATACCGACCTCACCCCAAGGAAGTCATCAATCAAGCTCATGATCCAGGAAGAACTTACCAAACTAGCCGATGAAGCCGATGACGAAGACGAAGAAGGAGATGCCGAGAAAGACGAAACCCAGTCTGCTGGTCAAGAGGTTCAAGCCTGACCCAACAAGATGGATAATAACTACATGCAAAAAGGACAAAAAGGAAATGTAGGTATTAATGTCTTGTGCCAATATGTACTTTTTAGTTGTTACTTAGAAGGGTTTGGTTGTAAACTATTGTTGCTTTTTTCGATGAGCAAATTAGCATTTATGAAAAATACTAGAGGGGGAAACTGCAGTTGCACCCATCTGTGTTGCAGGATATGTACAAACCATTAACATAATCTGTAGGAACTTTATTATCTGAAAAACCAACTACTTTTGAGTTATAGAACACAGCTGCATGTGGTTTTTTTCTTTATTTTTTCCCATTTCATACATATATTCTCTTCTAGTCTCGAGAAGCTGGTTTTTACATGGTTGTGGTGGTTGGTCAAAATGTTGGGTGTTTTTTTGGCCAATACATCTTATGTTGGAAGCTACACTATTTAGATTTTTTTTAAATTAATAAATATATTCTTTAGAATTTAATTAATAATTCTAATTGAGGTATATTGATTTTTTATGCAATACTTTGTTAAACAATTATAAATTAAAATTTATATGTACGAAAAATGTTTTAAAATATTTATAAAATTGGTAAAAGTATTATGAGGTTTTTTATTAGAAGTTAAAATGTATTTTATTTTTTATTAAAAAATGAGTAAATTAATTTTTTTTGGTTAAAAATTTTATATATTTTTATTGTTAAAATTTGATATGGTTGATGGAATAATTAAACTAATTAACATGCTTCACATATTTCATGTTGATATATAATGATTAGTTTTTATTTATTTATGTCTCAAATATTTACTAGAGCAAGTTTAGTAATTAATCATATGTATTTTGTAGGTTCATTAAGAAGTAAATGTTGGTTACGAGTTTTAAAATTGCTTCATACTTAAAACGATGATCGAATTTTTGACCGTTGGTTAAGGTTGGAAAAATTCTTGCCATCTCACTTGACTCTCATGGGTTATAGTGATTAATTTTTAATAATAAAAATAAATGAAATTTTTATCAAAATGATTAATTTATTCTCTAATTTAACATAAAATAATAAATAGTAGAAATCTATAAAATTTGAAATGGTGTATCGTCAGTATTAAAAATTGAAATAGTAGGGTATTAATTGGTTTTGCAGTCTGCAGAGATGTTTCAGCTAATATCAACTGAAATTGTAAAGCCCATATAGCTCCCCTTCAAGGCCTTGGTAATGCCCAAAATACTTATTTTGGACATGATAAAATTATATATATAAAAAAATAAAAATTAATTTAAATACGATATAAATACGAGTGAGACTTTTGCTCATGGTCCGTACGAACCCTTTTATTATAATAATTATTAAAATATTTAAAAAATTAATTTAATATATTTATAAAATTTTAAAACCAATGATACAATATTATCCGTAAGTCTATGAATGATGAGCGTATCATTTTTTTATAAATTTATAACGTTAATTATTTGTTATACGATAAAAAATAATAATTTCACATGCGAAGTTGAAATTTTACTAAAAATCCAAATTGTTGGAATTTAATAATTAAAAGAAAATAATTTAAATTATTTTAACGAATTAAAATTAAATAATTTGAGAAAGATTTAATCATTAAAATTTAGTCAACAGAAAAATAATTGCTATTTTGAGAATTGAAGGCTGGTAACGGCTATTTCTTAAATCAATTTAAAATTGTTTACAACGGTCAAAATTTCTTTGGTCAAACGGTTCTATAAATTCCACCACTGACCTTTCAATCTCAAAGAACATCCCATAAACGAAAATCAAAGATGTGTGTAGTCAAAGAGCTTTCCATTTTTGTTCTCTTTGTTTTGATTTTTGGAAATGTAATTCAAGCCCAAAATTCACCTTCTCCATCTCCTAAATCCACTCCGGCGAAACCTCCGACGATTTCTTCAACTTCTCCCTCGAAATCTCCTTCATCATCGCCTCCTTCGAGTTCTCCAACAACATCATCGCCGCCTGCAACATCTCCGACTACTACTCCTCCACAGATCCAACCCCCGGCTGCGACTCCGCCTTCTTCTTCTAGCCCACCGGTTCAATCCCCATCGACTTCTCCTCCAGCGTCGACTCCTTCAAGTTCTCCGCCTTCATTGACTCCAACTAGTTTGCCTCCATCAATGACTCCGGCCGGGGCTCCACCTGTTTCGGCTGATATTCCTTCGAGTTCAACAACGCCGGCGGCAAGTCCCGGGATTTTCCCGTCGAGCAGTAGTCCACCGACCGGTTCGTCCCCTGAGAGTGCAGCGGGACCGGCTGTTAATGATGATTCGGGTTCAAGATCGGGATACGACGTCGGATTCGTTCTAAGCTTTGGTTTGGTTATTGGGGCCGCATTGGCTATTTAGATTTAGATATTTTTTTGGATAGTAAATTTTTTGAAATTTTTATTTTCTAAGCAGCACTTCATTTTATTATTTTATATTTTGATTATTTTATGTATAAATTTAAATGTAAATAAAGTAAGGTAGGATCTTGATTATTTTTATAAAAATGTTTTATTCACAATTTAGTCTTCCAATTATGTTTATTTATTCACTTTAATACATATTATTTTCCGGTTGATATTGAATTTTGGGGTAAATTGAAACAAAATAATAACTTATATATGGAATTATACAAAAATAAATTGATACCAAAAGGAGTAGGCGGATATAGTTCGAAATAGTAATAAATGCTGAAAGTAGTTAGTTATTACTTTAGTTTGTTTGTTGGTTAGTCTGTTAACTCTTTGTTGGACAGATACTTAGCACTATATAAGAAGAATAAAAAAGAAGACGAAGAAGATGGCATGAAAGTGTGGAGGCTACTGCTACACTTTGAACACAACCGAAAGCCAACTTCAATCTTGAAATTTTCTTCTTCAAAACTTTTCGACGAACCGTATGTTCATCAACGGCTTCTTTCGTAGTAAATGGCGATCCCTTGCTGGTAAGTGGTAACCGTTGCATTACATTTTCCATGTTTCCTATTTCTCTCCTTTTCCTGTTTGATTACCGAGAAAATGGTAACAAAATGAAAATTTTTTATATCCGTGCTTAAAACTCTTTTTTCCTTCCTTTAATGAATTGGAAACCATTGATATTATTATTATTACGGATATGCATTGCAGTAACATTTTGTTGGCGATAAAATGAGAAAAGAACGGAAAACTTTTGAATTGATAAAATTCGAAATCAGTTTTTGTTAGAGCTGAATTGTTAAAAGAAAATTTAAATTTTATATATAAATATAATAAGTCATCGGAAGAGAGAAATAGTAAGGATGCCCTATTATCACATTTTGAAGTGATGAAGTCATGCTTTTGACCTTAAGAAACATATCCAGTGAGTAATTAGGATAAGAAATTCTGCTTAGTATTGGAATTTACGGCACTGTATGAGAAAAAACGATGAAAATGATCTCTTGGAATCACTTCAAAACAACGCTCATGTTTCTGGTTGTTACTGACTAGACATTATATTAGTATAGTAAAAATGATTTTGCCGTGGTTGAATAAGCGTTTCTCGGTTTGATGTTATTTATTCATGTTCATTTTAGTGGAAAAAAATGTCTCTGCTTATGCAAGTTCGAGCTTAGGTAGCTTGGGCTATGATGATGATATATCACTTTTGTGGCATTGTTGTTGTCTTTTCTTTCTCCTTAAGCTACCTTGCCTTGATGTTTAATTTTCGTGTCTTTCAGCATGGGTGCTCAGGAGAAATCGAAATCCATGGTACTGGAATCATCAAAAGATAAGATGGTGCTTATTTTTGTAATGATGCTTGTGGATGCTTTTGCTCTTAATGCCTCTGGAGGACCAAGAATTAGAAAGTATGGTTTTGGCCTTACAACTTCTTGATTATCAGTATATCTTATGGTTTAGCATTTCAAAAAGTGAGGCAGACTCAATGCATTCTGCATAGGCGTATACCTATGGAGAATATATTCACCTTTATCGTAAATAACTTGATCTTGGTACAGTTTTTTTTTAATTGATTTCTTAAATTTTAGATATCACATCTTATTTGCTTTGAAAAATCAAATTATGTTTGTTTTGTCTATATTGTTTCAGAAAAGCACTCTATTTGGCAGGTGTTCATGCATTTGGAGTTGAGGTCTGGTGCATACCAGTTGAGAGTTTCTATGCTTTTGACTACAATTGGTCTCTGTATGAAGAGCCTTTTAAATTGATATCTGATTTAGGGCTGAAGTTGCATGTTTCTTTGTCTTTTCATTCAAATATTCACTTATCTAATGGAAAAGGAGGTATGATTCTTTCACTGTGGATTTTAGAGGTTTTCCCACTTACTTGTTCTTCTGGACTCTAGTTGTAAACCGAGTTATGATTGAACAGTTGATCCTTTTAACTGTTTGTACCAAAGTTTTTCTTCTGCTACCACTTATTAGTCTGGCGGGAACCTTGCCATCAGATCCAACTGCAGTAATTGAATAAATTAGGATGGAAAAATGTTATGTATTTTTCCTCTATCACCAATCCTTCGAGCTAAAACATTAGGCTATAGGAAGGACTGCATTCAGTCTTACTTTTTTGTATGAATTTGCATTCAGTTTTGCTAATAAATTCGAATCATTCATTGGAAGTGTAATTCAAGAAATAAGCATTGGTCTTGGTCCTTCTGGAGAATTTAGGTACTCTAGAGTTCTTATGTCATTCTTTTCCCTTTTCGTTCAAACTGTGAAGTTATTGTTGAAACATAATTATGAAGCCATTGCATGATTTCATACTGCAGGTATCCTGCTCATCCTTGTGGTGATGGAAGATGGAAATTCCCTGGCATTGGTGAATTCCAGTGTTATAATAAGTACGTCTTGGTGTATACCCTTTTCATCCTTTGATTCAAAATCAGTTGTTTCATTACCCTGAATATAGTTTTGCTCACAGAATGGACGAATTAAAGATGGCTGCATGCCGAGAAGGAAAGCCCTTAATGGGGGGGAGAGAGGGCCAGAGAATGCTGGCTGTTATGACAGTATTCAATCAGGGGTGCCCTTTTTGGAAGAGGGGCAAGAAAGTTTTCTATCTGATTATGGCCATTTCTTCCTGGTACATATGCTTTATCTGTTTAACATTATAATGCCAGATTTATGCATGTTATATTCTACAACATTCGTGCACTCTCTCTCTGTTTATATGATACATTAAATGAAAAGGCTCCGACCATGCATTTGAATTTGGTGAATATTCAAGATATTTGGTACTAAGTTAAATGTTCAGTGCTGGTCATGGTGATGGGTTATATATATTATCGTTACAACACTTTTATTTTCTAAGAAGTTACTCGTTTACAAATTTGGTAATAGAAAAGCTTCTACTGGTTGGAGCTGCTATTTCCTTACCAGTAGCTGTCAGATAATTTCAGAAATTAGCAAATATCCATTTATAGGTTACTCATAGACATAGTCATAGGTATATCAATTGGGCAAAGAGTATTTTGCTTGTAGCATTATGTTTTTAGAAATCCAAGGTGCAACTCAGTCTCACAGTACAAATGATTGTATAAGCGTACTTATTCAGAGTAAAAATCCGGACTTTCAAATGATCAATTGCAGGAATGGTATAGTGGTAGGTTGATTTGTCATGAAGAGGCCATTCTAGCTAAGGCAGCAAAGGTACTGAAAAGAATTCCAAGAAAATGAGCAAACTTCTCTCATCTTGATGGCTAAAACTGAAGGCTAGTTTAGTATCTTGTTAGGTTTCTTTTCCTCAAAACTGTTCAGCACAATGCAACATTCATTTAATGACTGAAAACAGTTTGGTCTATTTTGGACTAAACTGATACTTGCCCAAAAATAGAGTGATTGATATTCATGGCTGTGAATCTCCTGGAAATCCCACGTTGTGAAAGTTTGAACCTTGAGGTTAAATTTAGAAGATGCGCAGGCAATGTTAGCCAGCAATCAATATTATTTGAACTTTTCCTTGTTCTTTATGAAGTTCTATGCTACCTAATTTTATCACCCTTCTTATCTACATTCGTACATTTAAGATCATTATAGATATTCAGTCATATTTCTTCCATCATTTTCATTTCTTTAACTTTCCCTGCAGCTGCTCGGTGATGTTCAACAGTGAAAGCCGACTTACATATTTTTGCGGTCCTCAAGGATTACTGAAACTGGCATGGATTACCTCCTTATTGGAAAAATCTTCTTTTCTCTTTCTATGCAACATTTCAAGAAACAATTCTGTTTTCACCTTCTTTTTCTACAGCTATAGAGGAAACAACTGGTTGCCTGTTATCAGGAAGTTCGACTGAGGTTGTTTAGACTGTATGATGTGCAATTTAATGGCTAAAGAGTACGAATATGAAGTGCTACTTGTCCCATTCATGTGCTTCTCTTGTGCCAAAGCTTAATTTGATCTTCTGAGTTGTATGGCACATATGATTTGTTTCAAAGAAAAGGATAATTAATTTGATTGGAAGAAATGCAACCGAATGACTTGACAAGGAAAATTTCATTCTATCTTAACACACTTGTCTACCTTTAGCTTAACAACATGATCTGTAAGTTAATTGTTTTTCTGGTAATGATTATAATGGTGCTTTGTGATGGATTTTAACTCATATTGCTCTGTGCCTGTGTTAATTTCTTGCAGACTGGACCATGGAAAATTCATTCAAACTGTTACAATCCTCAGGCAGAAGTTGTAAGATCATTTTACCTATTTTAGAATGAATGAGTATATTTAAGGCTGGAAATTGGGAATAACTTAATGAGCTGTGATTTGTAATATACTGTTTCAACTGTCTAACCATTTGATTAAAGCTAGTTAAGATCTCTCTGCCCCTACCTTATTTTCTTTTCCCTAACTGGGGGACAGAAGTTGAATTACAAAAGCTCTTGCAGCATTATCGTATAATCTACAACCCTTTTAACCCCTCCTTTGTCATTTTTGTTAATGTTGGAAACTAAATCCAAAAATAACAACAAAAGGTTCATCTGAATTACGATAATGAAAATGTATAGAAAATAGAAACTTGGTTGGCTAGATATTAGCACCCATAGCCTTTTCGGCAACTTAGAGTACCAGCATACTGAGCTGTCTTTGTTAGAAGTGAAGATGGTCTTGCCACCATGCTTGATGCTTTTATGTAGCTTTCTGAAGCTTCTTCTCCAGAAGGTGTGAAAAAAGCACCATTAAGCATCGTATCTCCTTCCGATCTCCAATTCCAGTTCTTCCACTCATCAGAGTAGCTTTCACGTTTCGTCACCTGATTAAAAAAACAAATAAATTGTAGACAGAAATATGGTAACCTATGGAGTAATTTTTTGCTTAGTCTTCTAGCTCTTCTGTGTTAGGATGGAGTTAGTATAGGTACATTTGGGTAGATAAACTTGCCTCCTTTGAATAACTGTTATCTGATGCTATGAATACATTCCCTTGGCTATTGATTGTCGGGTTGGCACTTCCTCCGATTGCATACATCTGCCAACTGGTGTATACATTGTTAACAATGTGAAAATATCCATGCCTGCACCTGAAACATTTTGGCTATGTGTTTAGATATCCGTTTATAATTTTTATAGGTGTGACTTAGCATATATTGTGCTACTAGTGTGTGCATATTGCTGCAGGTGAATGCTACCTCGGCATTCTCTGAACCAGGCCTTCCCCAAAGTAGTTGAAAGCTATTGTTACTTGCATTTTCTTGTCATCAAGGAACTCATCACTATGACCCATAAGCATGACTTCATTGTGATGTAGCATATAGTTGTTAGAGATTGTTATGGATGTCGAACCATATGTGGCATCAATGAGCCCATCATAACAATTTGCTAGTGTGCAGTGATCAATCCACACATCCCGCGAGCCAAATATCGAGATCCCATCTCCATCAGATCCACTGTGAGGAAACGGATCCCACACCATTGCATACCCTGAAGGTAAGCAGTTATGTATGTAGATGTTATGTATGATTACATTACTCACATTGCGCAACGTTATGCACGGTCCACTTGTGATTTGGATGTCGTGTCCTCTTCCATCTATGGTCTTGTACGAGTTGATCAGCAGTTGTTCTCTTAGGTTTATGACCATGTCATGATCAAAGATAACCCATAGAGGTTCAGTTTGAATAACTGCATGACGTAATGTACCTGGAGTTGGATTTAGGGGATCATCATCACCTGAATCCGTGACTACATAAACATCACCATCTCGACCCCCAATGGCATTTTTCCCAAACCCAACCACACAATCAGCTAGCTTTCTCCGGTTGGCTTCCCATTCAGGGTCACACCTCCAGCAATCATCCATAGGATTACCAGTTCTACACTGTTCCATATCCAACTGCCTTCTTGTTGAGTACCTATTTAGATGCCATGTCACATTACCGAAACTTCATTAGAAAAATACGAGAAAATCATTAGGCTGAGAATGAAGCTCTGGAGAACCGGAGCGACTCACCTAGGTACTGGTTCTGATATTTGCTGAGGAACATGTCTAGAGAATGTTGAGGTAGCACGTAAGCATATGAGTAGGGAAAGTAGATAGAACCTTGCCATCTCAAGGAAGCTGTTAGTAAACTACAATAGAGAGATGAGTATATTTATATTAACATTTACACATTGCATGATTTTATATACATTATCATGAATAGTATATTCATTATACTAAATAATGTCCTAAATGCATTAATTAGCAAAATTCGTATAAGAAAAAACATAGGAATTGAATGATGCTGTGAAAAGCTGGGTTAGTTTTCCCACTTGGATAGCTGCACATTGAGGGAGGTGATTTATAGTGTAAAATATTTGCTTCATTTTAAGGACTTGGCCAGTAATGGCGACCGAATAGTTAGGTTCACAGGGACTAGCAAGCTAGCTGGTTGGCTGGCCTTTTCTTTTTTTTTTTTCTTTTTTGGTTTTAAGATTGGTTAAAATTTGCCATAAGTCACTGTACTCTTCATTGATTTGGAATTTAGTCCCTTTTCATTTTTAAGAATTTAGCCCCTCAACTTTTCAATTTTAAAATTTAAGTCTAACTGTTAAACATTGTTAAAATTATTTTGTTAAATTCAAGTTCATCACAATGGGTAAAAGTAACATGTATTAGGAGTAGAGTTGTATTTTGCCCCCTTTACTCAAAAAATGAGCAAATTAGTCCAAATATGTTAGATCAAAAAGCAAATTGGTCCTTCTGTTAAAAACTTCATCCATTTTCATTGTTAAAAATTGATTCATGTACGTTAAAATGAGGTACACTTGGCATGCCGCTTGTAACTTTCCGTTTATTATGTCCATTGCATCAGTTTTTAATAGTAAAAATAGATGAAATTTTCAATATAAAGGATTAGTTTGCATTTTGATCTCTACTTTATCCATTTTTGGGCAAAGGGACATTAATAGTACTTTTACCTATTACAACGTCATTTTTGTAGTTACATTGCTATAGATTATTATTTTTATTGCAAAATGTCACATTAATAAATTTAACCGTATTAACAGTTGGACCTAAAAGATAAAATTGGAAAAGTAAGACTAAATTCCAAAAAATAAAAATATAGGAATAAATTTTAAATTGATGAATAGTAAGGTTTAGGATTTTGTAGGCGATGGTCTATGGCTAAGGAAATGTCGGGTGCCAAGGAGTCAGGAATTTATATCATTTAAAGTCATCACGGCTATAATCTAATGTCTAAATCCATTCGAAACCTCACATGCTTTATAACATAATTGTATTGCTAATTTCTTAATCCAGTATTTTGGTCAAAATTTTCTAGTGTTTCAGTGTTATTTGATCAATTTTGGTCAAAACTGGCTTTTATTAGTTGATTTAATATTTTTTATAATTATATTTAAAAAGATATAATTATTATTGAATTTTTTTTCAATTTTAAAATTGAGTAAATTGATTCATTCACAAAATTGTTTTGAGGCTATTTTGATAAAATAATCTAAAAAATTAATTAATTAACAAAATAATTTGGATAAAAAATTAATTAAGAAAATGACCTATTTTGAACAATGACAATTGATGCCGTCGATTGATCAAACAGCATCAATCTTTTTTCCAACGCGATCATCACCTTTAAAAAAAAATTGATAGTCACTGTGTCATGCGACACTCATATGTATTATTTAAAATACATGTGAAAATACGGATATTTACGGTGGAGAAAAAAATAAAAAAATTTTAAATAGTATTGTTGGTGTGTCAAGTGGTACCAATGATAAAAAAAATATTTTTTAATGTATATTTAAAAAGAGTGGTTTGAAATAAAAAAAAATCATAGAAGATTTGAAAGATTTGATCATTATTTTAGATTATTTGGAGATAACTGGAAGATCTAAACCAAACAAGGAGAAAATCTCTTTTTTTTTGGTATCAAAATCGACACGAAAAGTCATCGTAAATGATGGCTATTGAATTCGGCGATTAAAATTTTCAGTTGAGAAGAAAAAAGGAAATAAAATAAATAGAATAACAAAACAAAAAGCACAATGTGAAAAGAAAAAAAAGAGGAAAGAAAGAATAGACAAGGATATTAAAAAAGGAAGTTATGAGAGTTTTACTTAGAATTAAATGAGAAATTTAAAGTTGATAACAATTTTTTAAAAAATATATTAAAAACATATTTAAAATTTTAATAGAAATTAAATGTTGAAAACTAGTTTTTACTATATTTATTTTAATTTCCATTAAAATTCTCATTAGATATTTTTTTGCTTTAAATAATTTTAAAAAATAAACTGTGAAAAAAGTATGAAATTTTTTTTTTATGAGTGTCACTTTAATTTTAGGTACTTTATCACCATACTTAACTTGTTAGTCACAATAACCGTACTTACAACAAGACCAACATCAACATTAAGAAACTGAATAAATTTCAATGAGGCAAATAAAATCATCATTTTGGAGAAAAAAAAAAGATAGGAACAATAGACCAAGAAAAAAGAATTCTTCAATTTATTTTAACTGGTTCTTTATAGTTTCTTGTTCCTTTCACAATCACCATAGTAAAAGCTCGATTTTTTGCTAGTGGGTTTTTTTTATTTTTGGTGAATAAACAACTTATGAAATTAAGTTACATTATTAGCTTGTGAAGTACAGAGGTTTTTTTTTTTTTTTTGTTTGTTTTGATAAAAGCTAATATTACTTCCGGAGGAATTTCAATCAGTTGTAGGTTTTTCTTTATTTTAAAAGTTAATTTGGTTATAAAATCAGCATTTCAATTTTTCCTTTTAGGAATATAATGTAAATATCAGTTGCTTTCTTGAGTTAAGATGTGATGAATTCTTTTGATAAGATCGGACTGCGATGTCCTCTGATTGCTTCCACGAATAGCTTTGACTGCCTCCAAGCTATCTGATTGGATAACTACTTTAGGATGACCTCTTCTTTGGATAAATTTTAGCTCATCAAGAATATCTCAAAACTCTACATCAAAGATCGAATATTTACCAAGATATTTATTATAGCCAAGGATCCATTTGATGGTGGGTTTTGAGAAATGCAGGAAGTGGTGTTGTTGGAGAAGATAAAAAAGAAAAAGGTACAAGTTTTTTTCCCTTCTTAAGGGGGTTAAGCAGGTAAATGTAGCTCTGGAGATTTTCGTTAATTTTTTGTTGACAGTTCTTGAAAATTTTAGTATATAATGCTGCTCATAAGCTTGATACAATATGTTTGGAAACTGAAATCATTAAGGAGATAAGCTACTGAGTTGCTTTTCACCGTTTGATTTCCCCAATGATTTTATTTGTTTCATTGAAATTTACTCAATTTCTCAATGTTGATGTTGACCTCTGTAAGTACGATTCTGGTGACTAACAAGTTAAGCATGACAGAAAAGTACCTAAAATTTTAGATTTTTTACTCAAATAATACAAAAAAATAATAATTAATAATCAAAATGATATCCCAAATTATTATTTATCAAAATAATATGTTTAGTTAAGTGGAGGAACTCTAAGTGGCAGCACTAAGGAGTATTTTTGACACGTGTTTTTTTTAATTTTTATTATTATTTTTATATATTTAAAAATAAAAAAATATTATTTTATTAGTGGAGAGACTTAAAATGGCGGCACTCAAGGGTTTTTTTCAGAAAAATACGACAAAAAAATACCTGACACCCAGTGAAGAAACACGAAGTGGCGACACCGATGGAGGGTTATCACAAACCCTAAAAATTTTATTTGCTCCCTCCTTTCATATTTTATAACAAAAAATTTTTTTCATTTAATTTTTATCACAAACCTTAAAAATTCCCAACCACCCAAATTTATTTTCACAAATAAAATAAAATAAACACACACACACGATACAATGGGGTGCTGCCAAGTGGCAAAACACCCCTTAGTGCCGCCACTTGATATTCCCCATTGGTGCCGCCACTTCGTGTTCCTCCACTGGGTGTCAAGTATTTTTTTGTCGTATTTTTCTCATATTTTTTTTGAAAAAAACCCCTGAGTGCCGCCACTTTAAGTCCCTCCATTAATAAAATAATATTTTTTTATTTTTAAATATATAAAAATAAAAAAAAATTAAAAAAAACACATGTCAAAAATACCTATTAATACCGTCACTTAGAGTCCCTCCACTTAACTAAACATATCATTTTGGTAAATAATAATTTGGGAATACTATTTTGGTTATTAATTATTATTTTTTGTATTATCTGGGTAAAAAACCTTAAAATTTTCGTTTTTTTTTTCTCACTTTATTTTAATTGACACAATTTTTTTTAAAAATATTTAATGAAAATTAAAATAAATATAGTGGAAGCTTCGTATCAACATTTAATTTCCATTAAAATTCTAAATAATTTTTTCTTTTAAATATTTTGTTAAAAAAAGTTGTCACCAACTTTAAAATTCTCATATTTTTTCTTTTTATTATTGTTGTATGTTCTTTCTTTCTTCCTTTATCTTTTCAAATTGCTTTTTTTTTGTTTTTTTTTTCCTTTTTTTTCTTAATCAAAAACTAGTTTCCGTACTCAATAGTCATCTTAATTTTAACATCAAGAAGAGATTTCCTTCTCATTGTAGTTCAAATCTCTCAGTAATTATTTTCAAATCTTTTACGATTTTTTCATTTAAGATCATTTTTTTAAATATATATATTGGTGCCGTCTGAGATACCGACGATTTTCATTAAAAAATATTTTTTTCATAGGTGCCGCCTAACACATTAACGACACACTTTAAATTTTTTATTTTTGAATTCCACCAATGTCGCCTGACACACTAACGATAACCATTAAAAAAAATTTTCTTTTTTTTTTCCATTGTGAATACCTATATTTTTTACAGGTATTTGAAAAAATAGATATGGATGTTGTCTAACACAATGGCGGTACCAAAAATATTATTTTTTTAAAAACGTGATGAATGGCTGATGATGGTGTCGAAAAAGAGGGTGGTGTCACCAGACACACTGGCAACACCAAGTGTAACTGCCCAAAACTGATCATTTTGTTAATTAATCTTTGGTTTAGGTCATTTTGTTAGTTCATTAGTTTTTGGGTTATTTTCTAAAAAAAGTCAAAAATTTAAGTAATTTAATCCTATCAATTTCGAAAATAAGTAACTAATGACAATTAATCACTATATTAATGTCTTTTGTTAATTGTATATTATTTTGATTGGTATAATAACAAATTTAACTTTTGATGTTTATATATTTTTTCATTTTGGTATTAATTCTAAAAATTCCAACAAATTCAACCTCAACATTTACGTATATGTTGCAGGATAAATTTGTTAAATCAAGACTCAATTGACATAATATGTAATTTTTTAGGACTAAATTTGTTATTATACCAATAAAAACTATGTACAATTGATAGAAAACATTACCTTTGTAATCAATTGTTCTAAACGTTCACTTACGAAATTGACAATAATTAAATTGCTTTACTTTTTTTAGAATAATCAATTTACTCAATTTCAAAATTGAAAAAATTGAAAAGATCTTTTTACCAATCTAATTAATATTTTAAAATTTATATTTACTTATAAATATATTTATACATATCTAATTGAGATATATTTAATTGTAAAATAAACTCAAAAAACATTCAAAAATACCAAATTAGTTTTACACTATATTTAATCTTTTATACATTTACGAAAACTTTAGCCTTTGTACTCAATAGTCATCATTATCGTCGTTTACAGTAGTCTTTGGTGACGATTTCGATATCAAAAAAGAGATTTTTTTCCACGTTATAGTTCATATCTTCTAGTAGTCGATCGGCTCCAGATCTTCTACGATTTTTTTTTTCCATTTTAGGCCACTTTTTTAAATATATATATATATATCAGCGTTACTCGGCACACCGACAACACCCATTAAAAATATTTTTTCTGATTTCCACCAGTGTTGCTTGACACACCAACGACGACCATTAAAAAAATATTTTTTCTTTTTTTCTCCATCGTGAATATTCATATTTTCACAAATATTTAGAAAAGTATATACGGGTGCCGCCTAACATAATAGCATAAAAGATATTCTTTTTTTTTAAAGGATGGTGCTGCCTGACACACTGACGACACCAAGTGACACTATCCAAAACGGGTCATTTTGTTAATTAATCTTTGGTCTAGGCCATTTTGTTATTTAATTAGTTTTTTAGGTTATTTTTCTAAAAAAAGCAAAAAATCAAAGTAATTTAATCTCTATCAATTTTGATAATGAGCAACTAATGACAATTAATCACTATATTAATATCTTTTGTCAATTGTACATAATTTTGATTGGTATAATAACAAATTTAATATTTGATGTTTACATATTTTGTCATTTTGGTATTAATTCTAAAAAATTCAACAAATTCAACCTCAACATTTACGTATATGTTGCGAGATAAATTTATTAAATTAAGACTCAATTGGCAAAATGTGTAAACTTTGAGATCTAAATGTGTTATTATACCAATCAAAACCATGCACAATTGGTAGAAAACATTACCTTTGTAATTAATTGTTCTTAGTCGCTCACTTGCGAAATTGACAGAGATTAAATTATTTTGATTTTTTTAAAACGACCAATTTACTTAATTTCAAAATTGAAAAAAACTAAAATTTCTTTTTACTATTCTAATTAGTAATTTTAAATTTTATAAATTTCAACGTATCTAATTGAGATATATTTATATGTAAAATAAACTCAAAACAACATTAAAAAATATCAATAAATGATTTTGATTGGTAAAATAATAATTTTAGTCTTCAAAGTTTACACATTCTGTCAATTTGATTTTATTTTAATAAATTTATCCTGCATCACTCATGTAAATGTGTAAATATTGAAGCTGAATTTATTGAATTTATTGAATTTATTATAATTAATGTCAAAATGATAATATGTAATTGTGTACAATAAACAAAAGACTTTAACATCATACTTGATTGTCCTTAGTTGTTCATTTCAAAATTGAAAAGAATTAAATTATTTCAAAATTTTAAAAATAAATAAATTAATTCAATTTCGAAATTAATAAAAAAACTTCAAACTTGAATAATAATAATAATAATAATATTCCTACATAGATTTCAACTTTTGAATAAAAAAAAACCAAAGTATCTTTGAAATATTTTATATTTATATAAATTTTAATAATTTAATAATTTATATTAATTAAATTTTAAAATACTAACATATTCGACTCCTATATATATTTTTTTTCTACTATTTATCTTACCAAACTTTTTCCAACAAAGAAGAAAAAACTTGTCAAAATCCAACCCAAAAGTGATGACTCAGCTGATGCCCCCAATGCAAAATTAATTCGAGAGTATTTCGATAGAATTTGAGATTTAGTCTCTATACATTAAAATTCAATCTTCTTACTTTTTTAATTAAAGAATCTTAATCTAATCATTTTTCGGTCAAATTTATCAATGTAACATGTTTACTTTCCATTCATTATATGTCGTGTCATATGAGGGTAACTTAAATTAATATGCTAAATTGATAAATTTTGATTGAAAATACTTACGATTTTAATTATTGGATTCGGATTTTTAAATCAAGAAAGTAAGACTTAATCTTTAACTTTTTAAGTACAAGGATTCAATTTTAAAATATGTGAAAGTACAAGGACTAACCGCATATTTTAACCTTTGATACAACCACTTTTTGTAGGTATTAAAGTCTCGAGCTGTACTTATTAGTGTAGTTTTGTGGTTCTTATGAATCCGAATCTTAGAAAAGGACCCTCTTTTTGTCTTTTTCCGTTTCTTTGATTTATGATTTCCTTTTTGGTACAAATTAAATTAAATTATTCGAGTTTGATTTAGATGTTGTGAAGTAGAAATATGTCTCCAAATAATATTCAGATCCGTTAATATTATAATATTTTAATAAAAATATTAATTTATTGCAACTTATTATTAATATTTTTTTAGTGAATCATTATTAATATTTTAATATATGAAATATAAATTTTAACTATTTGTAAACAATTAATATTAATTATTTATAAATTTTAATTTTAAATATTATTAAAATATAATCATTATAAATTCAAAATATATAAGGTTATATATTTGAAATAAATTACAATAGGAAAATAATCCAACCTAAATATAACATAAAATATATTAAATCATAAATAAGAGTTAAAATATCATTTTGACTAAAAAATTACTTTTTAACTTTAAATATTATCTGTTTACAATTACTTACGGCTCCAAAATCATTTTTGAAAAATAATGAAAAAAACCAAATATATTTATGTAGAATTTAGAAGTCTCTCTTGGCTTACCAAAGCAATATATACATGTAAATATTTTCAGAAACCATTACAGATTTTCTTTTATTAAAACAGTAATTACAAAAATTAATAATTACATTATTAAAATTTTCTTATACTCTATATAAATTAAATTTTAATCTTGATTTTTTTTTATTTAAAAAAAATAATCCATTATTTCTTAAAATTCAAAATTCAAATCCAATTATTAACATCATTATTTTTTTTATTAAATTTACTAATTATTATTATTATGTAACTATAAAAATAATGAAGGTGTTTACAATTAAACTTATTATTTTAAAATCCAAAATAATAAGATTAAATTCCTATAGAAACTGTATTTTAACATAATTATAAACCAAAATCTTCGAAAAACTAAATTATAATTACTTGATTTAAATCTCGTATTCATCAAATACAAATTTCTTATCTTAAAAGTAGTGAATGAACTAAACTGGAATTTACATTTTCAAAGTTCAAACCTGTGTTGTTGGTGAAAAGTAATTTATTTGCCACATCCAAGTTTATTTACATCCATTCAATAATAGAAAATAAAAATGAAAAGAACCCTTCTGAAGAAAGAAGAAAATTTACATTGTAACACCATAGAGGGAAAAAAAAAAACACTGGATTCCAGCATGTCCGAGACTCGAACGGCAAACAGCGAACGGCCAATTGACGAAAACAAGAATGTTCAACAGTTGAATATGAACAAACATAAGAAAGATAAATCTTAAACTAATGAACCAAAACGACATCATAGGAACTCACTCTTTTGGCCATTTTGATTTGAAACCTCCATGGATAGGAACAAGCTCTGAATCCAGTTGCCTTCAGGTATCATCAACTTGTGAATGAAAAACAAAGCTCGGGAATGTTGTTGTGATGTCCCTGTTTCAAGGATATAGAACAAGAATTGTTGACGGTGAGAGCGAATATGGGATGAAACCAAAGTGTTTATCGGGGAATGTTCGGAACTTACTTGAGGTATTGCAGGGTCATGTTTTTCAGAAGGGACGGATGTCGTAAAACAAGGCTTCTCCACTCTTCCTTGTCAATCCTTCCATCGTGTTTCGTATCAGCTTCCTCGAAGGTCTGTTGGAAAACGTTAAAAACTAAGGAAAATGAAAGTTACAAGATATGACATCGAATAAATCAGATTTAAGAGATCAATCACCTTGTCAATTATACTTTCTATAACGTCATCCGAAAGGTTCATGCCTGATTCAGCAAGTGTAGCCACTACCATTTGCTTCACCTATATGTAAAAATATATGCATGAATGACGGACAGAAGGATCAAAGGAATAGAGAATACAAAAGATCAAAACCTGAAAACATAATACTTACTTCCTGCCTCTCAATGAAACCTTGTTGCTTGAGATCATATAGTTGGAAAGAGACTGCAAAAAGGGCATAAAAGAATAACGACAGAACAAATTACTTGACGGATAGATAATTGGAAAATGAACCGGTACATAAGTTCATAGTTCCATTTCCATGGCAGTCATTTACATTGGATCACCAAGTTTATGAACAACGGCCAAAGATGCAAATAAAGATCTCGATGTAGACAGATATTAGACACATACACTCAATCTTATCGTCAATGGGTGCAGTCGGATGGAAGACAGAGAGAGCACGAGCAAACTCTTCGAAACCTAGAATTCCATTATGCTTTGTATCAAACAAGTCAAATACCTGCAGTGAAGTACGAAACACATTGAAAACGGCTCAGACAAGACAGTAATAACTGCAAAGATTGGTATGATGAGATTTAGGAGCATTATTTTATCAAGGACGGAAACAAAAACAAGATTAATTAACATTAGATTAAAAAGTACCCGATCCGCAAACAAGCTCTCCTTTTTGTTTGTTTTGAATAATGCCAATTGAAACTCCTCCTGCCAAATGGTAACATAAAATAAAACTCATACGAAAAAGCATTTCAAGTGATCATCGAGTCCCAAAACTTGTCAAATATAACAAAACAACATCGGTTTAATAAAAAGTGAAGTAAAAAAAATAATAGAACAAATACATCATGAAGTAAAAGATAATAGAAAAAAGTTTAAATTCTGCGATTAGTCTATGTACTTTATGAAAGTTGTGGATTTAGTCATTGTACTTTAATTTGGTCAGTTTAGTCCCTGAACTTTTCAGATTTTAAAATTTTAATCCTTGCCAAAAGGATAAATGTTTTTTTTTTACTCATAAATGTTAAATTTATTAAGTTTTGCTATTTCCATATAGTACAAGGCTAGTAATTGAATTTAACCAAACAGATTTAACTATTACTATTTGGGTTAGGACTAAAAGTTTAAAATTCAAAAAGTACAAGGAGTAAAATTGAACAATAAAAAAAAGTATAAGAACTAAAATTGATCAGATTTAACTATTAATAGAAGGATTTAACCTAGAAAAAATACCTTGTTAATCAGTCCGTCATCTATCACGGCGCTACTTATCTTCTTGAAAAGCTCATAAAGAGCTTCTATTTCACTTACACTAACTGCATCAAGGTGCGGAATAAGGAAAAGCTCGAATAAGACATTAATTCATTCAAAAGCTTAACAATTTAAGAAAAAAATGAAAAGAAAAGTAAACAAGAACTTACATACAGTCTCTCGTGCAAGAAGTTCGGGATCATCGAGACCTATAGATTGTTTGTACAAATCAATATCACAACATTGCAGTACAGAAGCAAATAAATGCTTCACTCCAGCTACGCACTGCAACATGATATCTTCCACACATCAAAACACTCCATACCTACAAAACACAAAACCAAGGTTAGAAAAAAATTCTCATTCACAACATTCTTTTTGATAATCTGTCTCGGGAAGAATATACACGACAAACCTTTTAACCATTTCCTGATTCTGCTGACTGAAGCTCAAAATGTAAGAATCTAAATACTCAAAAAATAGAAGAAGAAAAAAACCTCAAAATCAAATCAATATCTGTTTAATAAATGAAACCAAGATCCCAATTCATTTTTGTCCTTACAATCTTAAATGCATTCCATGATGTTCTCCCTAATCTTTGTACATGCATACATGCATATACCATATATGTATATGTATGTGTATATATATATGATAATGACTCCTTTGTGTTCATTTTTCATGCATTGGATAATAACTGAAAACAAGAAGGCAATGCATAACAGATGAATGATGAAATGCCAAACAGAAAAAAACCAAAAAAAAAAAAATTCCAATAGAACAAAAAGAATTGTCCATTTTATCAATTCCACAAAAATTACAGTGGTCGACCACAAATCACCAGGCTTTGTTACACCCATTAATATCAAGAATCTATGATTACACCGGACATTGTTATTGTTAAAAGGATGTGTAAACAGAATTTTCTAATAAAAGAAACAGTTCAAAATCATATACTCATCAAATCAAACACATTATAAACCCCAATTCAACCCCCCAAGCAGATCCAATCTAACCAATTCCACACAAAATTAACAACAAATAATTGAAAAATAGAAAAACATAACTATAATAGATCTATCAAAGATTGGAAATCTAGATAGAAGATACTCACTTTTAAGCTCACATAGATTTTCAAAAAAGAAAAAAGTTAGGTAAGTTTCTCGAGAAACAAACAGAATTGAAGGGAAAACTATGGTAATAACTGGAGGGAGTAATGTTGGGGTAGTATAGAAAATCTATGAAACCGGCTGTGAGTTAATTGGGGAATTTAAAAGATGGTGATAAGGGCTGTGGAGAGAACTGTAGAGTCCAATCATTTATATACATGCAGACATGAAAATTGAAAAAAAATAATAATAATTTAATAAATTATTTTTTAAAAAAATTTGTTAAATGGTAAATATAAATAAATAAATGAAAAATAGATAATTACGAAATTTTGACGGTTAATGGCACCTTATAATTGGGATTATGAGTCAACTGAACATCAGTTTGATCATGAAATTTACAAAATATTATTACATAATTAAAATAAATTATATTATTAGAAAAATTTTTAATTTTTTAATTTTTTTAAATAAAAATATAATAAAAATATTTGTATGTAATTGAATTTGAGAGAAAAAATTGTATAAAATTGTAATTCTGCATCATCTCTATCAAAAAAAGATAATGATGATGTGAGATCATAATTTTATACAAATTTTTCTCTTCATTGTCATTATTAATTGCTCATTAGTCAAAAATAAAAAAAATTAATAATAAATATTACATAATTTTAAAAATATCTAATATTTAAAAAATTGTAAAAAGTTAAAATTCAAATTTTTTATTTTAAAATCTTTTAGACTTTTTTTATTTTATTAAATTTCAAAATATTCTAAATTAATTAATTAAAAATTGAATTTTTGAAAATTATATTATCATGAATTTATCAATTTAAGCCTCTTTATAACTATTTTTTATAGCCTTACGAGGTTTTTAAAAACTTTTAAATAATATTTATTTTTTTAAAAACTTTTCCGAACTTTGGAAATTATTAATATTTTTCTATTTTTATAATTTTTTATATTTTTCTTGTAAATTTTAAAATTTTCTTTTAATAAATACAATGAAATTTTATATAAGTTAATTTATGACATAAATCCATATATTTTTACTAAAATTTAAATTTAACCTTATAATTTTATTTTTAAAAATTTAATTTTTTTATTTTTCAGATTTCAAAATTAATATCTAAATATTAATATGTTAACTTTAATTTTAAATCTGAAAATAAAATTTATAGGAACTTGTGGCAAATTTTAACCTCTAATGTACGGAGACTAAAACGGAGCCGTATATGGATTTAGGGAAAGTGGGGGTATTGGAGGAAGACAACTCCCCGCGACGCCCCTTTTGAAGTCATAATTCCTTTTCGAATTCAAAATCTCAAAAAGCTTTAAATACAAAAAAAATCCCCAAATTAATTTTCTCCGAATCATACAAGAAACCCTAATAAGTTTATAAAATTGAAAAAAGATTTATCTTTGAACCAGAAGTCTAAATCAAAATCGATGGGGAAGAGAAAGGAGCGTCGTCTAGCTGCTATGAGCAACGCCGGCCGCCGTGTTAAACTCGATCTCTTCGCGGAACCCTCTGGTAATCTTTTGTCTCAATTTATCCGCTTTTTTTTTTTAATATGAAAAAACCCTATAAACTATTGAATTTGATTCACTTTAGTATCCTGTAGCGCTAGAAAAAGCAAAAAGAAAAAAAAGGAATGCGTTTTTGGTTGTTGAAAAATATTTTGCTTTTGATATTAGTTGAAGTAGTTGTTTTAGAGTTATTGAAAAGTGAATAAGGATATAGATTCGCTATTTTTTTTTTTAACTTTTGGTTTTATTTTTTGAAACTTTTAGAAGATTTGGGTGGCTCCTCAGTACATGAAGAAATCGATGGGGATCTGAAACATCATGCTGGGTTGCCCAATTCATTATCTTCTCCAGGTGGGTTCCGTCAGTTTTCTTCAAAAAGGACTATGTAGAGAGAGAGCATGAGTGGTCTTCATTATTTTGGTGGAAAATTGGAATCTATGCCAGACATATATGTTGTTTGCCCCAGAATTTGTTTTCAGATTGTAGGGTGTCAGCTGTGGTCTTGGGAAACATTCATACCGAACTGATTGGGCCCGATCAATGTGATATTTTTTTGAACGAGTCCCAATCTGTTATGCACTATTTCGCTGCATCCACGCGTTTTGCAGATTTCTTCTGGGAAATTTTTATCTCGGTTCGTATGTCTCTTGGCTTTATTTCCATCATTCCTCCACTGACTTCTTTCTTTGATTTGTAACAGGTGGCTGTCATGAATTGCTCATGCGTCTATCAAATTTATATGGATTTTGTTCAACCTTTTTTTTTATTTTTCTTTTCTTGTTTATGGAAGCTGTCACCTCTCTGACCTATCCTAAATGAATGTTTTCTCAGCTTATGTTTTAAGTTTTAGATATAGCAAGAACCATTAAGTATAAATTGTTGTTTAAAGATTTAACATATTTATGGTGTGTCTTCAGGTCAACAACCACCAAATCCTTTGCTGCTACTTGGCCAGTATAGTGATGATGAGGTGGATGAGGAGTCAGATAAAAGACTAGAACGTGGCATTTTGGATGGTTCTGTATCTGACCACGATGACAAGGTAATCTGGGTTTCCTTGCTGTTTTTTGTGAAATTATGCTTTGTAGGACCTAGGTGGGAACCTTTGGACTGGATATGAGGTTAGCTTGGTTGTGTTGGCTGCAGTCCAAGTTGTTTTCTTTCTATTTTTATGGATCTATGATTTGTAACTGTCAGTTTCACTCTTTTAAATAATGGGGGAGCATTGTGGTTTAAATTAGCAACTTGCTAAGTTAGACTTGCATACGGTTTTCATTCACATTCTCATGGCTTATTTTTATCAGGCTAAGGGGCCCCTAAGTGAGATTTGCAAAGATACAGAAGCTGATGCAGGTGAAGGTCTTGATACTCTAAAGGTTAATCAGCAGAACATAGAGAAAGATTGTACTCCGAATGCTGTCCATAACTTGGTAGGCATTGATGAGAAAGGAGATAATAATGTTACAAATGAATCAGTCAAGAATGATTCTACAGAACAAAATGCTGTTGCTGGAACTTCTGAAGTACAGGTAACTCAAGATGCGGGTTCAGGCTGGAGGATTGTAATGCATGAAGAGAGTCATCAGTATTACTACTGGAACACTGAAACTGGTGAAACTTCATGGGAGGTGCCTGCTGTTTTGAATCAGATAAACTGTTCAACTTCTGACCTGAAAGTGCCTACTGTTGAAGATATGGAGGCTGCTCAAGTGGATGCTTGTGATTTGAATCCAACACCAAGTAACCAACCAGTTGTTGACAATGTGATTTCTCAGAGCAAGGTGCATGATAATGAGCTGAAGTTAGATGAGCTGGACAGAGGACGCAAAAGTGAAGCTTTAAGGGATAAAATCTCTGATGTCAGTAGAAGTGGTTTTAAAAATAGCTTAGATGCTGTTGATACCTGTTTGGCTGGTGAGAGTTTAGATTGCTCTGGGAACTATACCGATGATGTGCTTGCTAATGATGATAATAAAACGGGGATCGATCGCTCTACTCATCTTTTGAGACAAGGGGAGTGCTTGCTAGAGAGACTGGAGTCACTAAAAGTGTAAGGATTATCTAATTGCTTTCATTCCTCTATTATTAGGTTATTTGCTATTACTTTTAGCCAATATATTTTTACTATTTCTTTTGTTTAAAGTAGAAGACTAGAATTCTTCAGTTTTCATTGTTATTTGTGATTCTAATATGAAATATTTTCAGCTCTGAAGACGATCTGCAAGCTCAGGGCTGGAAGTCCAAATGCATTTTAGAAGTTGAGATTAGACTTTTGGATATCAAAGCGTTGGTTTCGTATGGATCATCTTTATCACCATTTTGGACACATTGTGAAAGGCAGCTAAAACAGCTTGAAGGTATTATTAATGATAAAATTTACCAGCTTGCAAAATCAGCAATTATGGAAGAGGCCGAAGAAATGCCTGACTCTTTTGGAGAAAAGCGCAAGATAAAGGAAGGTTCATACAATGAAGTTGAAGCTGATGTAGATGGTATCAGTGCAACTGCTTCCGCACCTGACATTTCTCGTGTCTCTACTAATGCTGATGCATCAACAGTAGTCATTGGTGATGTTAATAATCAAGTTCTCTCCAGCAATGCTGCCCATATGGTAAGTGTACCTACTGAACATTGTGAACGTGAAGTTGAAGAAGGTGAACTGGTAGATGGAGATATGCCTTCTGGAGAAAATTCTAAGACTGGAGTCCATGCTGGAGAGGATGATGATATGGATGTGGACATGGAAGTTGAAGATGTAATACCACCAAGCACAATGCCACTGACGCAACAAAACCGTTCTTCTGATTACTCAGCTGTTCCGCCACCTCCAAGTGAGGAGTGGATTCCTCCACCACCTCCTGATACTGAACAAATTCCACCACCTCCTCCTGATAATGAACAAGTTCCTCCCCCACCACCTGATGAGCCTCCTGAACATTCCTATCCTCTTGCCCCATCTCATATAGAGACTACACCTCTCGCTTACGCAGAACATTACGGCCTAACTTATTCTGATGCTAGTTATCAGTATTATGGACATGCAGTTAGTGAAATCCCTGTTGGTGGTTTCTATGGACATGCTGATGGATCTCAAATTGCTGTACCCCAAGCTTCACTTTACTATCAAGCAGTTCCCAACACATACTCTGATAGTGCATCAGTATCTGTTAACTCTGTTGAGCCTATAATATTTTATGACCTTCAAGGTAGAAGAGCATCAACGGTGCCTATAGCCGGGAGTACAGAATCTTTTCATTTGCCTAGTGAAGTGGGTACAATTAGTTCCAATACTCTTGCTTCAAATCAAGTTGAATCTGATGGTGATATTTCATTAACAGAAACTGATGTGCGAGCTAATGGTCCTATTGTTAATGAGAAAACCGAGGTAGTATCAGTTGGGAGCTCATCTACTTCGGCCACTATTGAAGCTTCTGCAACTGTTTCTGTTAGAGAATGTTCTGCTGCTGCCGCCGCTGCTGCCGCAGCATCTGCAGCAGCTGCAACTTCATCATCGGCTCCAAAGGTTCAATCTAAAGGTATAATTTTGGGTCATAAGTGTTATGTACTTTTAAATTATGATGGTATAAAAAGCGGAGACATTCAGATATGTTTCGAGCTTGTCTTAACATTCAAACCTTCAAATGAACCAAATGGGTATTGGTTTATCTGTGTTATTCATCTCTATAAATTGCACCTGACTAGCAACTCCGATTGTTACTTGAAATTACTGACAGTTGTATCATTTGTTTACTGGAATTGATTGGTACGGTATCCTTTATTGTTTCAGCTGCACGAACTAAAAAGCGGACAGTTGCTGTCACATCCTCCTTAAGGTCGAATAAGAAGGTCTCCTCTTTGGTGGACAAGGTATAATGAATTTCCTGTTACTCTGGAGATTTCTTTGCTCCTTTTTGATGTTTATATTTTGTTTGTTTCTGAAAACAGTAGAGTTAAACGCTTTTCTTTTATCAGTGGAAAGCTGCCAAAGAGGAATTGCATGAGAATGCCGAAGATGAACCTGAAAATGCTTACGAGAAATTAGAAAAAAAGCGACAACGAGAAATAGAGGTCTATAATTGAACCTTCATTAAATAATTTGTTTATTCATTTTCACTGGTTCTTGCGCTTTACATTTCTTTCATTTCAGGAATGGCATGCTCAGCAACTTGCCAGCGGAGAGGCTAAAGATAATGCAAATTTTCAGCCTTTGGGTGGTGATTGGTATGTATATTATATTTTATAGGGTGAACTATATTAGAGGTCGCCCAACTATGTTTTTTTTTCTTTTTTAGTCGCTCAATTATAAAAAGTTATAAAATGACCATTCAACTATTCAATTTTGCCTTTTTTGGTCACTAATTTAAAAATGGAAACACCCAAACATCCAAAATAGTTGGGTGACCAAAAAAGAAAAAAAAAATAGTTGGGTGACTATTAATGTAGTTTATCCTGTTTTATAGTTAAATAAGTTTTCTGCCCTGCCTCTTACATCCTATTATGTTTTACATAGATCTTCCCCAAATGTACAAATAAGCTCTTATGTTAATTTTCATCCGTTTTGGCCCTTTACTTTTTGGTGATATGCTTTTTTCTCGATAATAAACATAGGCGTGAAAAAGTAAAGCGGAGAAGAGCGCAGAAGGCTAAAGAAACCACGGAGACTCCCTCGGTGGCACATCCTGATGGAAACCAACAACCTTATTTAGATGAACTCTCAAGAGGTCTCCCTTCCGGATGGCAGGTAAATGAACCTTCCGATTGCAGTTTCGGTTACATATTTTGCAGAATCAGTATAAGACGCCTTCGAAGTTCATTTATTTTCTGAACTTGGTTAGCAATCGAATTTCTGGATCTGGATTTCATCCGTTGTGGCTGTTCTTTTTTATGCAGGCTTATTGGGACGAAGCTTCGAAACAACCTTATTATGGCAACATTAACACGTCGGAGACAACTTGGATTAGACCAACAAAATAAGTTTTTGAGATTGATTATTATTATTTATTTGTGATAACAAATTTTGAGTTGGATGAATATATAATTTCACGTTTCACTTTTCTCTCAAATGTACACCTTTCTAGAGGCAGCTTAGGAATGAATCAGGGTAATTTTCCCCAGTGTAGCCATTGTTATGTTCTCAAAGGTTCTCTGCTTTTGTTTGGTCATTAGTTTATACTAAATGGTATAAAATTCTAATAACTATACCTCAAATTTCATATTGAAATACATTGATGTTAATATATATGTCATTGGGGTAAACTGTATTATTGAAGTTTTTATGATTCCCCAACTTGAGACTATGCTATTTCTTTTGAATCGGTTTTCTCTCTCGAAGCAAAAGAAGTACTTAAAATGTGTTAAATTTTGCTATTGGTCCTTGTACTTCATAAAAATGATAGATTTAGTGATTTGATCATCTTTAGTTTTTGTAGTGTTGACTCAAATAATAACAGCTAATTAAATCTAATTGTTAGTAATGTGCTATGTATACAATTGTAAATTTACTTCAATTAGATCATCTTAAGTTTTTATTTTTTGTGAAATTTAAAATTTCAGTCTTAATCTATTAATTAAATTTTTAGCGGGTAAGATGTAAAAATAACAATTTTCAATGGTTGAAAAATACGAGGACTAAAAAGATTAAATTGAAGTATAGGAATAGAATTTAACATTTAAAATTCAAAACAAAAAGATGAAAACGAGAGCTGAGATTTTGTTTTCTTTGTAGAGAAAATGTAGAAATGCATATTGATTGCCATTTTGTTTCCCAAGAGAAGATAAACAGTGGGGTGGTGGCATTGAAGAACCTGTTTCTGTACGCCGTCTTCCATTCCATGTGGTTTGTTTTCTACTCATTTTTCTTTGTTTCTTCTTCAACAAGTTCTGCATATAGACCCAATTACAGCCATGCTTATCAATGGTCCCTTAGTTGCTCCCTGTGGAAGAAGATAATATATTCAAAACCAATGGCCAGCATTGAAACCAAAACTAACGATATGTTATTTCGACTCGGGTTAACATCAGATATAAGAATGTGTTTGATGCGGGTATGTTTATTTTTTATTAAAACATGTTTAAAGTCTCTGTTTTTTTCGAAAATTAAGAATTTTAGTCTCTATACTTGCATTTTCAAGAATTTAGTTCTTTTAGTTTTCAGATTTCAAAATTTAAATCTAACTGTTAATACTATTAATTTTTTTTTAAATTCAGATTAATTTCATGGCTATCAAGTGAGTAATTTTTTTTCCTCAAATGCCATAACAACAAATTTAACAAAAAAAAAAAATTACAATATTAACAATTTAACCTAAATTTTGAAATTCAAAAAGTAAAAAAATTAAATTCCCATAAATATAAGTATGGGTACTTTAAAGCAACATAGAAGAGCAAATGGTCATAAATGTTATAAACCGGTATGTGTCCAAGTCAGACATATGTATGTTAAAATTTTCTCCTAAAATTTTTAAGTAAAAAAATCTATCCATTAACTCTTAATTTCAATATCGAGTAAATTAGTCTCTTTAAAAAAAAAATTGAGCTGAACTCAAAAAGTGATTCCAGTGATAAAATGGATATTACTATGTAATCCTTGTCAATTTTAAAAGTGTATAATCAAGGACAATTGATTGTAACATTAATGTCTTAAACATATTTTGTCAATTTGGTCTTAATTTAAAAAAAAAAAACAAAAAAACAAATTTAGCCTCAACACTTATACAAAAGTTGTGAGCTAAATTTATTAAATCAAGACCAAGTTGATAAGATATGTAAACTTTGAGGATAAAATTTATTATTATATCAATCAAAATAATTTACAATTGACAAAAAACGTTAATGCTGTGATTCATTATCCTTAATTGTTCACTTTCGAAATTGACGAGGATTAAATTGCTCTAAAATTTTTGAGAAGGACCAATTTACTCAATATCAAAATTGATATAAATTACCTTAAATTTCAAGAAAATCAAAGATTCGGATTAATATAAATTACCTTGAAATTCAGTAGCACCATAATCCATCATCAAAATATGAATTATTAATATTATTATTTTAAATTTCGAGATTGCAATTTTTCAATTTAAAATGAGAAAAAAAATTTGACAATGAATCAAAATTTTAACTCGAATGATTTAAACTCGAAACTCGAAATAGAGAAAAATGCATATGTTTTTGAAAAATATTATGGAATCAAAGATGCGTAAATACTAAGAGTTGTATATATATTGAGGATGAAATTGGAAAGTGTGGGGGACACATCAGACTAAAACATTTAATCTTTACTTCATTTAATTAATTCCATCTTTTTAATTTGATTTTTCCAATTAACTCATATAACCCAAAAATCATTTTTAAAAATAAATAAATAAATTATTCTGGTCAAACTTAAACTTATCCTGTCCCGATCCGCTCCATTATATGAAATTTATATATCTTAAGTTTAAATAACATTTTAAAAATCATGTTTAAATATCAACTTTAATTTAAAAAGATTGATAATATTAAATGTGAATAAAAAATTAAATTGAAGTGAAACGGGAGTGGATGCATCCAATATTCATGGAGGGATAGTGAGTTTCAAGATTAACATCCATATCAGAACGAGGCAGATGGTGAAGCAATGATTGATTTAGCAATATTCGTCTCCGTCCCGCTCCATTGCTATCCCTAGTTTCATCAATCTAGTTTTAAAATTTTATATTACTAAAATATCATTAAAAATTTTAAATTTATTTTTTTAATAAAATTATAAAAAAATTTCCAAAAATGAATAAATTTACAACATCTTAAAAAGTTTTAAAAATAAAAACTAATAAAAATTTCCAAAGTTTCAAAAAAGTTAAAAAATTGAAACTTTTGTAAAAAAAAATAAATTTAATAAAATATATAATATTTAAAAAAATTCTAAACTCTCTTTTTCACTTTGTTCAAACATCAATTAATTAATTCAAGTTTTTCAATGTTTCTAATTAATACAAATAAGTAATTTAATTTTTTTAAATTAATTTAAATAATCCAAAAATAATTAACAAAAATATGTCATTTTAAAGTTTAAGTTTTATTTATAATTTTTTTAATTTAGTGTAAATATCTATTTAGTTCCTATCAATTTAAAAATTGAGTAAATTGATCCTTTAAAATTTTCTTCTAAAAAAATTTTAAGAGTTCAACCAATCATATCTTTAAAATTTTATAATATTAAAAAATTAATAAAGATTCAAAAAATTAAAATTATAAAAATGCCAAGAAATAATAAAATTATAAAATCTTAATTTTGAAAAGCTTTCAATTTGCATTTGAAAAATAGTTTCATTACAAATGTTGTTAGAATAGAAACAAACAGAATTTTTTTTTTTTAACATACTGGTGTGATTACATGGTAGTATCTGTTCATACTTTCTTAACTCTTTGACAAAGCACACACATCTTACACACATAGGTGCTCGAACCTAGGACCCCTAAGATGAAGAATATCTTCTTTTTCACTGGAGCCACTTATTGAGTTCAACAAGCAAAATTATTAAATGCAAAGTAACGCGAGGATAAAAGTAGGAGAAAATTAACATATGATATTTGTTATCATAGTTTAGACGTCACGGTCCTACATTTACAAAGCCACAAAAGCTAGAGAATTTTAGTTAAGTTATAAAAACTAGAAAACGGTTCTATCTTAACCTTGCGAAAAAAATAGAGATCGTAAAGGTTATACCTTTTTCTTTGAAATGTAATAATTCAAATATAGTGAATTGGAAAATCTTTAATTGATGTATACCGAAAGAAGTGGAGGTAGGTCATTGAGACCGAACCACTAAAAATCGAATTATCCAAAATTTTATTCTCTTTCTTTATCATTTAGAAAAGTTTGTAAAAAAGTTTAAAATATCAATTCACTTCCTCTTCTTGATATTTTCAAGCCTAATAAAAACAATCCATAATTAAAATGATATTAATTCAAAATAATCCAAATTGAAAAAAACCCAAAATTTTTAAAACTCAAATTAATTCGATTCCACCAATTGGCAGAGAAAGGATACTATTTAAATCCTAACATCTTTGAGGTTGTTTTTATTTTTTTTTTTCAAATTTCGAGATTGCATAATTTTAATTTAAAAATTAAAAATCACATTGTTTTCAAAGGGTAAAAGATCTTTGATATCTAATTTCATGCATATAGTTCCAAATGGTATGGGATCGAATATGCGTACAAACTAGGATTTGTATATGTTTTCAGAAATTGCATATGGTGACATCGAAAGAAATTGAAATGTGTGGGGACACAACTCACCAAAATGTCTAATCTTTCCCTTGCTTCAAAAATTTCTAATTATTTTGGTTCGGGTCCGGATTAGTTTGAATTTGAGTAACTTGATCTGACAATTAAGTTTTAAATCTTTTCGAATCTGGATTATTTAAGTTTGATTCAATTTTGAATTTAAGTTAATTTTGATTTGGATCGTTTAAGTTTGTAAATCAAAAATTTTAAGGTTTGATATTCAAATTCCAATTATTTCAAGTTCAAATCTTTTTTTTTTTTGAGAAAAAAATTCAATTCTTTAAATAGAGAAAACAGAGCAAAACATAAAATAAAATATATATATATATATATATATATAACAAAAATTATGCTTTTAAAATAAAACAATCATAAAGCAAATTTGAATCATTTAAAGTAGGAATTTTTTTATCCAAATTACTTTCAAATTTATTTTAAATTTTAATTAATCAAATAAAAATAACCCCACTACTAAAATAATAAATTAATAATTTGAATTTAATTCAATTAGATTTCATAAAATTATTAGAATAAATGAAATAAAACAATAGAGTTGACACTATATCATAAACTTTCACAATATTAAGAGGATTTCAATTCGAAAAAAGATTATATGAAACTGAGATATCATGTTATTTGTATCTCTTTCTAATAAGAGCATGTCACTCAGGGACGAAGCCAAAATTTTTTTTAAGGGAATCGAATTAAATTATATATTTTTACGATAGTAAAAAAATAAATTTCACCTTTTTAATATCTATAGCTTTATAATTTTTAAAAGATTATATCAAAATTTTATCATTTTTAAAGAAGATCAAAATTTAATTTAAATTTTCATAAATTTTAAGGAACATTAAATAAAAAAAATTCCATTTTACGAGGTAAGAGATCACGGCCTCTAGCTACACCCTTGATGTCATTTCAATATTTTCATTCCAAATTTTAACGGATCATATTAGATTTAATTTTTTTCGATATAAAAATACTGAAAAGACATGTTATTATTGAAAATGAGTATAAATAATACCGTCTTTTGCCGTTGGTTAATGGCACAATTTCCTATACTAACTTAAACCACCATTAATTTGACTATTTCTTTGCATCATCAACCCAAAATTAACAAATTATAATCATGTTTCCTTAACTTCTCCGTAAACCCACATCTGAACATTAAAAATCCCACAAAAAACCAGCCGTTGAGATCTTGGTACTGAGAAATGTGCCACGTGGCATCATATTATCATAGCTCTTTATGGAGTTTGGTGCGGCCCTGACAGCTAACAATCTAATCTCGTAACCTTTTTTTCTTGTTTAAATTTTCAATAATTAGAAACTAACTTTAGCAAGACACTTGTCAGTGACAAATTTAAAACTTTTGTTTTGTTTGTTGTTTTAGGTGTAAATTTAAAATCTTTCATTTTATCTTTTTCTTTGTTTTTCATTTGGTGCAAAGACCCCATTTTTGAAAATCATGTAACTTTATCTGAAATTTGAGAAATGGGGTTTTTAAATATTTCAGCCATTGCTGTTGTTGTTTTTGGTTCATTTTGATAATCTTATTACTTGTAGTGAGAAGGATCCTGGAAATTAGATGCAGGTTTCAAGTGTTGGTGGAATGGGGTTGCTTGATTCCCTTTTAGGTGCCGAAGGAAGAAAATCCTTCAAAAGAAAAGACAGTGATGCAGGTGAAGCAGGTTTGTCTTCCAAAAAAAAAAAATTTAATAATAACATTCTCAGATTCATGTTTTGTTTTATTTATGCCATTGAAATGGGTTTTCTTTCTGGCCATTAATGAGTTTATTTGCAGCTGTCTATGGAAAAAATGGGATTTTCTTGCATGATTGATCTGTACCTTAAAAGAAATGTTTTGATGTTCTTGTTTTTAGGTAAAGCATTGGAGGAGCTGAGGGGTTCCCTATACAATGAGCTTAGAACATCAGAAGGAGCCAAGCGGCAACAGCAACGATTTTGCGGACCGCTGGTGGCGATGACGTTCAATTTCTTCGTCGCCGTCGGGATTATTCTGACCAACAAACTAGTTAGTTCCTTGCAACTCTGTTTTCTTAAGATGTTTGTGACTCCAAAAATGGATTAAAGAAAATAGATTTTACTTTTTTCAGGTGATGGGGAAAGTTGGATTCAATTTCCCAATCTTCTTAACCTTACTACATTACACCGTATCATGGCTTTTACTAGCAATTTTCAAGACACTTTCATGGCTTCCGGTTTCCCCTCCGGCGAAAACGACTCCTTCCTCGTCTATTTTCTTGTTGGGAGCTATAATGGCTTTCGCGTCCGGTCTTGCCAATACCAGCTTGAAGTATAACAGGTCCGAGAATTCCCGGTGTCCAAACGCCGAATTCGCTCGTTAATCCCATATTCCTCACCATTTTGACCTCATTTTGCAGTGTTGGTTTCTACCAAATGGCTAAAATCGCGGTCACTCCGACCATCGTTCTTGCGGAATTCGTTCTTTTCCGGAAAACCGTATCATTCAAAAAGGTGCATCGACAAACACCCTTCGGTTCTCTCCGATTATCCGGTCTTATACTCTGTTTGATCTTTGCAGGTATTGGCTCTAGGGGCTGTTTCGACAGGTGTCGCAGTGGCCACGGTGACAGATTTACAGTTCAATGCCTTCGGAGCATGTATCGCCCTTGCATGGATAATCCCAAGTGCCATAAACAAGATTTTGTGGTCTAATTTACAGCAGCAAGCGAACTGGACAGCACTGGCGTAAGTGACAAGTAATGTAACATTGATTGTTTGAGTTTGTGTCGGAAAAATGATGATGTCTGAAATGTTGTAGGTTGATGTGGAAGACAACCCCAATTACAATCTTCTTCTTGTTAGCATTAATGCCATGGCTGGATCCACCTGGAGTTTTGTTGTTCAAATGGGATCTAAACAACTCTTCTGCAATCCTCAGTTCAGCTTTGCTTGGTTTTCTTTTACAATGGTCTGGTGCACTGGCTTTAGGGTAAGTTTCCGATACACCTGTCAATTTTGATCTGAGTTTGAGATATCGGTCCGATGAGTCCGAAACCAAATTAACTCTATTCAAATCGAACCTGTCCAATCCGAACCTAAATTGATCTGAGCTCAAAACAGCCTGAACTCAAAATGACCCTCAATGATTCGAATCTAAAGTTACCAAAGCCTAAAACGATCTAAACCCAAAGTGATTAGAACATAAGATGATGACATGACCCAAAAACCCTAATGACTAGAACTTGTATGTTGTAACTACTTAAACCCAAAAGGGCCCCAACTCAGACTTGATTTGAACCTGAAATTGACTCAATTTGGTTTAACCATATAAAGATAAGCCCGAATCAATCCAACACAAACCTTGATCCACCAAAGACCGAAACAACCTAAAATTACTCAACAAGTAAATCGAAATTATTCAAATCTAATGTTATCAGAACCCAAAATGGTTTGAGCTCGATGGTTAAAACCTAAAATTATTCAAACCTATAATGACCTGTCCTTAAAACCCGAGCTTGAAAACCTGAACAACCGAACTCAAAATGGATCCAAAATTATCTGAATCTCAAGTGACAAGAACTAAAGTGATCAGAACACAAAGTAATCGACCTAAAATAATCCGACCTTATAAAAGAATGGAGTCTGAAACCCGGATGACCCATACCTGAATAACCCAAAACTAAAAAGACCCAAACTCGAACTAGAAATAACTTAAAATTTAAAATTCATTCAAATTAAAAAGTAGAGTGCTAGACAACCTAATTTTCAGATAGCACTCTGTCGGTTTGTTGTAACTTGGGTTTAAAGCAATCTAATATACTTTTTTCCCCTTTTGTAGGGCAACTTCTGCAACATCACATGTTGTTTTAGGACAATTCAAAACTTGTGTCATACTTGTTGGAGGATACATTCTTCTGAATTCCGATCCGGGGCTGGTGAGTCTTTCCGGTGCTGTCTTTGCACTCGCCGGCATGTCGGTTTACACGTCACTGAACTTGAAAGAATCAAAAGACGGCTCAAATAAGCAGATTCCAGTACAAACTCCTGTATCCAAAACAAAAACCAGTGAAAACGGCAGTGAAGACTCCACGGGAACAAAAACTACAAACGATGTGTAAAAAAGAAAAATACAGAAAGAAAAAAGAGACTGTATCGACATTGAAAACAAAGAGAAATTTTCGGGTTTGTTTAAACAATACAGAGTAATTGAATGAAAGTGTAATTATTCGGGTAGTAATTACACTCTTTTGTAATTACAAATAATTTTAATTTCTTAGACTTTGTTTGGCTGATAGTGTGTAATTGCACAATACATAATTTATATTTTTAAAAGTATCAATTACTTTTTTGATAAAAATAATTTCTAAACAAGTAATAAAAATTAAAATTAAATTATCGTATTTATTATGTTAGTTTACACGAGTAGTTAATGTTATGATTACTAATAAAATAACAAGAAAAATAAACATTTTATGCAATTTTATCTAATTTTTCTAATGCGTATTTCTTGGGTTATTTCCTTTTTAATATTTAACATATACTCATTATCATCATCTGTTGCTCATAATCATCTGAAGTTGAACCTGCATCATTAAGATTATCAAGATCTCTTTCTTGTACTCTTCAAAGTATGAATATCTTAATTTCACCTATAATTGAAGTTATGAAATATGCAACAAGCTAATACAATCAGGGGTGGAGTCAGAAAATTTTGAGGAGGGGGGACGGAATAAAGTTGTATATTTTTATGATAACAAAAATGAAATTTCATCATTTATCATTCTCTCAAACAGTATTATACCCCACGATATTGGTGCAATTTTTTTTTTTGTATTTGCATAATTAGCATAGACCTTACAATATTTGGGTTCACGATCCAAATAGTCCGTAGCTTTAATTATAAAAACTTATATAAACTTAATTTTGAGAAAAAATTATGTTGATCTTTTTTATATCATGTAAATTAAGTAAGTAATATGAAATTTATAAATAATGTTTTATAAATTATCTAGTAACTTTCATAACATTTCTTATAAATAATATAATTTTTTTCATAATTTTAAAAAATTATTTTTTATAAATAAGTTATGATACAAAAGAATTATAATATTTTTTTTTTATGAATAACTATATTATTTTTATAATATATAACATGAACACAAATAAAATATACTCATATTTACCATGATTTTTTATAAATAAATATATAATAACATGTGAATTATTTTTTACAAAAATTTTTTTGTTATAACTTTATAAAGTTTATAGGAATTAAATAATATTTTTATTATAATTTTATAAAATACACAAATTATTTTTATATTATATATTTTAAGAATTTATAATATAAAAAAATGCACTATAATGATCCCAAACACTCGTATGTATTTGTGTTTATAATATAATTTTTATAATTTTACAAAAATAATTTTTTTTAAAATTACATTTGGGTGTAATGTATTATATTTCACCAATATGTTGAATTTGTTTTATTCTGTTGAATTTGAATTTTTTAAAAACTTTCTTTTGGGGAGGGCAATTTAATAAGTTTCTTAAATCATTCAAGTTCAAACCATTTTAATTTTAGATAATTTTGAGGTCATAAAATTTGAGTTTTATTGAATTATTTTAAGTTTAGGTCATTTTAGATTTTAATCACTTTGGATTCATTTTGAGTGACTTTTTCAAATTTGAATTAAATCAAGATTCAAGTTAATTTTAGATTTGAATCAATTTGATTTCGAACTAAATAAGTTTAAGTTATTGATTGTTGACTTTTATAATCAAATTGAATTTAAATTCCGTCGAGTCGGTTTGAGATACAATTAACGAATATAAACCTATCAATTAAGGCTGAATCAATCCATATCCAGGTGAATGCAATTTGTCAAGTTCCCAACCATTTTCGAGTTCAGATTAAAAAAAAATGAAAAAAATCCAAACCCATTTTCAATCAGCAAGGCTGACACTTACAGATAGAAATAAAAGAAGCCAGTTTCCAACCTGACCGGCCGGATTTAAATTGAAGAAAACAAGCAACTTTTCATTCAGTACGAGAGCACCGTTATGTACAGTGATAAAACACATTGCAATATAAAGAGAAAATGAAGATTCGAACTTTGGAGACGATATTGTTAGAAAAAACAGCTACGAACCTTGAACATGAAACATAAAACTGATATGAAAGATACCAAAAGATAAAAAAAGAAATTAAAAAAGAGAGCAACAACCAATTAAAAGAAACTAGAAGAAACTTGCCATATACCAATCACAGCTTGTATCATTCTTTCCTCCCTATTCAAAATTTAATATACAGGTGAGATAATGGAAAAATAAAAGGAAAAATTGGTGAAATCTCACCTAATCTAAACATCTCTATCCATCTCTTCAAATTCCTCCTATTCAGCATCTTATGTGAATAAAAAGTTCCAAAAGAAACAACATTAAGAGAAATGGTGGGAAAAAAATATGGCAAAGAGATATTTCCCCACCATACATAAACCCTAATATATTTACACCCCCAGAACAGAAAGAACAGTTCAGAGTTCCACCCATTACTGAGAGTTCCTCCATGTGTTTCTACGCTGGGTCGTTGTTGTTGTAAGATTTTAACGGTTCAGTAATTAGTGTTCCAGTTTAATTGTGCAAGTTGAGGCTGCTGATAAGCACCGGATGCAGGAATCGCAGTTTCCGTGGCTTGAGACTGTTGAAGGAGGTTATTGGTGTTGGAAGGAGGAGCTATTGTTTGTGATGGCTGATAAAGTCCAGCAATGGCACCATGACTGGCCTGTGCAGGAGAGAAAGGAAGCTGGGGGCCATGAAGGGGGTACAACGGATTATACAACAAGTTGGATAAATCTTGCGCTGGTGAAGCAGCCATCCAGATAGCCGAACCTTCATTCTGCGAAAAAATAGATATATCAAAAGCATTGTGTTAAATTCTTCTAACAGCTAATAAAGAACACTACGAAAATATAATGTATCGAAATATAACTTGACTCGCCTAATTGACAGGTCTATATAGAAGGAAAGGGAAAGCAAAACGAACCAAGGGTCCAGTTGTGTATATATTGTTTTCCTTCAATTGCGAAGCTGCAAGATCCTCCTTGCTGCTAGAACTTCCAGAGGTCACTGATGGAACAGATAAATTGAAACCAACAGGTGGAGGGGTCAATGGACCATAACCAGAAGGAATCGCAAAGTGAGCTGAGTTTCCAGCATTAGTTCCAGGCTTGAACTCTGGAAGAGGGAACTTGACCCCAGGTGCAGCTGCTCCAGGAGGCATGTACAGATTGCCAGTTGATGGTTGCTGAGGGAGCCCAGCAAGGGTTAAATATTGATGCATTGCATGCATATAAAAAGGGGGAAGATAGTGGGGATAAGGGAAGTAATTAGGTGGAAATGGCTGCCGGAAGAGGTGAACTGCTTGTTGGGCTGCACCAACGGAGCTCTGAAGAGGTGGTGTTGAAGTATCAGATGGAACTGGAGTATTCCCACCCTACAAATTTGACAAATCAACAATAAAAAGCACGTATAATAGTATAAGGAATAGACTAACATTTAATTGCACTGTTAAAAGGGAAACTAACAGTACAAGTTAGTTCTATGAAATCCACAGTTGTGTGTGATAACTTTTCTTCTCGTATTCCATACACCGAAGAAAAAAGAAAGGATGCAAATACCAAGTACTAAACCATTTTTTAAAGCACACTATAACCCTATGATATTCGGACTCAAGTGTAAGTGTTCATATGGTTTCCTAAGTTTTTGCATATATTTGGAGGATCCTTCGTAGTATCCCCATATCCATGTGTCGGACACAAGTATTTCAAGAAGAATGAGGAGTTCAAGCAACATAGTTCTAAGCCAACTAAGTAGATGCTTGGAACCAAAATTTAGTAATTTATATGGTGAAATCAGAAAATAAGACAGTAGATAGGAAGACGTGCTTACAGCAAAGTTTGCAAGGCGAGAAACATCATGCGCCCAAGCCTCAGGTCCATCAAACTGTGATAGGTGGCCAGCAGATGCTGGCATTAAACCGAACCCATAGCTGGGGGCATTTGGAATGACAGGCAAATTACCTTCAGGGTGCAAATGCCCTTCTTGAGTTGACTGATCATTCAACTCGGCATCAGAGGGAACATTGTCTTCTGGTTTGGGCACTTCCTCTAACTCAGGAGCAGATCGCGGTTGATCAGCATTATCCCCTTCTGCAGCTGATAATTTATCTTGGCCTCTGAGGAAATATAAAAGGCTCAATAAGATCTAAAATATTAAAAAACAAAATAGTATACCTAGGAATACTGTTTAGAGGTTCCAAACCTCTAGCTTTATATGCCATTGGCAAATTAGGTGCATTTATAAACTACAGTATTTATTCATCTAACATGTTTAAGCCTACCTAGGAGTGTGATTGAGCTGAGCCAAAACGAGCCTGAATACTGCCAAGCTTGAGCTCAAGCTCGACCGAACATCTATTTTTAAGCTCGAGCTCGGCTCGATATAAAATCTAGCTACTCAAGCTCGATTAAGCTCGTTTACCAATTTTTGTACTCAAGCTCGATTTCGAGCTCAACTCAATAATTAAGCTTAGGGTTAATAATATATATTAAGGATAATAACGCAATTTAATAATACAAAAATATGAAAAACTCGATAAGGCTCGCGTGCCATTCGAGTAAAGTATTACTAAACTTGAATTTGACTCAATTGATAGCTCGAGCTTGGCTCGAAAATTACCGAATCGAGTTCAAATTTTTTTCTAGTTGAACTTGAGTAGCTTGTGAGTACCAGTGTCTCATTTACACCCCTAAGCCCACCAGAAGATACGACAGAAAACTATTCTTTCAACTCTTTTAAACAGTTAAAGAGCAAAACATCAGGACTCCATATCAACTAAAGATGAAACTAGAACTAACATACCACCAACACCTAAAAAACTAATTGCTGAGATGAATGAAATGAGTTTGAACATTGGATACTTTCTAGCAGAAGGAAAACAATAATCAAACAAAATATAGATTCAAATAAGTTCAGAAACTAATATCCACAAACCTAAAAGATGGCTCTCCAGCAAGTTCATCACTACTCAGAGAAGTTTCAACAGGGCATGCAGAGTTAATCTCCACACTACTGACATTATTTTTCGTTCCCAGTCCAAAACTAGTATCAAAGCTTCCAAAAGTTAAGCCATTTTCAGAGACTTGGAAGTGGGTGGGAAAAGTAACATGTTGACCATTTGGAACCTTTGAATCGGCAAGATATTGAGAAATGTCTTTAACAGTGAGAGATGCAACCTCAGATGCGACCACTGTTTAACAAGCAAGAACCAAGTGAAATCTCCAATAAAAATAAATAAATGATAAATAAGCAAACAAAAGATGTAATACCTTGGAGTGAGGTGGACTCCATGGGATTGGATTCCTTAACCTGTTTAGCAGCTTTCAATTTACTGGGGGACTTATTTCCATGCATTGAGACTGGAACCTCAAATGCTGTTTTCTCAATCTTAGATACATCAATATCATCAGGAACATGTTTGTTTCCTTGAATATTGTTTATTTCAGTTGCTTCATGTTGGCATCCAATTTCACATTTTATTGTACCTGCCGCACCAGCATGCTGCGACACGGTTGGCACAAACACAGGATCAGAAGCAGATGGATAGACACGAGAGACGGTTGCAGAACTGGAAGAAGATGATGAGCAATTAGAATTTGAAACAGACTTCTCTTGACCTCGGATCAAAGAGACAAATGATGGAGCAGGAATGGGAGCAGGAGGATCAGCAACATCTGGTTGCACTGTAATAGTTGTTGGCTTGTTTGCAGGTAAGCCATCTTTAGCTTCACCATTAACATCATTGACAGACAATTGGGATCCATAACTGGAGCTCCCATTTGGTAAAGTTGTAGTGCCATTTGGGATAGAGGTGGTTGTTCTGTTAAAGAATAGAACAAAATATTTAGGTAATTCATAACACAATTCTATAGAATAGAGCCGATTAATAAGTGTATAAAAGTCATTTAAATACACTAATACTATCATCACGCATATTTACTTTTTTGTGCGAGAAGCTGCATTATTTTCCGCTTTCTGATATACTGGCAAAGGTGCAGAACCTCTATCTGAGGTATGATTAACCCAATTATCCCTTCGAACAGATGTATTCCTTGCAACTCCGGCATCTTAAAAGAACAAAACCCGTTTCATTAGCAACATACAGATAAGAAAATAAGTAAGATTCATATATATCGATGCATAAGTAGGAGAAGAAAAGAAAAACTAATACCTTTACAAGATGATGTGTAATAGTTTGCTCGACTGCCCCGACCTCCTCGTCCTTGTACACCAGCTGTCTGTGTAAAACAAAAAGTGAGTTGTAAATAAATTTACCAGAGCAAACCAAAGCAAAATCCCTACTAAACCAAATTTTATTAAGTAAAACAATCGCATTACAGCAATTTTGCCATCATTGTTACCAAGCAAGTATGTAATAAAGCACAGTCCTATATAACCTATAGATTCAATGATAATTGAAATATGTTAGAAGGAAAAAGACCACTTGCCTCCTTTTTCTTGTCGCGTTTTCGTTTCACCTCATGAAATGTATCTGCCAACCAAACAATGCAATCTTCATACATTCTTTCATAAAAAAAAGGTAAACCATAAGATGCATTAAGCACAGACAAAGTAAGCACTTAATGCCATTCGAAAATCCCCCATGAAAAAGCCATTCTTCTAGGACCAAAAAGAAAAGCTACTGACCAGCAATGGCCTTTACACATTTGCATGCAAATCATCAGCAGTTATAAAAATGCAGTAGTTTTTGAAAATATCTAAAACAAATCAGCAAAGCAAGGATGAAAAGAATAGAATTTCAAATTATGGAATACTGGTATCAAATTATGATGGTAAAAGTTAATTATTTAAGACCTACAATCAATCAGATAAAGATTGAAAATGAAAACAAGGAAATTGGCAGACTACTATAGCTAATAAATCATCAAAACAAAGCATACATGTTATTGAACATATTAAATTTCTTTAATATACTACCATTTTTCCCAGCAATCAAACAACATATACCCTAAGAAAAACAAAGCCAATAAATCAAACAGTCCACACTTACTTTTCCATAAAAATCCATAAACGCACAAATAAAAAAAAATCCACTTTCCATTAGCAAAAACATAAGAAAGCACAAAAATCCCAACTTTCTTCACTTTCTCAACAAAAAAAAAAATACAGATAAAAAACCTCATAAAAAACAGTCCAATAAGAAAATTGCAAATATTCATTTCTTTTACCCAGAAAAAGAAGCTTTTGGGCAGTTTCATTAGGATCCATAAAGCACTCCTGGAGGACTGCAAAGATTTCTTCATCGCTGTGTTGCTTCCCTGTGATCTCCCTTATGCTTTGGATCATTTTCTTCGCATTTTCTGGGACCGAAACTTTGGACCCACCGCCGCCGAGGCCACCTTGGCTGCTCATGGTAGCAAAGAAAAACAAAGAAAGAGAAGAAAGAAGGACAAAAAAGGGAAGAAAGAAGTAAAACGAAAACAACCCAAAAAGAAAAAAAAAGAAGAAGATTGAATGTGTAAATGTACTTATATTTTTTAACTATAACTAGACTAGGGCATAAATCTTAGTAGAGATGAAGAACAATAATAGTAAAATAATAATAGTGAGAAAATATGATTTTTTATTTTTATTTTTTGTTTATTAATGTCGAAAATAATTTGTGATTAAGCTTTGATTTTTCTTTTCATTTTTGTTTATAATTTCTGATTATATTTTTTTTTGACATAATACTTAAAATTATAATTCCTCTCAAATTCATAAATAAAAAAGTAATGTGTTTCAACGAAAGTAAACTCGAAATTACATCCACATCCTTATTATATAAACCGTTTTTTTATATTATTATCGTTTTTATAAGGAAGGTAATTTTATTTTATTTTTAAATCATGCTGCACTTAATTTATATTGTGGGTTTAAGTAATTTTTCCATCTCTATTTTTATTTATTATAAAAAAATTATTAAGTTAATATTACGAGTCAAACCAGTTATTAATTCAATTGAAAAATTTTTTAATTTTTATTTTAAAATAAATTTAATCTTAAAATAAATTTAAAATAAATTTGATTTGGGCCCGAATAAAATTGGGCTCTAACAAGTAGATCAAGTTGTAAATAAAAAAAATATCTCTAAAGACTTTTTGAAGTAATCTCTTCAAAGAATTTTTTTTCTCTACAATTTTTTCATGAATTCAAGCGTGTGTCAAATAATGACTAAAGGCTCTGGTTATATAGAGAGAGTTTAGAGAGTTCAACTATGATTAAACTTAATCATTTTAATATTAAATTAATATAATATTTATCAAGATAAATATTAGATTAAATTTAATATTAAATCTTATTAAAATAATAGAATTTTTAACTTCAAGATAAATATTAAATTAAATTTAATATTAAGATAATTTCTTTAATATTAAATTAATAAAATTTTATTAAGATAAGTACTAAATTAAATATTAAAATAATATTTTTTGGAATAGTTAATCTGAAATCAAATTCTTTGGTAGAGTCCCAATAAGAGTGTAACTCTTCCACTGCTCAACCATTGAAGACCAATCGTCGCCGATCATCTGGATGCCATTGTCGCAACCGTCGACACTATCGTGTCCAATGATGCAGGTGTGACACCCTTATAACACCCCAATCCTGGCTAATGATGACCCTAAAACACCTATAACCCATTTCCATCACTAGATTAAAGTTACAAAGTATTACTATACATATCGGAACTCTCCATATCGATTGGCAACCAATTATCAAATAAATTTAAAAAATACATATATGACTCAGAATGAAATATAACATACATTTATGGGCCTTAAATCGAGCCTTCGAAGCCTTAAAAATAGGTTAGGAACATTTAAGGACCAAATCAGAACAAATCAAAATATTTAGGAAAATTTTAAAATTTTCACTATAGGGGTCACACGGTCGTATGTCCAAGCCGTGTGACAGAGCCTAGATCGTGTGGCTACTCACCTGCCCGTGTGCTCACCCGTGTGTCCACCTATGTAACTCATTGACTTGGGTCAAATGTCCGTGTCTAAACTCATGTGAACTCTACACCTAACACACTAGAGCACACGCCCGTGTGTGACACACAACCGTGTGTGCCCAAAAATGACCCAAAACATGCTCATTTTACCTCCAAATGCTTATGTACCCAAACCAACTTCCAACACATGATTATAATACTTTAAAATGCATTTCAATGACACTCAAAGCATGCCAAAACAATCAACCTAAGGCCAACTAATGTGTCATCAATGAAACCACAATCCAACATTTACACAATTCATTTCCTTAACTACATATACAAGCCACAAACATGCTTCAGTGATTTACAATGAATTCCAAAATGTCATGCTTAACTCATACTAAACTTACCATATTATATTCTTATCAAACTTACCACTTCATGTTATCCTCTTATGCTTAAACTTAGAATTAAACATACATATTGCATTTAGTTAGTCATACCACAACATCAAATGCACAACAAATACACATTACAAGTACTTAGAAACCATTACAAAACATAACCAAATGCTCCTATTACATGCCATATGAGCCAAGATGTATTCAAAAGCTACCAAATGATCCCCGGATAGTGTGATTCTTCGAGCTGATTCGATCTCTCGAATTCCACAAAACATATCTACAAGAAATAAGAGAAATAACACGAGTAAGCTTTTGTAAAGCTTAGTAAGTTCATCGATTAAACGATAAATCTTACCGAATTTATACATAACAAATTAAATATCAAGATTAAAGAAAAAAGTTCCTGTCAAAAGGTTATTATCAAAATTCTCATCAATCACAACTCACAACAGGTGAGTATTGCACAGTACAATAATTCAAATCGTATTCCATATTACTATCGTTACAATTTTTTGAAAATACTTATACTCGAATAATTCATATAATTAAAAATGTCACATGATAAATGATCATAAACTAAGTCATCATGTAACACCCAAAACCCGACACCGTCGCCAGTTAGGGCCCCGAGATCTTTTTGATCATCTATCGTAGATTATCTCTCGTTATTATTTCTTTTAGTCACCTTTTAATAAAGAAATACATTATGCACGACATAAATCATTAATCGAATATCAACACAACTCAATAAGGGCAAAAATGTTATTTTCATGATTTTTAGAGACTTCTACCGGTACCTGTTGGACAAATATTGGTAGTAGTCAACTCATTAAGCAATTCAGAAAAAGTGCTGAGTTCTACCGATACAAGTGTAACTTCTACTGAAACAAGTCATGCTTCTACCGATAACAAAAACTCTAGAGAGCTAAGAAGTCTTACCTTGCAACTTCTACCGATACAAGTACTCATTCTACCGATACTTCTTAATGTACTACCGATATAATGCAAGTCAGAATTCAACCTCTCTCCTACCCTGTACTTCTATCGATACATACCCAAGTTCTACCGAAACAAGTAAGCAGAATTCAAATATTTACATAAGTTCATCAACCAAACCTCATTTCATAAACACACAGTATAAGTATACAACTCAAGTGTACAAGATCAAACAAGACATTACATTTTGAAGGCTAAAGCATACACTTAACACTAAGCAACATTTGAATGAGTTCAACATTTAACACAAGTTAACATTGTACCAAATAACTCAAAGTCAAGCATTACAAAATAACATCATCCTAGTACATGCTATATTTAACCAAGTGATGAAATTACTACCGAACAAGCTTCCGAGATAGTGTGATTTTCTTCGAGATAATCCGATCTTCCAGCAGCAAAAATAGAATCTACAAAACAACAACAAATTCACAGGTAAGCTTTCATAGCTTAGCAAGTTCGTAGTGTTAACAATTTACTGAATAACATGTGTTGTACAATTTATAAATCAATAGAACCAGAACAGAACTGTACTCCAATGATATATAATCAGATTTCATCCCTATTGACCCAAAGGTCATTTTTGTTACCAATATACGATGTTGCTCACACTAAGCTGACAAAGACTCGCAACATATACGGTAACCTCAGCCATCGATACGGTAACTGTGCATATAATTGTTCGCTACGATGCTACTTACACTAAGCTGACGAGAATATGAAAATCACGAATAAATCTTAGCCATTGTAAGGTATGTAATCCATTCTTAGATTCATTTCACTTTACAGTGACTCACGATATTGTAGAGAATCTGCAACAAATGCAGGATCTTAGCAATCAGACCATTTTCAATCTTTGGCGCAAGGTTGGATAACTCTCCTTTCGTCATTTCCATCTTTCTCGTTTCCAATCGTCGTTTTCCATTAGCAACAGTTGTAAAAAAGGCAATTATATGCAGTTATAAATAAGAATTTAACATTACAAACTGACAGGATGTAACATCCGTGTGTTTGAACCGGATTTGGAATAGTGATAAATTAGAATAGAGAATTATAAATGTTTAGTGAAGTAAGGAAGGTTAGAAAAAAAAATTTTAAGGATTAAATAGTAAAGGAAAGAAAATATGGGGGATTAAATAGCGAATTATCCGAAATGAATTTGGAGTCATCATGGGAATTAGATTGATTGAGGAGGGGCAAAAAAGTAATTTGGTGGAAGATATTTTTTTTGGAGGCAAAGTTTTGGGCCAAAGTGTAAAGTTGAAAGGCTCAAGGACTAAGAGTGTAATTTTACCATTTTTCTTAAGTGAGATATTTTAAGTGAAATTCTAGAGAATTTGAGAGAAGAAAAAGCTGGTTAAAAAGATGAAAATATCATCTTTTTCATTAAGTTAGCCGTCCATGGCCTTTTCTTCCATTTCCAACTTTTGCTTTTATTCCAAATAGGTCCTTCCATCATTTTTAAGCTTTCCAAACTCCAAAACCTTCCATTTTCTTTGGAATTTCTGAAAGAAAGTCATAAAAGAGAGTTAGTAGACACCTTAAACTTCTTATAGAATTAATTTTGAGGTGTTAGAGAGATAAAGGACTAAATCGAGAAATTTTGAATTCAAGGGTTAAGGTAAGAAATGGTTAAATCCTCATGATATACATGTATTTTACTGTTATTTAGCATGGAAATCATTGAATTATAGCATTTAGCTTACATGTGTTTGTGTGAAATTGAAGAGAAAGAGAAGAGAGGCAAGGATCAAATTGAAGACAAAGGAAAAGAATAGAACAAGGGGTAAAAGAGAAGGAAATCAGCCTTTTTGTTGTAAGTACTACAAGAGTTTTGAACTATGGTTTAATTTCTCTAATGGTATATGAATTATTAGCATAGAAATTGTTAGATAGGTACATAATTTGAATGTTTATAATGATAAAATGAAGGGATTAATGTGTGATTTAGTAAAACAGTTTGGACAGAACAGAGGATTAACTTCGAAAAATCATCAAAAATTATATATAATGAGTTAAGGGTCTAAATATATATGTAATTAAATCTTATTGAGTGTAGTTTCATATGGAAGAAACAGTGAAAGAAAATGAACTGTATATTTCGAGATATACTAGTTTTAGTGTAATAAGGTCAGAGTAGATTCGAGTTCCCCTGTTCTGACTTTGAAAAATCATAGAAAAATATAGAAAAATTATTAGAGACTTAAATTTATCTGGCTGAATTCTTAATGAGTCTATTTTCAATAGAAACAAACGGAAACATCATTTGATCTTTGTACTTAAAGATAGATAATTTTTAGTGAAAAAAGGTCGAAACTGTCAGGCAGCAGCGAAGGGGTAAATTGAAAGAATTTACTGTACAAATTGGCTACATTAAAAATTCTGGAAATTTTATGGTAAAAAGATGATTGAGTCTAGTTTCAGAAACATCAAGTGGATTATGATTTTAAATTCTGTAGCTCAAGATATAAATAATTTAGTGACTGTGACGCAAGTGAACAGCTTTGAAAATATAAATGTGAAGTATTTGATGATGTATTTATGTGAGATATATCATTTATGAGAAATTATGCTAATTGAGATTGTGCCCAAGTACACAAATTAGAACCATTGTGATATTAGTGGCATGCCATGAAGGAACACTAGCGCGTTCTCTGATTAGCACTTTGTGTGCTCTCTGACTAGTACTTTGTGTACTCTCTGTTTAGCACTGTGTGTACTCTCTGTTTGTTCCGTATATCCTAACGGTTCTATGAAAGTCTACTAAGGGCTAAACTACAGAAAATGGATAAAAGTGTAAGTTGTACCATTGTGGTAAGTTACAGGTTACATGTAAGAAAAGCAAGAAGTTTATATGCATGAGTACTTAAATGATCATTCATTACTTTTGTAGTGCTTACTAAGCCTTCACCGGCTTAACGCGTTTATTTTAACGCGTAGGTATAAGGAATACAAGAAGGTAGATCGGGACCTCTCATTACATCACATCACTTGGAGTTCAAATTTTGGTATATTACTTTTGATGTAAAATGACATGTACTATGGAACTTATATATGTACTTATTAGATAAACAAAAATGTTGTTTTGTGTGACAAAATGAAATGAGGTATTTTGGATAAAAAAAAGTTGCATGACTCGGTTTATTTTAATGTAATACTTTTATATCGGGTTTATGCATATGAACCGGATATAAGGGTGTTACACAGGACTTAATTGTAGTTACGGATAGATTTCAGGGACTATTCTGCTATTTTCCCTTTTCCTCAATCCATAGCACGATCGTAATCCAAACCAAAGCTAAAAGTTTGAATGTAAAAACCATAATTGTTTTCTCTATTAGCCGTATAGAGGAAGGAGATGAAGTGAAAATGATGAAATTTTCACTTAAAATTTCTTTAATTTAATATACATACTAATGTCAATTTTGTAAATTTTAAGACTTTCATCATTAAGCTTGAATTAACCTTTTTAGTCTTAACTAAACCTATTTATACTTAATATGACTCATGCTAATCCACCCAGTAACATTCCTTCAGTTAATTTGCTCATTTGGTCCTTCTAATTAACCATTTCTACTTTTGCACCTATTACAATTTAATCCTTTCTACTCAATTAACTATCTAAACATTAAAATTTCATAACCAATTTTTACTACGATGCTAACGAAGTCATAAATATTTAAATAAATAAATTTACGACTCGACTCATCGGAGTTGTGATCCCGAAATCATTGTTTCTAACACCACTAAAAATCGAGCTGTTACACATCGTTCTAATGATATCTCATTTCGGGTAATCGAAAGGTATCACTCATTTGAGTTAATTTTAGAACTTTGACCGAATCACGATGCTACTCACACAAGCTGTAGAGAATCCGCAACACATGCAAAATCTGAAGCCATCATTACGGTTTGTATCATCAGTACATAGTACTTGCTAAATAATCACCGGCCCAAGGCCTGCTAGATAAACACTGGCTCAATAGCTTGCTAGATAAACACCTGCTCAATAGCCTACTAGATAAACACCAGCACGAAGCTTGCTAGACACAAAGCCCGATAAACACCGGCACGAAGCCTGCTAGGTATTAAGCCCGATATACACTTGTAACACCCCTATACCCGATTCACACGTATAAACCCGATATAGAAGCATTACATACAGTATCGGAGATTTTAACACGAGTATAACAAATTTTTTTTTTCAAACGATGTGTTTTAAGTTATTCTATTCAAAATACATCATTTCAATTCATCAACTCGTAGTAATCCAAAACAATATTTATAACCATCCACTAAAGACACATAATAGTATCATTTGTACATGTCATTTTTACCAAAAGTAATGTACCTAAACTGAAGTCTTCTAATAGTGATGTGATGTGATGAGAGATCACCTAGCTTGACTTCCACTTCTCGTAGCTTTTGTACTTATGCGTTAAAATAAACGCATTAAGCCGGTGAAGGCTTAGTAAGCACTACAAAAGTAATGAATGATTATTTAAGTTCTCATGCATATAAACTTCTTGCCTTACTTACATGTAACTTGTAACTTACCACAATGATACAATTTACACTTTTATCCACTTTCTATAGCTTAGCCCATAGTAGACTTTTATAGAACTATTAGGATATACGGAACAAACAGAGAGTACCAAAGTACTAACAGAGAGCACATAAGTGTTGGGCAACAGAGAGCACACACAGTGCTAAACAGAGAGTACACAAAGTACTAATCAGAGAGCACACACAGTGCTAATAACAGAGAGCACACATAGTGCTAAACAGAGAGCGCGCTAGTGTTCCTTAATGGCATGCCACTAATATCACAATGGTTCTAATTTGTCTACTTGAGCATAATCTCAATTAGCATCATTTCTCATAAATGATATATCTCACATAAATACATCATCAAATACTTCACATTTATATTTTCAAAGCTATTCACTTGCGTCACTGTCACTAAATTATTTATATTTTGAGCTACAAAATTCAAAATCATCATCCTCTTGATGTTTCTGAAACTAGACTCAATCATATTTTTACCATAAAATTTCCAGAATTTTCAATTTAGCCAATTTGTACAGTAAATTCTTTCAATTTACCCCTTCGCTGCTGCCTGACAGTTTCGACCTTTCTTCACTAAAAATTATGTATATTTTATTACAGAGATCAAATGATGTTCCCGTTTGTTTCTATTGAAAATAGACTCATTAAAGATTCAGTCATATAAATTTAAGTCTCTAATAATTTTTCTATATTTTTCTATGATTTTTCAAAGTCAGAACAGGGGAACTCGAACCTACTCTGACCTTGTTACACAAAAACTAGTATACCTCGAAATATACAATTCATCTTAATTCACTGTTTCTTCCATATGAAACTAAACTCAATAATCTTTAATTACATATATAATTTGACCCTTAACTCATTATATAAAATTTTTGGTGAATTTTCTAAGTTAATCCTCTGTTCTGTCCAAACTGTTTTACTAAATCACACATTAATCCTTTCATTTTATCATTGTAAACATTCAAATTATGTACCTAAATAACAATTTTTATGCTAATAATTCACATACCATTAGAGAAATCAAACTATAATTCAAAACTCTTGTAGTACTTACAACAAAAAGGCTGATTTCCTTCTCTTTTCACTCTTTGCTCTTCTCTTTTCCTTTCTCTTCAATTTGATCCTTGCTTCTCTTCTCTTTCTCTTCAATTTCACATAAACACATATAAGCTATAAGCTATAATTCAATAATTTTCATGCTAAATAACAGTAAAATACATGTATGTCATGAGAATTTAATCATTTCTTACCTTAACCCTTGAATTCAAAATTTATCGATTTAGTCCTTTATCTCTCTAACACCTCAAAATGAATTCTATAAGAAGTTTTAGGTGTCTCCTAACCCCCTTGTATACTTTTCTTTAAGAAATTTCAAAGAAAATAGGAGATTTTGGAGCTTGGAGAGCTTAAAAATGATGGAAGGACCTATTTGGAATAAAATCAAAAGTTGGATGGAAGAGAGAATGGCATGAACGGTTGAACTATGAAAAGAGCTAATATTTTTTACTTTTAATTGATTTTTAACCTTGCTCAAATTCTCTAGAAATCTCACTTAAAATATCTCACTTAATAAAAATAGTAAAATTTCACTTTTAGTCCTTGAGCCTTTCAACTTTACACTTTGGCCCAAAACTTTGCCTCCAAAAATATCTTCCACCAAATTACTCTTTTAGTCCCCCATATTTTCTCTCCTTTACTATTTAATCCTTAAAATTTTCTAACCTTCCTTACTTCAACTAAACATTTCTAATTCTCTATTCTATTTTATCACTATTCTAAATCCGATTCAAACACACGGATGTTACAACACGGCACGAAGCCTGCTAGACACTAGGCTCGATAAACACCGGCACTAGGCATTAAGCCCAATATACATCGACACGAAGCCTGCTATTCAAGTACATCACGTACCCACTATATTCACTTATTACTTATTCTTTAATCATTCAGTGGATAAATACAACATTGGATCTAATTATAATAAAACTTGTAATATGTAAAAATCATTATAACCATAAAAATAATAGTATGAACTTACAAGACTGATTTGTAATAACGACCCAAGTATAAAGACTACTTCGTAACCTTTCCTCTTCCACGATTATCATCATGTTCTTGATCCAAAATAATACTTTAATTTAATTAACTAATTCTGACATTAAAACATTTTATGCAATTAAGTTTTTAGAATTTATAAAATCACCCCCAACATTTTATTTTTATGCAATTTAATCCCTAAGTCCAAATCATGCAATTTAACCATTTTCAATTGAATTCAAGCTTATCCGAATTGTTTGGACCCTATTATAACCCATATTTATTGTTATTTCACACCAAGTCCTTATAATTTTATCACTTTAACATTTTAATCATTTAACACCAAAATTAGTTAAAATTTCTTTACAAAATAGTCTTATTTAGAAATCAAGATTAACAATTTATCATTAAATTTCAAAAACAACTCAAACTCATTAATGACATAATCCAAAACATTTGATGGTTTTACAATTAGTCCTCATTTAGCTAGATTAAGTTAATACGAGCTCAAAAACATAGAAATTACTAAAAATGAGCGAGATTACACTTGCCTATCTAAGGTTAAAGCTTGGTCCAACCCTAAGTTCTTCAAGGGAGGTTTCTTTCTTCTAAATTCGATGGAGTGGTGTATTTGGGAAGATGAATGCTCTTTTTTAATTTTATTTTATTATACTTTATTTATTCACCATTTTCCTAAATTACCATTTATTATTTTATCCCTTTTCTACACATTTGGTCTAATTGCTACATTAGTCCACTACCTCTTAATTCAATTGCTATTTAGTAACTTTTTACATTAAGATCTAACATTAACGACTTTTATGATTTAGTCCTTTTTACTTAATTAACTTTCTCAACGATAAAATTTCATAACCAAATTTTAATACGACACTAATAACCTCGTAAATATTAAATTACGGTATGACACATCTGAGTTGCGGCCCCGAAACCACCATTTTCGATCATACAGAAAAACAAATTAATTAGTAAATCCTTATTTAGTTAGGATTTAATTACAGTTTACCACCATCTAAAGAATTCAACATCATTTCTATTATTAGACCATTTAAGGAAGGTCCAATTACACAACTGATCATTCAATTATATTTAATTTCAATTAAACAAACTTAATTTTAATTTAATCTTAAACTAATTAAGACTAAATGAGCAAATAACCCAAAAGTTAGTGGATTTAATAATATCACCACCGCTTGGACTTTTTTATCACGGTTTACACCATTTTTATCCTTTTAATTAAGACTAAATGAGCAAATAACCCAAAAGTTAGTGGATTTAATAATATCACCACCGCTTGGACTTTTTTATCACGGTTTACACCATTTTTATCCTTTTAACATTTTAAATCTATAACGATTAACTTTTAATTGGTATGTCCTTCCTCCTTCATACTACTTGATTTCCTTATTACTCCAACAAATTATTCGCAAATAAATTTTTCCCACTGATTTTATTTGATTTAACACTTATATTTGTATGAAATACTTATTATTATTTTGAGTTGGTGGGTAGAATTGTTCTATTTAAATTGTATGAAAATTGTGAGTTAGACTATCTATTTTTTTACATTCCATTGATTTAATTATTTGCAGTATTGCTTATAGCAATTCTTGAAATTAGCAATTTTGTTATATTCATATGAGTTAGTTTTTTAGTTAAAACAAAACGTAATTTCAATTTTTTAAAAAAAATTATTCTAAAATAATTTATATATAATGAGTTTATTATATTTAGAAAATATATGAAAGAAATTTAAATTAATTTTATATTAAATTTTTTAAAAAAAAGTTCAAATAAATCCTAAAGACAAACTGTAAATACGCCGCCGTATGGTTAATCCTCTCAGCTTCACGGGAAAATCTTTTTTCTTTGTCAGCCTTAAAAACATCGAAGGAAGTTAAAACCACCGAGTTTAGCAGTTGCCTTCAAACTCGTTGCCGTCACAACTTCTTGTTCAATTGCCGGCTGTCCATTTAACTCAGAGACTCAGTGAGTCTAAGCAATCATAAGAAAACCAAAAATGGTGGCCGAGTTGAAGTACGAGATCTCACAGAACGCTTACATAAAATTGGTTCTACATGCTCTGAAGCACAAGACCACGGCGGTCAACGGCATCTTACTCGGCCGAGTCAGCCCACAAAATGATAGCGTCGTTGAGATCACTGACTCAGTCCCTCTATTTCACTCTAATCTTGCCTTGTTGCCTTCCCTCGAGATCGCCCTCATCATGGTACCAATGTTCTCTTCTTAGGGTTAAATATGTTTATGTATTTCTCTTATTCTTTTAACAAATTCTCCTTTGGAACACTTAGTTTTGAATACTCATAGGTTTTTGGATGCTTAATTCTTGAGTTTTGATCTAAGATTCAATTGGGTTGTTAAAAACTGTTAATTCTTTTGGTAAAGATTTAATTGTGTTTTGATCAAAGACCCTTTGAATTGGCTTTGAAATATGAAATTGATATATATATAAGTGTTCTAATGGTTGGTTTTGATCAGATAGAGGAGCATTATGGATCTAAGGGCTTGGGAATTGTGGGTTATTTCCATGCAAATGAGAGATTTGAGGATGCAGAGCTAGGCATCGTTGCGAAGAATATAGGTGATCATATTTGCCGGTACTTTCCTCAAGCTGCCATTTTCTTGGTATGTATTCTGATTGTTCTAGTAATACCTTCTCTAATTTATTTCCTATTGGTTACGTCTCAAGTCTGTGTTTGTTTGTGATTTTTTTCATTTGTAGTTGGATAACAAAAAGCTTGAATCTTTGCCCATGGGAAAAGACCAAAGCCCTGTGATGCAGGTGTGTGTTTACTTGTGATCTTTAAAGTTTTAACTATATCTTGCTTTCTTGGTTTTGATTGATTTGGGTGGAAGTGATGGGGGTAAATTCCACCTATGTTACTCGCTGTATGGTTAGTCTCGTTTAAGTTTCTCCGTGTATTTGAAGGGTCCTTGGAGGGTTATGACTTGTATCTTTGTGTCCATGTTCGAATAAGAGACACACAGGTATTTTAAGAAAAATTAAAAGTCCAAGCAACAAAGGGTTTCACTCCCTGAGTGACTAGTAGGGAGAGACATTTAGGGGCAAAATGCTATATGTGGGTGCCAACTTAGTGTTATAGGAGTTAAAATCAGTGGTTTGAGTATGGATAAAGGTTTTTTTCAGCTTGCTTTCCAATGCTTTGAGCTGTCTAAATCTTATTCAAAGTGCATTGACAATCTTGTGGTTTTGTATATTTGTGTTTGTGTATCATTGATCGTTTGTCTCATAGACATGTAGTTATATCGACTGTATAGGCTAAAAACCCTATTGCTATTACAAATTCCTAGGTATAGAAGTTTCACATCTCTCTGAATTAGAATCGGGGTATCTCATTTATTTGTTTCATATGTGATCTCCCTTCTCCGTTTCTCAGTTTCTTGCTTTTGATGCTTTGAACTTCATTTAGCCCCTAGGATGCTTTGTACGTAAATGGTTTTCATGAAGTATTCCCATTGCTCATCAATAAAACTGTTTTATTTTGCATTGAATATTTGTAGTGACTATCAGATTTTGTGCATTAGTTACAGGTAAAGTATCATAGGGGCTCTTGTATATTGCCCCCTCTATTGCAAAATAGTCCCTGTACATTAGATCAAAGATCAAATTCGCCCTTCTGTTAAAAATTTCATCCATTTCTACTGTTAAAAACTGGTCCTTGTACATCAGCATGAGGTACTCATGGCATGCTACATGTCACTGTTTGGTTATTCTATTATCCACGCCAGTTTTTAACGGTACAAATGGATACAAATTTTAACAAAAAGGTCTAATTTGCTCTTTGATCTAATGTACAGGGACTAATTTGTGCATTTTTTAAGTAGAGGGGGCAAAATGCAATCTGACTCCTAGTACAAGGACCTTCATGGTACTTTTACCATTAGTTATAGCATATGGCATCCAGTAGCTACCTTTTTAGTCTGGTTATATCTTTTGAAATTTACTTCCAATGCAACTCTCTGGTCATTTTGAGGTGTTTTTCTTCGGATCGGTGATGTATTCATGGGCCGATAACTTTTACTAATGAAAATATTTGTCTTGTCATACATTAGCTTTATGTAAGGGATGCATCCAAGAATTGGAAACTGGCTGGACCAGATGGAGGCAGCCGATTGGTAATTAAGGAGCCAGCGGCTAACGCTGTTTTATCGGATTACATTTCATCCGAGAAATGGCAGGATGTTGTAGATTTCGATGACCACCTTGACGACATTAAGAAGTAATTTCTATGGTCGTCTCCTCTTACCTTATAATAGAGCTCAATTTTACATTTCATCTTTCTGATTGCAGGGACTGGCTTAACCCGGAACTTTTCAAATAAGATCCTTTGATTGGTAACTTGAAGCAGACAATGAATTTGACAAACCATTGGAGATTTTGTTGTGATGATCGGTTATAAAGTTTGAGAAGATGCAGTCGATGTTTCTTAAGCAAAACACAAGCATTTTAAGACAATTGTTTTAGAACTTGTTAGTGGAATGCAAAGTCATTCTATGTTTTTAATTTACTGCAATTCCTTTTGAATCTAGCGATTGAGGATATTAATGTATGGTGAAATCATTGACCCTTTCATTTTAGGAAGGCTTAAAATGTCAATTTCAAGCAGCCATGGATGAGCCTTTTCATGGCAATCAAACAAGGGTTCTTCATATTAAAAAATATTGGTATAATTGTGGCTTTAGTCCTTCTACTATACCACAATTAGGGATTTAATCTCTTTGTATATTTGTTTTGAGTGAAACGGGGGGTATATCAAGGCATATTGGACTTCAAGAGTAATCCCTGTTGGGTCGGGAGCATTAAAGGTGTAAAGCTCTCTCAACAAGCATGTTTTTGAGGATTTGAATTCGAGTTCTCGAGCTTATGGGGTGAGGTTATTTGATTCAGTAATTATTAAGTTGATTTCAAATAGTTAGTGATCGATTGAGTCGAATTGGAACATTTTAGTACTTGATCCAATTGACTTCCAAGTTTGATCTAAATTTTCATTTGAATATATGTTTATATTATGAATTACATTTTTACCTTTATTATATATAGAAAGAATTTAAGTATGAATGAGCTTGAGTTTGTATACAAATGAATTTAATCGAGATTGAGTATGAAAATTGATAATGAACTTAATCAAGCTTGATTATGTCTTGAGTCGAGTTTGAGTCTTAAAATTGACATTCTATTGAGCTTGAGTTGAGTATCGAGCCTTGAATTTGCCTTGAGTGTCATCATGTAGTTGGTCGACAGTGTTTCTTAATGTATTTTAACGATGTGTTAGGCACTAAGTAGATACAAGTTATCAAGTTTAGGGACCTATATTTATATTAACCCAATACTAATAATAAAGGAGGACTAAAATCAAAATTAGACCAAAGAACTGCATGTTTAGCCATCTAATTTTGATCTCCATTCTTTTATTTTCACAAGAAGGAAGCTAAAATTTTAACCAATCATTCTAAAACAACGAATTTGAGTGGCTAAATCTAATAGCTTCAACCCAACTGAAGTGAAACCAGAGAGAATGCAAGCATCCATGTCTTCTTCACTTCACTCGCTTCCTTGGCCAGCACAAACCCTTGTCTCCAACTTCAATTCTCCATTAGAGCTGAAACAAGCTCATGCCCATCTCATCAAAACCAACACTCCACTCTCTCTCATCCCTCCCTCTAGGATCGCTTCCGTTTGTGCTTTGTCTCACCTGGATTTCTCTTACGCCCACCGACTTCTCGCCCATTTCCATCAACCCCAAATCGTCTTATGGAACTCTTGCTTGAAAACTTTAGCTGAAAGTGACTCCCCTTTTGATGCCATCGTTTTGTTTCGTCGTCTACGCGAATTCGATGTTGTTCCCGATAGTTTCACCTGCGCTTTCGTTCTCAAAGCTTGCACGGGTTTGTTGGATGATAAAAATGGTAAGATTATTCATGGGGTTGTTGAGAAATTTGGGTTCCAGTGGAACATGGTTTTGCAGAATATGATTTTGAATTTTTATGGATTGTGTGGAGAAATGAGTACGGCTCGGTTAGTGTTTGATAAAATGGCCCAACGAGATGTTGTCAGCTGGAACGTTATGATTACCCATTTGGTGAAAAGTGGAGATTTCGAGGGTGCTTATGGGTTCTTTTCGCGTATGCCTGAGAGAAATGTGAGGTCGTGGACTATGATGATTTCTGCGTGTGTTCACTGCGGGAAGCCCAAGGAAGGGGTTGAATTGTTTATGGAGATGGAGAAGATTGGGGTGCAGGTTAACGAAGTCACTGTAGTGGCTGTTCTTTCAGCTTGTGCTGATTTGGGTGCACTTGAGTTGGGGATGAGAATCCATGAATACTCCAAAAGAAGTGGATTTGGAAGTAATGTAAGAGTTTTGAATACTTTGATTGATATGTATGTGAAATGCGGTTGCTTGGAGGAAGCTAGGAGGGTTTTCAAGGAGATGGAGGAACGAACGGTCGTGTCGTGGTCAGCTATGATACAAGGGCTTGCAATCCATGGACATGCTCAGGAAGCTTTAAGGGTTTTCTCAATGATGATTGAGATGGGGGTGATGCCCAACGGGGTAACCTTTATTGGACTCTTGCATGCGTGTAGTCACATGGGGTTGGTTGACGAAGGTCGTCGGTCCTTTTCCTGCATGACAAGAGACTACGGAATTATTCCTGAGATCGAACATTATGGTTGCATGGTTGATCTTTATAGCCGAGCAGGGCTCCTTCAAGAAGCCCATGAGTTCATAATGAACATGCCTATAAAACCAAATGCAGTTGTATGGGGAGCTCTCCTGGGTGGATGCAAGGTTCATAAAAACATTGAACTAGCTGAGGAAGCTACTGGACATCTTGCTCAACTCGATCCTCTTAACGATGGATACTACATTGTTTTATCTAATATCTTTGCTGAAGCCGAAAGATGGGAGGATGCCTCAAGAGTAAGGAAGCTAATGAAAAACCGAGGCATGAAGAAGAAACCAGGGTGTAGTTCTATCATGGTCGATGGGGTCATTCATGAATTTGTTGCTGGGGATGATTCACATTCTCAAACTAATGAAATATCTGATATGTGGGAAAAACTTCTGGATTACATGAAGTTAAGAGGATATAAACCGGACACATCGGTTGTCCTATTAGACGTAGAAGAGAAAGAGAAGGAGAAGTTTCTTTATCGCCATAGCGAGAAATTAGCACTCTGTTTTGGACTGATAAACACCCCTCCTGGATCGGTGATTAGGATAATGAAGAACCTCCGTGTTTGTGAAGACTGCCATGCAGCTTTCAAATTCATATCAGCAATTGTTAATAGGGAAATTGTTGTTCGGGACCGGAACCGGTTCCATTGTTTCAAAGATGGTGCTTGCTCTTGCCAGGATTACTGGTAAGCTGTTGAAAATTATGTACTATGCAGCCATGCAATATATATTAAAGAATTGATTGTACTGAATAACATGATTGAATGATTATATTTTATTTTTAAATATTATTTTAAAAGAGTAAAAATTGATTTAAAGTGTCAAAAATTAGTGGCCACTTGTATGTGCTAGTATAAGTCAAAACACATCCAAACACCAAACCAACCAAAACAAACCAAAATTTGGTCCAAACAAAACATAGATTGTTTAGTATTCACTTAAAATAAGTTGATTAAATTTTAGCTCGATTGATTTGGGTAACAAGCAAGAATGTTTTAAACCTAAAAATAAGAAAAAAAAAAAAGAGAGAGAATTAAGATCAATAATCGAAGCACAGAAAAGACTAAAAAAAGTGAAGAAAAAGAAAGAATAGAATCTATTCTGAAGAAAGAAGAATGATCAAATGCTTAAAGCCTTCAAGGAAGAAAACCAACTTTAGAAAATGCTTTCGTGATACTTAAGAACATGAAAATAGCAAGTATAATGATTAAAATGTAACTTAATAGCAAGATAAATAAAGAAAACAAAAGTAAAGGTGGAAGGTGGAATAGCTAAACCGACGGAGATAAATGGAAAGATAAGTGTCTGATTGAACTATCTGAAAAAGATTTTCCAACAAATTCAAGCAATGGCTCTAATCGACTCCCAAAAAACAAATTTTTGGCAACTCGGCGTTTGAAGAATTTACTCCAAAATATTGAATAATATTAAGTAAGAAGATTCTTCTGAATAAAAATAAGTATTAAATCTTTCAAAATAAAATACCCTAAAAAGTGGTTTTATTAATCAAATGAACCCTATTTACATGTAGAATCAAATGTTGAAACTCAATTATAAATTATTTGAGCCCTAAATATATATGTCCATTCGGTCCCTCCCTTGGCTCGTTGAAATTAAAAATGAATTGCATGTAGAATCAGATGAATATAAATGGATGAAAATGATAAAATTAGAGAAATGAGTCACATTCATAAATGAATGTGTTTACTCACTAAGTAAAGTAAATGATAAGTTTTTTGAATTATTATTTAATTAAATAATTGAAGTTCGAAAATAAAATTAAATTAATTAGTCATTGTGAAATCGTTAAATATGAAAACCTCACATATTTTTTTACAGTAAAATTATAATGACTTTAACAAAATTAGAATTGGATTGAGAAATTTATTTAATTAGAAAATTAATTTATCTAATTAAATTAATTAATATTTATTTTGAGAAATAAAAAATCATGTATTGAGTTGAATTAAATTATAAAATATTGAGTTAAAAAGTCTAAAAAGTACATATAATTGGATCTAATACTGGAAAGACTCAATTCTGGCAACCCTAGTGTATTTAATTAGGGTTTGCCGCTCCTCTTCTACTTAGACTAGAAGACAAAATTTTCTTTTAAATAAATATTATTTATGTTTTACTAGCTCAACCAGAATTTTCTCATCTCTCCTATAAATAGATGTCATTAGTAGAGTTATTTACACAAGTTTCACATAACTTTGACATTTTCCATAATCGAGTACCAATTGACCTGACGTCAAATGTAGTAATTATTGGTATATTTTCGTACTTAAGAAGCTTGTTTTCTAAGCATTTTATAATTGATTGTTACATTTTTAGTAGTTAGTAGGCTAGTAGTAAAAGTTAATAAAATAAGCGTTTTTACGTACTTTTTAATATCTCGATGACTTGTAAGCCCAACTAAGGTCTTGAGAGTGACTAAAGGGCTATTTAAGTGTGTAGGATGCAAATTCAGGTCTAACAATACAAGGGACGATGATTGGGTTGCGACAAAGAACCCGATAGAACAACGAAGCTGCCAAGGCTAGAAATTATTTATTTGAAATTGGTTATTTATTCAAGAGTACTTAGTATATTAGGGAGTGACACCCCTCATAGAATATCTAGACAGGGGATATCGAAAGAGTATCTTGTCGTGTATAACTTGTGCCAAGTGGTGAGACCGGGAGGGTATTCGTATGCTTAGGAATAGACCGGAAGAGTGACTTAGGTGGTATTCCTTAGTGACGATGAGATCGGAAGAGTATTCTTAGCAAAGGGTGATGAATAACTCAGTCGAGGATAATTAATTATTTAATTAGATAATTAGGGATTTAATCGATCATAGGCTAAAGGTTTGCATTGTCAACAGTAGGAATAGAAAATTTCATTAGGTCAATTTAGATTAAGTAATTTAATTAATATTTCAATTTGGATTAACACTACTAATGCGTGACTCGCTTAGATTAGTAATTATTTTTGTAATTAATTTAATAATAATTTCTCCAATATGCAATACTTTGGGTACGATCTTCGAAATACTTACCAAGTGTTTCGTTGTAAACAAAACAATATTACAATTTGACCTGTACGCTTGCAAATACCGCACTTAAAAATTTATATTTTTATTTGCATGATTTTTTACTCTAAACGATAACACGTTTAAAGACGATCACCTATCCATATAAAGCTTTTCTCCCAATATAACCTTAATAAAATGTGCTTGGACACATGAGAATCCACCACTACACCAAAGATGCTCATAAGAGGATAGAACTACACAACACCAAGGCACATAACTGCAAAGCCTAAAGGCATCATGTAGATCCCTTCGCTGCACCAAGATAGTATACGAAGAGAGAGACACATTCGATGATCCTCAACAAATGCTAACTATTGAATGAAGCATTATGTAACACCTCAGTACCCAACCCGATCGATAGGTTTAAATTATTATAACTCATGCCGGCTTATCAAAAATAACCAACTAAAAGTATATTTTGCAAAACCCAAAAACCAAAGTAAATGTCTTGAAAATAAAAAACTAAAAGTCCATAGTAAAGATCCAAAACAAATTTAAAGTTCAAATAACTGAACCGAACTTCGGAATCACCGTCAAATCTTAAGTCTGAGGATTACCTAAAAAATAGTAAATTAACAAAGCGAGTTAGAAGTCTAGTGTGTGCCTTGGCCCACAAACAAAATTTATATCAAAACATGCTTATATGCATGTATCAGAATAACAAATCAGAAAGCACACATACTTGTAATCATATAACATATCAAAACATATGAATCCTACTTCATCCGCTACACATCATCTCTGTACCAATCACACCAAAAAGAACTTAAGAGCCCATCCACCCATTACACCATAATATGGTCTTATGCCATTAAAATTTTTTTCCACGAGAATCGAATCAACTTATCATTTAGATGGAAAGGTCGTTTCACGTAAGATTTTTTCAACAATTTGAATAAACTGAACTTTTTTTGATATATTCATAAAATTACCTTTTAGAAATGATTTTAAATTCAAGTTTAATACTCATGGTCAATTTTTTTCTCTAGATTGTGAACACTTTTTAGGATAAATAAATAAATTTGTTTGTTTATTGAGAAGTTGATATGGACCTCAACATGCTTCCCACGCTTAAAATGTTTCTTCAACAATCTGTTCCTATTACAATATTCAAGTTGGTATTGTATTTGTATGCCAATATTTTTTTAAATGCTTTCCTAAAAAGAGTTAAATATGTATAAAAATCAAATTAAACAAATTTGGAAAGAAATTCTCATGCAGTTTGTCTAATTATTTTTTAAAATAATTTTTTATACGTGTACGTCACATTAGCAAAATTTGTAAGTATTAACATTTACATCTATCTTGAGGTTATTTGATAAACAACCCAAATTTAAAGACTAAAAATGACGAAAAAAGAATAACTAAAATGATTTTTTTTGTAAAGATGAATAATCAAATAAATTATTATGTCCAAAAATTATTATTATTATAGAGCTTAAGGTGCCATATGGGTTCAGTTGTGCACAGAACCTGCATCGAGCTGATGCAAGAAAGCTGTGGCAGTACATTTTATAAGTGAAGTAGAAGGCGTCATCTCATTCTAAAGTAGTTATTGATGAGCCACTTTGACATGTAATCACATATTTGGTACAAAAGAATTTAGTCACCATTTACCTTAACCACATTCATAGACTTGCATAACATTCTGATCTGCAAACCTATCAAGCTCGGATTGAATGGTTTTTACGGTTTCACTATCTTCTAGCCCCGGCTTCGGAAACTTTACATGAACCGATCCCTGTTTGATCAGCAAACTAGCCTCTATAAGTGTTGATTGCTGCTTTATGTAATTGTAAACTTGTTGATGGAAGGTATGGTCTAATGAGAAACAATTATCTACTGTTCCATTGCTGCCGTTACGTGATGACCCCGATCCCGATCCTTCTTTTCGACAAAAATGTGGGAGAGATGAATAATCCATTATCTGGCATTGTATGAATCAACATGTCAAAATTTGTATATATATGTACATATAAAGGATAGCAAGAGCAGTGAAGCTATTTTTCCATAGATCAGATTAAAACAAACTACAATAGCATTCATCGAAAAATGAATTGAGAATCACGCAATTTAGTTTTTTTTTTTACACAACAACTAAAACTATTCATAACCCTTTCTTATTTCATAAACAGAAAGATAATGCGTCTAAACGCACTCGAACCCACATCCTCCCAATATCCATACCAATCGAGCTAGGACTCAATCAATCAATTTAATCTCAAATAATCAAATTTTAAGTTAATATATGGAAAAATTGAATTTTGACTCCTCAGAAAAATGAAAAAAAGTTATATGTTCAATACCTTTAAGAATGATGAAATCATAAATTAATAAATGATAAAATTATATTGATAAAAAGACCTCTTCTGTCCCTCTCAATTTTGAAATTGAGCTAATGGATCCCTTTCAAAGAAATAAAAGTAATTTAATCCTGTCAATTTTGAAAGTGAACAACTAAGGACAATTAATTAGAATGTTAATGTTTTCTATCGATTGTACATGATTTTGATTGGTATAATAACAAATTTAACCCTCAAAGTTTACACATTCTGTTAATTTGGTCTAACTTAAAGGCTAAAATGACAAAATATGTAAACATCGAAAACTAAATCCATTACTAAATAAATCAAAATTATGTAAATCGGAAGGGAGTAGAGAGTTCTTTCTACCAACCTCAAAAATTTTAATTCAATTCCAAAAATTTTCTAGATTCACCCCTGAATGCATTAATGATCTAAAATGGTTGAAAGCAAACTAGAGAAAACAACCATAGATGCGACGGATTTTCTTACTTTGAGTAACTCATCCCTTCCACAACCTTGAAGCACTTGAATTTTCCGCTTCGTCCTTTCTTGCAAAAGAGGTTTTACAGCCTGCAAACATTTGCATTAAAGCATCATGGTTACGATTTGTATACTTAGTTGAGAGAATGAGGGTATTAACAAAAATAAAAACCTTCCAACATGCCGAGAATATGTACGGCGCGTTGACAATATAATACGTCCCTGTCTTCTCAGGATAATTCAAGTCGTCAATGGTAGCTATAGTACTCAATAGCTGCATTGGCAAATAGGACAAGAGACTGATCAGAAACAGAAAGGGGTGGATTAAACTCCGATAGCATTCATATATGAGTGAATCATGCTATAAAGCGTACCTTTATTTGGTTCAATGCTGAAAGTTTCAAGCCAGTCATATCCAAGATTTTCAAACAGGTGCTAATATGTCGTCCGTACTTTTCCGTGGCCGTAGGCTATAACAAAAGCGACATATTATGTTTATATAAGTTTCGTAAGCGAGGATATAAATGAGAAACATCACACTGGCAGAGCCATACTCACCAATACTACACGATCTCTATATTCATTCATTTGAATGTGTGATTGTACATAGTAATTCACCTAAAACCATTAAAAATGAACTGCCACTCAAAAACTCAATTTGGTGTCTATGCATAATTTCTTTCAACGTCAATACTAGACACGGGTTTGAAGAAAAGAATATTGTGTCCTTACGGAAGCTTTATCGTATGTGCTAAGCCCAATACCGATTGCAATGATAGGATGACCCTGAAAATGTCAAAAGGCATGAAGCAATTAATCACCAAGGAAGCACTTTAGAATGTAACACAAGTTCCTGGCAAAACAAGTATCAAGATAAATCCTAACGAAATAAGTAAACACCTCCTTTGAGTAACCCGACAATCCTACTAGCTGAGAATCTCGCACCGCTCTATATAAGTCGACGGGGATAATTGGTTTCTACATAATTGAGGAAAAGTAAATGAGTTCTCGAACGGTTTTGCAAAATATTTGGCATCAGTTAGTGTATGAATGGAGAAATTCACCGATAATATGTTGTCAATCTCATTCTGTAGTCGCCATTGTAAGCAATCAATTAACTGGTGCAGGGAACAAATTACGAATCAATAAACAAAAACGAAAAGAAAGATCTTTGATGCTCAACATTTAGTATAACTTAGTGCACTATATTGAATCTCACCATTTTATGAGCTTTCTGAACATTCCAATCTCTCGCCTTGAGAAACCGGACTAATGCTTCAGTTGGATATCCATGATGCATATTCTGCAGACCAAAGTATTTCAACTTTTAAATCACATATAGGCAAATTATAGAACAAAACATGTATGTAAAACCATGTAGACATAAATCGAGGAAACGTATAAAGACTAATTTGCCTTTTTTATACAAGGGCCTTCATGGTACTTTTACCCCTCTATAGACGTTACTTTGTGATAGTAGCTCTCGAATGGTTAAATATCAGACCATTGTAACTCCATTGCACACATCATTGTTGAATGGTCACTAAACGAACCACAAAAGATCAATCTTATGTTACTCCGACTCTTCATTTTTCCTATAGTATCCATGCCCGCCATGTATTCAAACATAGATATAAGGGTATACTCCTCGAAATATATGGAAAAGAAACATAGAAAAAATTTAAGCATACACATACCCGAGTAGCAGAGTATTAAACTAAGGCTCTGTTTACCATTAAGGATGAAAAATGCTTTGGACCCAAAGAAATGATAAATAAAGTCTTAACAATAACGCGATTAGCTCGACTCGAACCCAGGCCACACCTAGGGCGGTGAACACCCTGACCATATATAAAATTTTAACCCCAAGCGAAAATCCAAAATTTTTAACTTTTGTCCTTTGCAAAAGAAGTGTCCAACATATTGTCTATTTTACAACATCATATATAAAACCAATATTTTATTTTGGTTAAAATATGTTATAAATCCTTTTACTCTTTCTAAATTTGAAATTTAATCCATGTACTTTTATTTCTAAAATTTCAACCCCTCTACTTTTCAGATTTCAAAATTTAGTCCAACTGTTATAGGTTCATTACAATGGCATTTCTTTAGTTGCCTAGCTACCAAGAGAGTATTTTCTTTCATTTCAAAATATCACACCAATAAATTCCAAAAAAAAAAAAAAAAAACTAACAAAGTTAACAATTAAACCTAAATTTTGAAACTCGAAACTATTTAATCATTCCCAGAAACTAGCAAAACTGTGAGAAAAATAAAGTTACAAACTGAATCAACCACAACTTCACATAACCAAGGAGCTGATATGAATCAGATAGATCAAAATCAACAAAAGAAAAATAGCTGTTAAACATGAAATTGCAAACCCCTAAACAGTCAGATCAAGTTCACAGCTCTTTATCTTAGCATCCAAGTACAAATTCAAAAAGAAAATCCATGAAACTTAAAAGAAAAGAGCTGACCTGAAATGTGTTCTTCATCTTCTCGTCAACTGTAAGTCAAAATTTCCCAACAAGATCAAATATGTTAGTGATTTGTAGATTAAAAGAAAAGAAACCCAAGGAGGAAAATATCAAAAAGATCATATTTTTAATACTTAAATCTCACCATTTTCCATTAAAGACAGAAATTGCTTGATGGATTCTTGATGATGACCATTGTTCATTTTCTTTTCTCGCAAATGACCAAATTCCGATATCAAAAACTAAAACTTTAACTAAATTTGGAAGCTTTGGTTCTACCTACTTTCTCCTTCTTGCTATCTTTGTAGCTTAAAAGTAAGAAATTTCAAGCTCAAGAATCTTCAAAGGAAGGAAAAATAATATAAGAAGAAGACTTTTTGAGAGAGAGAAAAACAACTGAAAGGTTAAAATGTGCTACTAACCCCTATACTTTGATAAAATTTGAGATTTAGTCCTTGACTTTAAAAGTTAAAAACTACATCCTCTTACTTTTTTAATTTAGAAGTCTTAATCCAATCATTATCCTCATTGGTAGTTTATGATAAAATTTGTCAACTTAACATATTTATTTTTCATAAATCAGCATGCTAATTTGATAAATTTTGACAAAATTATTTACAATTTTAATGATTAAATTGAGATTTTTAAATCAAAACAATTTCAAGATTTAATTTCAAACTTTTAAGTGTATGGATTATATATCAAATTTTAGAAATTATAATATATTTTAACCCAATTGAAATTTGAATCTTTATTGAAATATGGTTTTTATTTTTAACTTTTTTTATTATGTGGCTGCTTTAGAATTGGATTAATATAACTTTTAGTCCCAAAATTTATTAATTAAGTTCACTTTCATACTTATATATTTTTTAATTTGATATTTGAACTTGATAGCTATGTCCATTTTAATCTTAGAGAGCTCATCATTTAACCATTTACATTTTCCAAATTCAACGACCAAAAAGAACTTAATTACCAAGTTTAGATATCAAAATAAATAAGAAAAAGTATAAATATTAAAGTAAATCTAATCGTCAAATTTAGTAAAATTATATAATCCATTAATGTTATTAACTTTTCTTTGATTAGAGCTGTTCGTGAGTCGAATCGAAATTTAATTTTAGAAAAATTTTGATGTTGAAAACCAAATGAAACCAAGTAGATGCTAGGCCAAACCAACTAACCAACCCTTGTACATTAAAAATTTCTTTGAATATATTTGTAATTTTAATTTTTCCTTTTTTGGGTTCTTATCTTTGATTTTAATAGGTTTAATACAATATTTGGTACTTAAACTTGACATTTTTTTCTAATTTGGTATCTAAATTTTTTTTGGGAACCAATTTGATATATGAACTTGACTTTTTTTTTCTTAATTTGGTACCTAAACTTTTTTAGATTCAATTTGGTACATGAATTTATTAGATATTATAAAATTACACAAACAGTAATGGTGTTGAATTTTTTTTTGCTATGCTAGAAAAATATTATCAGTTTTAGAGAAAATTCATGTTAAAAATAGATATTGAGTTATGCTTAACGAATTAATATTAAAAAAAATGAAGTACCAAATTAGAAAAAATAGTCAAGTTCAAGTATTAAATTGAAACCTAAAACATTTAAATACCAACTTTAAAAAAGTGTTAAATTTAAATACCAAATTAAAAAAAATCAAATTCAAACACCAAATATTATATTAAACCATTTTAATAATTAAAATCTAAGCATCTTTTATTCACATTAATAAACCATGTTTGTGAGTTAGCATACATTGATGGATCACCTTCCAACTTTAACTCTTTTTTTTTTCTTTTCTTTTCTTTTCTTTTCTTTAAACAACTTTTTTCTTCTTTTTCCAAACAGCAAATAATATATTGGCTTAATTCAACAGGAGACCCTTAAAGCATTGGCTTTATTTGAGTTAGATACTTAAGTTATTTTTTATTAATTAAGGTATCTAAACTTTGGTTCCGTTACTGAAGTGGGTACTTGCCATTAGAGTTGTTAAAAAAAATGTTTCAGCCAATGAGATTGTGCTACGTCACCTCTCATTAAAAAATAATTAAAAATAATTTTACATTAATATTTATATTAGGGAAGAGATCATATTACGTCGATGTAAAACTTAAGTAATTTTACATCATTTCGTAACTTTTTATACAACTAATATTCTAACAATTCAACTATCATATTTAATGCTCTATTCATGTAGATCATGTATGTCAAGTTTGGTATAAATTAAAATTTTCTAACTATCCATTTTATTTAAAAAACTTTCAACCATTAAATATATATTAATATAGACAATATATTAGATCGATATGGTAAAGATATCAAATTGACTCAAAATTTTACATGTATAAAAAGTACAAATATATTGATAAATTCAACAGTTAGATTGTTAAAATATTAATTGTGTAAAAAGTTACATAATAGTGTAAAACTACTTAAGTTTTACATCGGTGCAAAACTTTTTATACAATTAGTATTTTAACAATTTAACCGACATATTTCATGTAAATCATGCATGTCGAGTTTAATATAATTATATTAATATTAAAAAAAAAAAAACCTTCCGACCATCCCCTTCCCTCCCTTTTCAATGATTTTAGTAATACAATGGTCAAACATATCTAATTTAATCTAAAATATAAGAATCAATTATATAATTTAATCTAAAATATTTATTTGAAATGATGATTTAACATGCAAAGTCAGCTTACTGTTATACCGTTAACGATTCAGTGACTAAAATGTTACAATATGATAACGTAAGTGACTAAAACATAACGTTTCAAACATAAGTGACTAACATGTAACCTGAAGTAAACAAAAGTGATCATGAATTTAGTTTACCCTAAATATATTTTAAATAATTTAAAAATAATATAAAGATGATTTTTCAGATGATTCAATTCCAAAATTAAAAGAACTACTAACCAATCGAATTAACTGATTAAACCAAAATTAAAATCAATCAATCCGCCTCCAATCAATTAAGATCGAATAAATCAATTTTTTCGATTAAAATAAAAAATTTCTCTCTCCCATACCAACAACATTTGTACCCAACAAAACTTCCTTGGCAAGAGATGAAAAAGAAAAGAACACTATCTTTGACCCTCAAACTTTGAAATATTTTCCATTGATAAAGAACTAAATTATTTGACCAACTTCCCATCCCTACAACATCAAATAAATTCTAGTCCTCATGAACTAAGCTGATGGATTTTGAAGGTTTCAAAATCCCATTTAAAAAGCTTTTCCAAAAGTAAAATTTTGAATGCATGAAAGATGGCAAAGAATGCACATTTTTACAAAAAAAAAAAGAAAATTTAATAAATAGGATTTGATAACTTAATTAAATATTTCTTTGAATGTAAAAAAAAGTAAAGTTTTGGTGAATATGAAGGTTTGAATGCTTTTCATCTTTTGTCGATCTGAGTTTTTTAAGGATAAATTTTAAAATTATATATAAAGTTTAATTTAATATTATTGTATATATAAATTTTAATTTTATGTAATTATATACGTGAAATTTTAACTGTGATTCAAATATATATTTAAAATTTTAATTTGATTTAATCATATAAATTTAAAGAAATAAATATATCATATAAATTTATGTATGCAATATATAAATATAAAATGATGTTATATAAATAATTATGTTAATAATTTACAAGAATTGAATCAAATCAAAATTCATGTATACAATTACACATTAAATTATAATTCATATATAATTTTGAGATTTATCCCTTTATTTTATAAATAATTGGATAGAAGGTTGACTTGGCTAAATTTTGATTTTCAATTAAATTTATTGGATCAATTAATCAGAAAAAATATTCGGTATATTGTCAATAGAACTTAAAATCTTCACAAGTTTAAAGTGGTGATAAATGAAGAGGTGAATCCAGAAAATTTTTAAGGGATCACAATTGAATTATAATTTTTTGAGATGTGAAATATAAATTTATCCACTATTAATTTATAATTTTACAATTTTTTAAAAAGACTAAATAGAAATTTTTTGGGAGGCGAAAGCTTAAATTTCCCTATATTAATTTACAACATGATCATTTATAAGAGGTCATAATTGTATTTTTTCAATTTGAGTGAGTCAGGACCTGTCTGCCCTTGAATAAGGGGATGTAAAGAATAATATAAAAAATTTTAACATATTCGAAAAAAATTATCAAAACATACCTAAAAAATACGATAAAAATATTTGGTATATTGTTAGTAGAGTTTTTAGACTCTACAAGTAAGGAGTTGACAAATATCTTATAATAATATAATAAAATATAAAAAAATATTTTTTTAAAAAGACACATATCAATTTTTTAAAACTGCTTATAAAATAAAAAATACACTTTCGATGTACCAAATACTCACCAAAAAATAATTATAAAAAATTTAAAAATAAATATATAAAAAATAAGCATACGTCTACTATGTAGTAAAAAATATTTTAGCAGTCTACCAAATACTATTTTTATTAATTAATGTAAAAAAATATTTAATAAAAAATTATTAAAAATTTCATTGACTTAATGGTGTGAGTTAAATATAATACACGCAGATGTCATTAATTTATAAATAAAATTTGAAAAATATATAATTCATAATTTACCAATTAAATCTATTTTTGATCCGTTCAACTATGAATTTTTATCTAAATATTATAAAAAAATAATTAATAATCAAAATGGTACCCCAAATTATTATTTATCAAAATTGTATGTTTAGTTAGGTGGAGAGATTCTAAGTGGCGGTGCTAGGGTGTTTTTCTGGCACGATTTTTTTTATTTTTTATTATTTTTATACATTTAAAAATAAAAAAATATTATTTTATTGATGGAAGAACTTGAAGTGGCGGCACTAGGATTTTTTTTATACACGAGAAAAATATGAAAAAAATATCTGACACCTTAATGGAGGGACACTAAAGGGTGTTTTGACACTTGGCAGCACCCTATTATGTCGTGTGAGTGTGTTTATTTTATTTTGATTGTAAAAGTAAATAAGGGTGGTTGGGAGATTAGAGTTAGGTTTATAATTTGTTATAAAATAGGAAGGGGGAGCAAATAAACGGGAAAGAAAGAAAGCAAAGAAAGAAAGAAAGAAAGAAAGAAAAAAAAAAGAATGAGAGAAATGTAATGTGTTTATTTTTAAATTTATTTCAGTATGATATCTTTTTAAATTCGTATTTTATTTATTGAAATTTTATTTTATTTTTAACAGATTTATTGAATATGGATAATCAATTTTTTGTATGCATCTATTTTGATGGAGTAATTTTGAGAACATCAGTTGGATGTATATTTGATTGTCGACAACAAATAGGAATGAGATTTCTTCGAAATGTCTCGGTTGATGATATGAAAGCAAGGATTAGTACAAAAATTTTCAGACGTTGTGAGAGAAGAATCTCGAAACTTTTCTACAAGTTTTCAATTTCAACAGATCCCATCAAATTCACCGAGATGAAACTTGTAGACGATGAAGACGTGGAGACAATGATCGCTCTTTATTGTTTGAATCAAAGTGACCCAAATGCACCGGTTCAATTGTTTGCCGAGTTAGTTAATGTGGAACCTATACAAAATGAAGATCCAACTCCGTGTATGGTGGTTCCAATATCGTACATTGAAAGTCAATCAATCGTACGCGGGCTAGACATCGATCTTAATGCTGCCACACCCGAGAATGATACAGATGAAGATGGTGGATATGATAGTAGTATTCCTTTTGATATAGAAGTCGATATTGATAGTAATCCGGATGTTGATGAGGTCCCGGATGATATTGACGATGAAGGGGCGAATGACGATGAAAATCCAGTTACACATATTGTGATGCATAATAATCCTCCTGGGGCACACATGTCGCTTATAGACCCCGATACGACACATGCCGAGTTCGCGGAGTACCTTGAAATAGTACCTGCTTACCGATTGGCCGTAGTAACAGATTGTGAAGAGTTGTTTGTGGGCCAAAAATTTGAATCCAAGGAAGAGTGCATATTTGCTATTAAGCGATATAGCATGAATGTGTCGATAGGCTACAAAGTCGCAGTGTCTAAACCGACATTATATATCGGGGAGTGCTGGAAGTCGACGGAAGGTTGCAAGTGGCGGGTGCAAGCTGCATTTATGCAGAAATCGCAGATGTGGAAGATAAGAAAAATTGATGGGCCTCACACATGCAGTTCAACACGTTTGTTAGAAGATCACCGGAAACTTGATTCCAGAATTATCTGTACACATATCATGCCTATGGTTAAGGATGATCCGACCATCAAGGTTTCTACACTGATTGTGGACATGCAATCACGATTCCATTATCGGGTTTTTAATATCGAAAAACATGGATTGCGAAACATATGGTAATAGAACAGTTGTTCGGTTATTGAGATGCATCATACAATAAGTTGCAAGGATAGATAGTCACAATGCGACAGTACGTGTCAAGGACTGCAATTGAGTTGGTGACACGGCCTTATTATGGCTCAGATAACAACATACAACCGGGAAGAAAAAATTTTCAGTATATATTTTAGACGTTTAATCCCTGCGTTCAAGCTTTTCCTCACTGCAAGCCATTTGTCCAGGTAGATGGGACGTGACTATACGGGAAATATATGTAGATCCTACTAATTGAGGTGACTCAAGACGGGAATCAAAACGTGCTCTCGATAGCATTCGCTATTGTGGACAAAGAAGACATGGAATCTTGAGAATTCTTCTTGACAAACCTCCGGAGGTATGTGATTCATAACGATAATATTTGCATCAGCTCCGATAGAGGGAAGGGTATTATTGCGGCCATCAGGCGTACTGGTGTACCATGGAAATCGATTTACTGTAGCCGACACATTGCGGCTAACTTTAAACGAGAATATAAGAATGCAGACTAATGGAGACGACTTGTGAATTTAAATAAATGATCAAATAAGTTCAAATATATGTACATTATGGAGAAAAAAGTTATCATTATAACTTATTAATAGTCAAATTTAAATACTATTAGATACAACCTTAGTATCCATGATTAGATGGTATGGTTCTCGGGGTATATCTTCGTGATGGTCGGCGTCTACGTCGAGGTTGCTCGTCAAGCTCATCGTCATCATTAGGGTTCATTTGCCCCGGAAGAGTAGAGTATTACGGTGGCTCGTCAAACTCAGCCTGATATCCTTGGCTTGAGTATTGTAGTGGCTTGTCAAACTGAGGCTGATATCTTTGGCTTGATGAGCTAGGGATATGTGACGATCCCACAAAATCAAGACGATAAGAATCATCGTCATCCAATGCCTCTTCCTCCTCCTCTTCTTGTTGCTCTGGCACTATCTGTGGCTCTGGGGTAGGAGCTACATGATAGGGACGATTTTGTCGAGACATGTATGGGGGAATTATCGTCGATTACGCACCAAGAAAATATGGTTTCCCAACCTCAATGAACCACTGCATGTACGGTATCGATGGCTACAAATCCGGAGTGTACTCCATCGGAGGTACTCGCATCATCCAGTTGTTCCACACATAAACATATTGTCCATGCACAATCCCCCAATCAGAATTTGGTTTTCCCTTCTTATCCATCCCATGGATAGACCCTAATTCGAATGGCAGTTACGGGATAAGCTGTTTACAACCAAACTGCCGGAGTACTCAATCCCTGACATATCACTCCACTGTTTGAAAATTGATTATCGGTGCGTTAATACACCATTGGTCTGAGTGGAGGAATGTCGAGGCGGGAATAACAGCGGCGATTTCTAGTTGTATATATGGGGTCCAAATGAATTGCACAATTAATAACATTTCAAGATATTAATAAGAGTAAAGTAATATAATTTAGTAACATGCAACCATATTAACACGAGTCAAGTAATATAATTTAACATGTTAATGAATAACATACCCCTTCCCCGGCATATTGCTCGAGCATCAAAAGATACATGGGAACTGTGTACTGCCTCCCGATCCCCGGTTTTGTTTTTCATCTAAGAAAACAAAAAACTTGTTAGAATAATATAATTAATAAAATATGTCAAATAATTGAAATTTATGGTAATCACCTATTAACGAGTGAGAAAACATATGTTTGGTGTCTAACGGATACCAGGAATGGCATCCTATAAAGTGCCCAAGATTGCAATGGCACTAGGCATCCACCCATATCCCGGGAAGAAAGGTTTGTGGCGCGACAAAGTTCTCGATACAGCTTGGCAAGCACCGCAGATCCCCGACTATATTCATGAATTTTTTGCAAATCTCTTAGTAGGGGCAAGTACATTAAGTGGATCTTATTGTTATTCGCGTCCGACATGAGTATGCCCCCTATCATTAGCAAAATATAGGCTCGAACGACCCAAGAAACCTCTATTTCAGTTGCGTGATCAAGCAAGTGCTCAAAATTGCTCTTCAACCACGTAAATAACAACAACGTAAAATCATTGTTATTATTAGGTGAGAGACCTAGTAACTGGATGCACATCATTGTTGGCTCTTGAAACGAACTAATGCCGGTGACCGGTACACCATTGATTGGGAGCCCGAGTTGGACTGCAACATCCTCCAACGTCACAGTGCACTCCCCACAAGGCAGATGAAATGTGTGGGTCTTCGGACGCCAACGCTCTACCAATGCACTAATTAAATAACATCGTAACTCAAACTTTTGGATCAATGCCGCTGATCCAAATCCGGCATCTCGCAAGTACGGAAGCAGACGTTCATGAGAGGGAAATTTAAGGCCCTATACATGAGCTCTTAATGAACGGTACGCGAGCTCTTGCTGTTAATTTACAAAAATAGTTAGCATAACCTAAATTAATTTTGTAAACAAATAATAATATCATAAATGACATAATGAGTGAATAATAATTTTATTACATTCATATTGGTTTGGTGTGTTTCCGCATTCATCGATTTGGCTATGTGAGGACGTTTCGAGTTAATTAATGAAGTCATTCTGCAACTTGAAAAAAAATTATCAATTAGTTCAATACATAAGTTTACCAATATAATACAAAAATAATAATTAAATATCAAAATGAGTTATTTCCTAAAATGGTACAAAATATATATTTATATACCAAAATGGTATCCACGCACCATTATTTACTAAAATGGTACAAAATAAATATTTATTTTATTAAAAACTTGCAATAGTTTTCTTTCTCATTTTATTAAACAATCTTACGACTTGTATAATGAAGTTTAGCATGGTAAAAAAATTTATTTATAAGTAAAGCAATTAGTTCTATTCAATTATTTAAGAATAAGAATCAAATTCAAAGAATATATAATATTCTTTTCTATATCCCATTGAAAACACATGCATATTAGACAATTATATCAACCCATTCCATCCAACTACCAAAGCTTAATTAATTTATAAATTTCACTTATTTAAATAATTCAACTTTTATTTAAACAAATATAACTAAATGCTATACTTGATTCTATTTAAATTTAAACATTATTAAATTTTAAATCAATAAATATGAACAACAATATTTTTTACTTACTACTACTAACAAAATAAAATTACTAACTAACAAAATTAAATTAAAGTAAATTAATAATACCATAATAACCAAACTTACATTTCTTCCTCTCCTCTTAATTTACTTAACTATAACAACATTAAATAACAAATCAATTAAAAATTAAATTAAACAAAACAAAAAACTTAAAATAATCAAATTTACTAACAAATTAAAATATTTTAAAATTAAATTTAAAATTAATCAAACTTAAAAAATTAATCAAACTTACATTTCTTCCTCTCCTCTTAATTAATTTTTATTAAACAAATAAATTTATAATAACAAATCAATCACATTACTACTACTAACTAACAAATTAAAATATTTTAAAATTAAATTTAAAAATAAATAAATTACTTTTTTCTCTTTCTTCTTCTTCTCCTTCTTCCTTCTTTCTTTCTTTGTTTTTTTCCTTCAAATCACGTTGGTACCCCCTCCTCATCTATTTTATAACAAAAATTCTAATTTATTTAATTTTTATCACCTATCAAAAATCTTCAACCACCAAAATTAATTTACACCTCTTAAATCTCCTACACACACACACACACGACACAATGGGGTGCTGCTAAGTGGCAAAACACCCCTTAGTGCTGCCACTTGAAATTCCTCCTTCAGTGTCGCCACTTTGTGTCCCTCCATTAGGGTGTCAGGTATTTTTTCGTATTTTTCTCGTGTACAAAAAAAACCCTAGTGCCTCCACTTCAAGTTCCTCAACCAATAAAATAATATTGTTTATTATTTTTAAATATATAAAAATAATAAATAAAAAAATCGTGTCAGAAAAACCTCCTAGTGCCCCCACTTCTTCCACCTAACTAAACATATCATTTTGATAAATAATAATTTGAGGTACCATTTTGGTTATTAATTATTTTTTTTTATAATATTTGGTAAAAAACCCGTTCAACTATCAATTAATTGTTTTTATAAACCATAATTTATTGATTTAATCAATTAAATCGGGAAAACATAGATAACGGTTTACAATATAGAGCAACGGAAAATATCGAACATAAATATCTCTAGTTATTGACTGAACCAAATTTCAAAATTCAAATGTTATAACACCACTGTCGAGCACGTCAAACCATCAGTAAGCACATTAAATTTATACGAAAAACTGAAAACCACTAAAATTTTCTAAGCACTCGAAAACCTCGTTAGATGGTATATATAATTTCTTATCTTTTGAAATGGTATGCTAGTTGGTATTTATAGTTGGTATTCCCACGAACTATATGTAACGTGAAAGTGGAAGATGGCGAAAACGTGGGAGTGACCTTACAAACCAAAACAAAAGCAGTTCCAACAAATCGATGGTTTAGAATAAGAGATTGAATTTATTGACTTTCCAGATTTCGAATTGATACAAATAGTTGAATTAATTTAAAATTTTTAATTGAATCAAATTTTACATTTTATAATTTTCTAATAATTTATTTAATTAAATCGATAATGTATCTTATTTGATTATTGATACGATTTTGAATAGGGGGCATGGGAATAGATGCTGAGATTTGTTGTTTGGACTCACAAAATTATTTTATAAAATAAAAAGATTGGAAAATGTTTTAATGAAATCAATAAGAATGTTTGGTCCAATCATAATAAATAAATAAAATATTAAAAATATAATGTGATGTATATATTATTGGAAATGTATGTTCATCATTATTGACCTAATTTCTCAATCTTCATGTGATTGTTTCACATGTCTTAGATTTAGGGCTCCATGTTCTCCACCATTATCCTTCCCATGTTTCTAAAACAACTATTGTTTAATCTTCACCTTCTCTATTCCAACATGGTTGCCTAATTTTATATCATACTATAAATAATTTCTACCCTTTTTTTTTTTTTTTTTCTCTTTTCTTTTATTTAAATATAAAATAATTAATTGATCGATTGAGTCTTAATCAAATTTAAACATAAATTGAATTCTTTATATTCAAATTTTTTTTTTTTGTTTTCAAATTTTTACAGAATCATGTATATTATTCATTTTATTTTCCGACGAATAAAACTAAGTAAACGATAAAATTGATCTAAACTTTATTGAATATTCCCAAGCAAGCTTGATTGGAAGCCGAGCATGAATGAACTTAAGAGGGAAAGGGAGCATGGAACAAAATTGGTTTGGTAGAGTTGAGGTAAGTTTCATATGGTGGTCGTGTTAGTCATAGAGAATGTAGAGCTCGTTTGAAGAATCCGTGAAATAACGTAGTTTCAGGAGGGCGAAAACGTTGTACGTAAGACAGATAAGGTGGTCGTGAGGGTCGGTTACGAGGTTGAGGGAACGGGCTCAGGAAGTTTTGTTGAGGGTGGACTGCTATAAGTCACGACTAGCGAGGTCTTCGAGTGAGGTGAGCATGTGGACTAGGTCATTAAGAGATCTAAATTGGTTTGTTAAAGCGGGGATGGATGATAAGGGTTTGTAATTGTGTTGTGAGAATATGCGGAGCAAGTTTTATTTTGGTTTCAACTTTCGCCTTTTCTTTTTTCATAAACATAAAAAAGTTTTAAAAAATGATGATTTAGTGTGTTACGTCAACTTACCGTTACACCATTAACTGTTAACGAAAATTAACGACGCAATGACTAAAATGTTTCAACATGACAACACAAGTGACTAAAATGTAATATTTCAAATATAAATGAATAAAATGTAACCTGAAGCAAACAAAACCGACTATTTTTGTAATTTACCCTTACTATAATATAAGATTACTTAGCACATTACAAAGCATGTTACATTATCTTGTTTTATTTTTTTTGGCTGAAATGTAAGATTTTGTTGTTTGATTATGGAAATGTAGCATTACCTAAAAATATCATAAAATGAATATTACCTCAAACTTGTACATTACCTAAGGCTATTAGTTAAATTATTTCCATATTTCGAAACTCTAGCACTATTGAGAATGTAAGATTACCGGCTCAATGTAATCTTTACAACCAAGTATGGAAATGTTATATCAAAATGTAAGATTACCCTTAGAAATGTAAAATGACTGAACCCAACAAGTGGCTCCAGTAGAAAAGAGGATGTTGTTCATCCTAAGGGTCACGGGTTTGAGCGCTTGTGTGTGCAAGGTGTGTGCGCCTTATCAAAGGGTTAAGAAAGTATGAACAGATACTACAATGTAATGACACCAATATATTCAAAAAAAAAAAGTAAAATGACTTGAACCAAACATTATCTTAGTTCGACAACATTACCTTGAGATGGTAGTATCAATTTCTAATTGTATCCAAATTTGATAATATAAAGGGTAATCTCAATAGCATCTCTTTCTTAGGTAATCTTAAAGTACCTTCATAATGTGAGATTTGGGATAATTTTACAAACATTCTTATTGACTTTGATCCATTTCTTTGATGATGATGATGATAAGTATTAGATGCAATGGTAAGAAACATTACATCCCAAAAAGAAAGTGCATGTTCAAAATTTGAGATAACAATGTTGGGAGCAATGACGAAGCAAAGTGGGGACCCAAGGGCCATGATCCCCTAAAATGATAAATTTTTAATTTAGGTTCTTTATAATTTATAAAATTTAGTAATGATAAAATTACACTTTGACCCTCCAAAATGATAAAAATTTGATTTAATCCTTTAAAATTTATAAATATATATACTATTAAAATGATTAAATTATATTTTTTACTATCGTAAAAATATACAATTTAATTTTAGCCTTCCAAAAAAATTTCAAGCTCTATCACTAGATGGGAGGGGAACCATAAACCCTTGATATAAGATATAAATTATAAAACAAATATAAAAAAATATTAATAAATCAAACTCTCATATTTCAAGCATCGAGAACACGAGTTTGGTAGAACTTGGAGGATCCATTGCAAAGGAGAAAATTAATTAAAAAATTTGAGCTTGAAACAATATGGGGATAGCACTATTGTAGGCAGATGGATGACAAAAAGATTTGCAAAGGAAAGCGATGGTCGAAGGGGTGGCCCAGATACTCTCACGTGTCGACGTTTGGGAGTAGCGTAGAAAAATAAGGCCACATGCGTAGATTCCAATGGTAGATTTTTGGTCGGAGGGTTGATAGAGGTTGAGCTTTTTAATGGAGAGGTGGTGAGACTCGATTGGCTCTAATACCAGGTGAAATTAAGTGAGAGAGAGAAGAAGAAGATGAAGAAGAAAATGTTTACAACTTATTGTTTTGTTGTAACAATCATAGGAAAGAAAGAATTCTAAAATTATTTTTTGCATCTATATGTTATGTTACATAACCCATTTATATCAGTAACTAGACATACAAAGAAGGAGAATCAAGAATATGATACATTTAATTTTATGCTAGTCAATCCTTAAAATCATAACACAATAAATCCGAGAGATACTATCATAACAAATTACTATCACAACAGGTTTGTGGGAGCTTAAATTTATATTGGCGTTGTTTAGCAATTGGTTGATAGTTGAATGTTGATTGTGGCGGTTGGTTTAATCAACTGATTCTATTAACTAATTTGACCAACTGATTCTATTAGTTGTTTATTTAAAAATGTTTGGTAAAACTTAACTGATAACTGAAAGCTGATATATGTAAAATGAAAAATAAGAGCATGTCATATTTTATTTGTAACTATTTATTTGTTTAAAATACTTGTCCATCTATTATGAGAATTAATTAGTGAATCTTTTTGAACTCGACAAGTGGCTCCAGTGAAAAAAAAAATGTTGTTCATCTTAGGGGTACCGGGTTTGAGCGCTTATGTGTGCAAAGTGTGTGTGCCTTGTCAAAAGGTGAAGAAAGTATAAATAAATACTACAGTGTAATCACATCAGTATATTCAAAAAGATTAGTGAATATTTTTGAAAATTTAAATAAACAAATTTCTAACTTAAGTTCCTTATTTGCAATTTAATTAGGTTTGAAAGCATGTGATAAAAGGAGTAATTTTTTAACAAACATGGTCAGATATGTCATTTCATATATCTAATTTCCGATCAGTTGTGAAAAAAATTGCTCATCCTAACTTTTTTGTTTTGGAAGTTTTAGCTTAACAAGCTCTTGTAAATCTCCATTCATCAAATACTATAATTAGAGAGTTTGACAACTCAATCCTCCATTTGTGCCCAAATCAACAAAAAAAGACCCAAAATTTTGTTTACCAAACATCCCATTACATTTTGTGAGAGCTTAAATTAGCAAACCAACATCTTTTAAGAAGCGATTTTTTGTTGTTAAACTTTTTTTAATAATATCAAAAGTATACATAAACTTTGTTTTAATGTGTGATGTTATATTTGAATTTTGATTTTGTATAATTTTATTAAGGATGGCAATGGGGCGGGTGGGGTAGATTTTTTACCCAACCCTACTCCAACCTAAAACTTGATTAATCCACCCCGACCCCAACTCTTAAGAAAAAAATCCGTCTCAAACCCGAACTCGAAATTTAATAGAAGACAACTCGCCCCACTCGAATTTAATTTAATTTTTTATTTTTTTTAGGCAAATAAGATTACATTTTTTATTTTTTATTCTGAAGCAAATAAGATTAATTTTTTTAGTATAGACTTAAAACTTAATATATTTATTTATTGAAAGCAAAACTTAATATATGTATACATATTAGGGGCATTTTTGTAAATATCTCGGGGTGGGTTTACCTCGAACCCGAATCCGACATGACCCACCCCAAAACCAAATTTCCAAAACAAAAATCCGACCTTAATGGATCGGGTCAAAACCCATTGGATTCAAGATAATTTAGCAGAACCCAACCAAATATCCCTCCAAATGATCCAATCCCTCTTGCAAATACAATTTGATGACTTGAGCTTACTAGTTACCTTGACGATTCCATGATCCTAATTAATGGTGTTGTCTACATTTTCAACCTTTTTTTTTTTTTTACTATTGAACCTGTTTAAGGAGAAAACCAAGCCCATAGCCTTTCAATATGCAAAACCAAATTATGTTTTCACTTGTGCAAAATACAAATCTGAAAATTAAGACAATCAAGCATATATGATCATTATCATTTCCAGAAACTCTAATTTGCACATCATGAACTCTTACATTCCCTCAAAATGGTTCTGAAAATAACTAAAAGAAATCGAATTCGAGATAGTTACTCTGATCCTTAGCAGCAGGAACAGAAGGTTTATCACCAGCTGATGATGTAGGGGTTCGAACCCGTTCTATCTCAACCGGTTTTGGAATCTCCGGTGGACTTGCACAACGGATTAAAGCCCAGTTTACACCTTCAAAGAAAGGATGTTGCTTAATCTCCGTTGCTCCTCGCTTGTACGCCAACCTATGCTGTGGCTCTTTGACCAGCAAGCCCCTTATCAAATCTCGTGCAGAAAAACTTACTACCGGTGATTCCGGGAACCTCAAGGGCTGCCCTACGACATTGAAGAGAGTTGCTCGGTTCCCAGACCCTTTGAAAGGAGTTTTACCAAACAATAGCTCGTATAAGAAGATACCGAATGTCCACCAATCAACAGCACTTCCATGTCCCTCACCTTTGATAATTTCAGGCGCCAAGTACTCGTGGGTTCCCACGAATGACATGGAGCGAGCATTTGTTGGCTCGGCAATAAGCTCGGGCAATGGACTGACTTGGTTCCCCATATCGTTCTTGGGTTTGCGATCTTTTTTGGATTTTGATGAAAAGAAACGGGGTGAAAAACATGTTGTAGGAGCGACACATGATGGCTGGATGCAGGAAGGCTCGATGCAAGCTGGTTGCACACAATAACCCGAATTCTTTCGCAAGGGCTCAGACTCAAGTGTGGATGACTTTATTAGTGTTGGACTAACAGTACAACGAAGGGAAAGATCAAAATCCGAAAGCATTATATGTCCATCTTCTCGAACAAGAACATTTTCTGGCTTGAGATCACGATAAACAATACCAAGCATGTGGAGATATTCCAAAGCAAGGAGAATTTCTGCTACATAGAACCTGCATATTCAAGGAAAAAACATAGCAATGACTATCATAATTTGGTTTCACGGTTTCAACCTATTCTTGCCGAGCTATAAAGAAACAACTGGTGTTACGTAAAGCAGTGTAAAAGATTTGCAATGTTATCTTGCTATATTTTAACTTGACCTATAAGGCAGTCCGCTGATTTTATCCAAAAGAATTGATAAATATCTAGTGCAGAATGGCAACACAGTGATACTAACACTACCATCAATACCGAAAAATCTGAAAATAATAATCAAGTATTCTAAAATTGATCTGGATTTAACTCAAAAGATATAGGAAGAACTCTCATACTTCACTGCTTGCTCGGTAAAATGCTTTCCTAGTTGTCTTTGTCGTAGTGTATGCAAATCACCTCCAGGGCAGAACTCCATCACTAAACACGAAAATTTATCAGTCTCGAAATGCGTATACAATGTCGGAAGGAAAGGATGGTCCAAGGATTGTAGTATTTCTCTTTCTGTTTGAGCCCGAAGAAGTTTCTTACGACTTGCTAGAGATGCTTTATCCATCACCTTCATTGCAAAATAACACTTTGTTCCACTTAATTCCGAAAGATAGACACTTCCAATATCTCCACAGCCTAATCTCTTCAGTAATCTAAAATGGTTCAAACCCAATACACCGTCTTTTGCACGGACGACCTGAATGACTTCCCACCTTATATCATTTGCCTTATGAGGTTTGTTGATACTGCTACTTAAGGTGCTACAAGTACTTTCATCGCTCACATCACTGCTTGTACTACCTCTACACATACTGCTCTTTCCACTCTCAATATAATCGGGACGATCACTGACTTTGGCACCACCACTAACCTTGAGAACGCCAGTGGCCCCATCACTGGATTTAGCTGAAGCAGAATTACTTCCATGTTCCAATGCTTTCTTCTCTAGTTCACCAATCTGACTTAATCCAGAACCAACATGATTTTGGACTTCTTTCGGAGTACTCAAAGATAGACCCGAATCTACTTTCTCCGTCAAGGAATCAACGGACTCTAATTTATGAGGTTTCGATGGTGTAACAAGCTCTGATTTGCTCGTCTTTGGGATTTGTATAGGAGAAGGCCTGCGAGAGTTACCTTCAGCTGTTTGTGAAGGTCTGGTGTCGGATGAGGCCATCGAAACAAGGCAAACTTTTTACACAGATTTGACTACACAAACCATTACTTACTTCCAGCCATCGATACAAGGTTTGGTTCACTGGCTGTCCAAGTTACCTTCATCTTCAACTCCATCAACAACAAAATGATTTCTACAACTTAAAAGAATATGGAAGTCACCACCTGCAAACAAAATTTTGACAACTATGAAATATTCAAAGAGCTAAAGCATCACTAACTAAATGAAAATCTACAAATCAAAAGTAGCTGCTTGATTTATAACATAAAAAAAAAAAAGAACAGGGGAACCTAGAATTAGACACTAGTCCTTCAGGTGACTATTAATCAAATATCAAAACCAGATCCTTATAACACCCTTTTCAATAGGAAGTGAAATTCATAAATTGGTAGCCATCATAAGTAGAGCTTTACCAGGATAAATAGAAATCAATCAAATCAAAGCAACAATAAATCCATAGTTCCATAAAAAAAATTTAAAAAAAAGGACAGAGAAGAATAACAATCAAATAGAAGGTAAGAACAGAGTAAAGAAGATTCATAAATAGCTCTTCAGAAAAACAAAAAAGACCCACCTTTGGATCCAAAATCCCACCAACACCCATATGTTAAAAAGCTAAAAATAAAAACCCAGTAAGGGAATCATAAAACCATTTAAAAGCTAAAGAGCAAAGGGGACAAAAGAACAAGTACCTTATATGTAATTTCGAAGATCAGAACTTTGGAAGGCCTTTGCTTTAGCGATGGAGCAAAAAGAAGCCAACTTTCTCTCTCATTCACTTACTAACAACTGAAATATGAAAGAATTACTGGGTTCTTCCACTTCTATGAAAATATGTGGAAAGGGAGAAAAGAAAGAAAGAGAGTTGGGTTGGCTTGGGTCTACCATGGAAAAGGAGGAAGGGTCAAAGTTAAAGGAGCTTTTTGGGTTTGGGAGGGGATGGTTCAATTATTTCAATGCATGAATACTGTTTTGTCCTTAAGGAAACGACAATGCTCTTGATTTAATATTTAATATTTAAAACTCCTCTTGTTTTGATGATCAAAATGTTAATGACTTTGATTTTAATGGTGTTATTATTAAGGTTGGAGGTGAATATAGAAAATTAGATTATATATTTCATTTTAATAGCCTAAAGAAAATTTTTAATTGTAAGGGGTCTGGTCTCTGTCAATCTCTCTGGTTTCATCACTAGTTAAAGTTTTTTTTTATTAAATTATAAAATAATCATTTGATTATGAAAAATTACAAAATGATCTCTTAATTATTTTATTTTTATTTTTATTTTTGATCAAACACTCAAAAATTAAAATAATTAAGATAAAATGAAATAATTAAGTGATCGTTTTGTAACGATTTATAATTAAGTGACAAAAAATAAATTTATTAATATAGTTTACTATATATATATGTGAAAGGAAAGAAAAAATGTTTACTTTTTAGTGATAAAAAAGATATTTGTTTTCCCTATTTAAGACTAAAACTTCTTTAAGGGCCTCCTTTTCAAATTTGGGTGGTCCATAATCAAACGGCTTTACTTTTGCTTTTAATTCTATGGTTTGTAGTTGATATTGTTGTTATCAATGATCAAGTTTTGGACATGTCATGCAACATTTTACTTTCACTTAATTAAGTAATAATTCTTAAAAAAAATAATTGTATGTGGACTATCTTTAATTCTACGTTGATTTAAGTGTTATTAAGTGAGGTCACTGAATTATAATTCAATTGGTATGAGTATTATTGTCAATGCGTGAAGATGTGAGTTCGAGTGCGTTGAAACGCATGAGGATGTGAGTTTGAGTGACGATGAATAGTTATAAGCATTGTGTTAAAAAGTTTAAATATGATCAAACTATAATTATTAATGATTGTTTCGGAAAATAATTATTCGAATCCATTATTTATAATTGTATATATTGAATTTTTTATAATTTTTACAAGTGTTATATTTTTTTTTCAATTTATTTTTGTTAAATATTAAAATTCAATCAATTGTGTATATACAAACGGTCATGTTTGTCACATTTGCATTTATTTATTTTTGTAATGTTAGCTTCAATTATCCTCATTTTCTCAATTTTTTTTAGTAAATAAGAACAGATTATGTCTCGTTGATATAATCATAAGCGTCATTAAATCGATCGCTTTCAAGAAAAATAGAAAGGCTCCTAGGAGGAGATGACAGAATGTTAACTCCTTTCATGTTCACAGGCAACATCTTAACTAGTCGATCGGCGACAAAATTAACTTCTCGTGAAATATATGTAATCTCCCAATGTTCGAAATTTTAAAACTTTTGATAGATTCTCCTAATCAAAATAAAGGTCGAATTCGATGATGACTCTTTTGTAAAGCAAGGACCGCTTCAAGATTATATGTGTTTATCGCGGATTTATTGAACCCACGATATTGTTGTAAATTCAGACAGTCAAGGATTCTCCATTTTCTCAATTTTTACAGCCACTAATTTGCGCCCTACTCTGTAAGTTATTAAAGGAAATAGTTAGCACCCTCATCAATTGTCTTTATATGTTTACCTTCTAACATTATAGAAATTATCGTTAATAAGTTATGAATTATTTCAATTTATCTTAATTCTAATAAAATTATAAGAATTTTTTAAAAAAATTAGAAATCATACAAAATACATAAAAAAAAATTATATACAAAATCTGGGTTTTTCTTTTAAAGCCAAGAAAACCCGGTGAGAAGGAAGAGTTAGGATGCTATTGGATGGACATTGATTGTGGTGCAGTGAAATCTTTTACTTCACAATTACATTGTTAATTTCATTGTCATCGTTTTTTTCAATTTTACCGAAAATAAACGTATCATTCATCAAAAGATATCTTGAAAAAAGCAAACACTTGAAGAAATTGGATAGCTGAAAGAAGCAAAGTTATGGAAGGGAAAGCCCATTCTATTCGATTTTTCACCTCGGCTTTTCCTACTATTAGATTTTGTAATTTTTTTCAATTTTTTTTGTAATTTTTTAAATATATTTTTAGATTTTTTTATATATTTTGTATGATTTAACATTTTTTAAAAAGAATTTTATAATTTTAATAGAATTAAGCCAAATTAGATCATTTATAAATATTGAGAATTAATATCTTTAAAATCATAATAAAATTGATAAAATATATAATTTTTGAATGTTAAATTATTAATTTTAAAATTGCTAGTTCATCAATTTGTCATAGACTTAATGACACATAATGAAAAATGACAAAAAAAAAAAAAACTAACAAGTTATTTGGATGATAAAAAATATTTAATCATAATTGAGTGATCATTATTACAGTTCAATCTTCAATAAATTATTAAAAAAATTATATACATTAAAAGTATTTTTAAAAAATAGATAAAAATCGATTCTGAGTGATTCGCTCAAAAATCAATTCAAAATTTTGCTTAGACTGGTATACCAATTGGTCGACCAATTTGATTAGACGAATTCGATCTAATTTCGATTATAATCAAAGCTAATAATATTAGATACGATGTAATTCTACAAATTATATATATATATATATATATCATATCTATTTTTTTATATAATATTTATCAGATACTCATTTAATACGATTCAAACTGTGTAATCCCACCTTTACTTTTATATAAAAAAATATTAAATATTCTAAACAAACATAGAATAGAAATGATGAATAAGATGAGACAACTAGGATTGAGATGAGTTGGACCTCTTTTAACACTTACTACTCAGAAGTTGGTTGGGGAACTCCCTCTGGAAACTTTTTCATATATAAAGGAAGATATGTAGTTTGATGTAGACATTGTCTTCTTTTGGGACGTGTTTTTAACGTAACATTTTATTTAGAATTTAACGATAGATTTCAGTAGAAAAAAATGATGTTCATTTTAAGATATTTGAATTTGAGTATTTATGTGTGTAAGATATGTGTGTTTTATTAAAAAAATAAGAAAATATAAACAGATATTACTATGTAATCACACCAATATATTTAAAAAAAACATAACATTTTATTTGGATTTTTTTAGAATATTTTATAAAAAATATATTTACACTAAAAAATATCCTTAATAAGAATATATATAAGGAGAATAGAATCTTCATTAATTCCAAGAGATTATCTGTAGGAGGAGTGGGGGTGAAATTTCAACAAAGATGGAACCTAACCCTTTCTTGTCATCATTGAAATTTGAAGGTTTTGAAAAGAAAATCAAAGATATAATTGAAATTTGATTTCCTCCCTAAAACACAAAAAATCAAAATTTTCATTTTCATGATAACATCTAATTAAAATTTATGTATATATTTTGTAATGACTCGATTTCCGTTGACGCTGAAAAGGTTATTGACTAGAAATTTAATTGATTGAGATATTAGATAAATAGTGTAGAGATTTTTTTTTTTAAACAATTTCATTACAGGTTTTAATTAAATTTATTTTTTTGACACAATATTTAAAATTATTCATAGTCCCTTCTCAACCCATAAATAGGAGGATAATAAGCTTCAACGCACTCGAACTCATATCTTCTTATACTGACAATAATACCCATGCAGATCAAATTAAGACTCAATCAATTACATAAACTAAATTTTAAAAATAAGTAAATGAAATGATTTGAATAAAACTTTGTGTTAATCCTTGATTAATAATTAATCATGTCCATGGTTAAGTTGGTGTTGCCATCAGACCCATTCATTAATCAACACCATTTGATTTGGAACATTAAAATCCATTCTATATATGCATACATGCACATAAGTTAGTGGGAAAGAGAAAAAGGACATTAACCTTAGTTTTTCCTTTTTCATTCTCATGTCATTTCACCATCCAACCTAAAGAAGGAAGAAAATTTTGTTTAGTTCTATCCCCCATTGCCAAATCAAAAATCTAGAGATAATAAGTGTGATTTGAGTTTGAATCGTATTGGTTACGTTTGTTATTCGAGCTTTTACTTTGTTATTATAATTTATCAAAATAAAATTTAGGGGTAATAAATGTTTTTGTTTTAAATTATTGATGGATCTTTATTAAATGATGATAGTTAATGCTAGCACAAGTGCTAGATTACATAATTGTTGTTATATGTGTTGGTTGCCATTAAATAACCCTAAGATAGTAAGAAGCATATGGTAGAATAAACTTGATGTTGTAGTAAATATGTTGGTAATGAAATGAGTAACTTAAATTAAATTGAATAAAATTATGTTATAGGTTGAAAGTTTGAGATCCTTAATGATTAAATACGAAGTTGGATTTTGATTTGATAGGAAAATTGAGAGTTATGGAGTTTTTGGATATTAGAATTCAAAAAATAAAAATGATTTTAAAAATATAAAAAATTTAAAATTTAATGTTATTTAAATTAGGTCGGATCAATCAGTCGAGCTAGAAATCGATTAGGGTATCAATCTTGAGAGACATAAAAAATTGATTAACCTGCGAAAAGATATGGACTGGTTGAACCGAATTAAAAAATCAATTGAACTGATTTTGAATTTGTTTGGCATATTGGTTTCAAGAATGACCGGTTCAAAGCAAATAAATTATTAAAACATAAAAACTATATAAAAATATAAAAATCGGTTCAATTGGTTTTTTAGCTAGGTTCAACTAGTACATACCAATTAACGAGTCAACTAGTTTTTTACCTCTCACCAGATCAATACCCTACCTGGTTCTTCATCCAATCCATCCAATTTGGTTTACATAAATTGAATTTTCGAATTATTTATATTTTTTTAAAAAATCTTTTCTTTTTCTTTTTATTTTTTTAGTTTTAAAGAGTTTTTATTTAATTTATTTTTAAAAATATAATTTTTTAATTTTTATGTTTTGTTTAAAAGAAGAAAAATAATAATTTTTAATTTTAAAAAAAGACGTATTTTTAAAGGGTATGAACCAAATTGATTGGCAATTGAACCGATTTTATATATATTTTTTATTTTTTAATATTTTATTTGCTTTGAACCCGTCGAACTTAGCAGTCTAGGAACCAATTGATCATATCAGTTTAAAATCGGTTCTACAGTTGGTTCAATTGATTTTTTAGCTTAGTTCAACTAGTGTGTACTAGTTCACGAGTCAACCGATTTTTCACCTCTCACTGACTTATACCCCAACCAATTCCCAATCTGACTAGTCGGTATGGTCCAATTTAGATAATATTGAATTTTGAAATTTTTGTTTATATTTTTAATATTTTATTTTATTTTTGAATTTTAAAGAGTTTTTTTTTTCTCATAAATTTTATTATTTTTAAAAATTTATAATTTTTAAATTTTTATTTAAGATATGAAAAATAAAATAAAATTTTTATGCACTTTGAAAGTGCATCTATCACTTCGGGTTGCCCAACAACGATGACGCTCTACATGTACATATTACCACCCCGGGTTGCTCAACAACGATGGTTTTCTCAATTTGATTAATCTATCACCTCAGGTTTCCCGAAAAAGATGACTCTATATGTACAATCTACCGCCTTGGTTTGCCCGAAAATGATGGTCTTTAATCAATAATTTGACCTTATGGCATGCTGACTATATATGACTTGGTCTGAACAATTAATAGGGTAACCAATTTTCGATTTTAAATATAGTTCAATTCAAATTCTTCGGTTCTCAATTTATCATCAAATTATGATTTTATTGTATAACACAACATTGTTTAACTCAATTCCATACCAATAAACACATATAAATTAAATCATACTATTTTCCATTCTATTCAATTCAATCTTTAATCTCGATATTCAATCTTAAGCATATCAATTCAACTCAAATAACCATCGATAACTCACATCAACACCATATAATGCAAAATTACATGAACATGTAGAAAATAAATGGTTCTTGAATCATAGAAATACAAACCAAAATTTTGAGCTACTCGTCGTCGATTTTCGATTTCCCTTTCCCTCTCAACTGTTCCATGTCAACATTAACTAAATAAAATCATCAAATATATAATATTATCAAATTCCATTCAAATTAGAACAAATCACAAAATCAAGCATATTTTATAATTTATTCAATTTAGTCCTAGAACCCTAGACATATATAACTTTCAATCCAAAGCTTCGGATTGAAATCTGATTTTACAATTACTCATTAGGAACCTCCTATTCTTATTTCTACAGAAATTTCATGTCAATGTAACATTTTTTTCAATTTGGTCTGCAATGTACAAAACTAACATTTAAACTTTACAATTTAATTATTTTCTTTAACTAAGCTTAATTTTTATCAATTTAACACCTAGAACATTCAATTCGCAACAATGGAATCTCATCAAAACTTCACTAATTGATCAAATTGATCCTTGGGTTAGCTTAATCAAGCTTCCAAGATCAGAAATCTATAAAAATCAAAGAAAAATGACTAGGGGCTTACTTGAAATTGAAGCTAAAAGCTTGAAAATCCTTAAAATGGCGTTAAGCCTTTCTTCTTTTCTTCAATTCAGTAGGAGAAGAGGAATCCCTCTCTCTTTTCACCAAAATTTCATTTATATAATGGGATTAATTTGTTAATTAAGTTAATTAACCTTAATTTAATTAAACAAAGCTTAATTTACTTAAGTTAATGACTATACAATCACACTGTCCACTAACACACAATTTAACACGGTCTAATTGTTTTCTTTAAGCTTTAGTTAATTGCAATTTAAGTCTCCAAGTTATTTCCTAATTAAAAATCTATAGCGATAGGAATTTAAAATTTAGTCCATGGGCCTTAATTAACCACAATTTCGACCAAATTGGCCATCTAAAATTTAATTCACCTAAATAATAACTTCGTAAATATCTTTATTTAATATTTACGAACATGGTTTATAGAGACAAGGTCTCAAAATCGTAATTTTTGATTCCACTAGAAACCGGGTTGTTACAAATTCATGTCATTATCTTTAAATATGACATCTAATAAAGAGTTAATCACACCATACATCCATAAACTATAACCTTCATCTAAAATTTAAAACACTTTAAATACAACCACAAACTATCGAGATTATATCAATAAGTTCCTTTGATTACTAAAATCATTAATTTAACCATTAAATAAGATGTCAAATCTTATGTGACATAGTTTAAAAATGAAAAAGTTTAAAAAATATATATATATTGTAAAAATGCAAGCCGTAAAATATTGATTGAGGTCTTCGAGGCTTTTACAAAAACTATGCCGCTTTCTCTCTTTTTTGATTTTCCTTTATTTTTAATTTTTACTTTTAAAAGTTATGCAGTAACGTTTTACTTTTCTTTAAAATCTTTATTTTAAATAATGTTATATAAGATCTGACGTGTCATTTAACGATTAAATTAACAGTTTTAATAATTGAAGGACCTGATCGATATAACGTCAATCGTTTGATGATGCAATTAAAACATAAACGAATTTAAAATGAGGTTCAAAGTTTGGGATGTTGAGTGCAATTAACTCTAAAATAAATTTGAAGAGATAATGGAAGTGAGGTCAAGGGTGGGGGAATGTTCATCGATGTTGGTCGTGAAATGACAATGATATTTGGTCTTTGCTTTCTTATATTCTTATCTCTTTTATTTTTCTCATATTTCTCATTCATCCCAACACCAAGCAATCATTCAACTCATTGATTTCACTTTCTAAAGCTAATAATTTGTATATTATGTTATTTATATAAAATACCATAACCACACACTTTCCATCTTCAACCTCCTATTCACCCAATTATTAATAATTTTTTTAATGATTCAATTATGAAAAATTATAAAATATCACTAAACTATTAATAAATTATATTTTTTGTTACACAACTATGAAAAATTACAAATTGATCACTCAACTAATCGATTTTGTTTTCTTTGATCACCCCACTAACCAGGATATTTGGGTGTTTCCATTTTTTCATTCAACTGGTAATCAAAAAAGATAAATTTTTGAAACTGCGGTAAAGTGAGTGTCGAATATGAGTATATATATATATATATATATTATATTTTTATCGATTTGAAGGTTTTGGAAAATCATGTTTTTGTATACATGTTTGGATTTACATAGTGGATGAGACATTTCTAAATTTTATTATTTAAAAAGTTATTTATTTTGTTCTTATACAAAATAATTAAAAAATTAGTATATATATTGGACAATATCCTTAATTTCTTTCTACCAAAACAAAATCCTTAATTTCAAACATAGAACATATACGTGTGTTCAAAAGGAGGGTTCATAATTGAATTATAATTTTTTTTATTCTGAAGGCAAAAAATACAATTTTATCATATATAAATTTATAATTTAATGATTTTTAAGGAGATAAAAATTTAATTATCTATTTTTAATTGCATTCGCCCCTGTATAGAAACACCATAAAAATACTATATCAAGAAAAATGAGCCTGATATCTAAAAAAGCTCCGAGATAAGAACTATATTGGAAAGCCAATACCTCGATTCGAGTAGATATCATTATGAAGGGATAAAATTGACCAAAATTATAAAGAAGGAAAGGTAAAAGCGTCATAAAAAAATTATTGTCAAAATCTTACCTTACCTAAAGAAGGAATTGGAATTACCCTTTGTAATTTAAAATCTTGGTACTATTAGAATATAAAACTATCGACTCAAGATTTACACGTCAGCACTAAAAATAAATAAGAATTGCATAGTGCGATTTCAAAGAAATTTAAATTCTGGGATTGACTTTTAAATTGTCCATTCAAGAATCTGGTATGAACAAACATTAGAAAAAAAGAAAAAGAAAGTTGAACAAGTAAAAGTGACCCAAATCCATTTTGACAAAACATGCCTAACTAGTGGGTCATACATGGATACCCAATTTTCAGTCTTTCACACACTATTTTGAAGGAGTTAAGAAGATTGTGTTACAGATTAACTGTATAGAGGCAATTCATTTGTTGAGTGGTTATCCTTGAGATCAGAATTTGTTAGGTGAAGAAAAAGAGATTTACTGGAACGGATGGAGGAATTTCGAATGGTACATGCATCAAGACATAAAAATAGAATAGTAGATAATATGACCAATCTTGTCATGAGAATGGATGTTAAATGGAAAGTCTTTGACGAACATTGCTATGCGGTGTATGATATTATGATGGCTGAGACTCCCAACTCAATGAAAAGACAAAATAGATAAATTTCTATTTTATATTTTGATTTAAAAAAAAAATTAAAATTTCTAGATTTTATGTATAATATTTAATAAATTTAGATCACCTATAATGCTCTCTCTTATCTATATATAGATAATAATAATTAAAAAATAAAAATAAAACCTTATGATATGAAGAAATTGAGTCCATTCCAAGCTGGTGGGGCAATGTCAATTGATATTGTCTGAAATGACAATGAAATTAAGTCCATTCAGTTACCCCATCACTACACAATCATTCAACTCACTCATTTCTCTTTATACCCCTAATAATTGTATATTATATAATTGAATATTGTAACTTATATTATATATAATTGATTCAATTAAATAAATAAGTACTTGAATATTATCTCATATTTTTATTTGTTCATGTAATGCAAAAAAAATAACAATGTGATCAAGGGTGTAATTAAGGGGTTCACTTAGTTTCCGGCGATCAAGATAGTATGAAATTCTGGATTTCGATACTCATTTATTGTGAAGTCAAAGCAGAATAGCGACAAAGCTTTCAAAACCCTAAAATGAAACAACAGAAATCAAATACGCAATCACTTCAAACGAATTGTTAAATCAAACCATTAACACCAAATACGTCAAAAGGTTCGACACAAAACCCCCACCCCAAAACAATACCTTCGTTCCAAATAGCAAATTCACAGATTATTGGCGTTGGGGAGATCCCTATCCTCGATACGTTCTCCTAAAGCACCACAATCGCACGCATAAACAAAAGGTTCGCAAAAATTTCTAAAAGAGAGTTTACTTTGAACCAAAAACACAACCATGGAATTTATCAGGAATTAACGCTAAAAACACAATTCTAAAGCGATGAACACCCTTACTGATGACAGTCATGAAACGTACGAGCAAAACGGCAACAAACACCACAATTACAACTATAAGAGGCAAATAAAAATGATAAAAGAAAAACTCAACAAAAAGAAAGAACGAACAGAAAAATAAACGTTCTTTATGAAGAGGGAAACTATTCTAATTGATGTTAAAAACAATTTCACAGAAGAGAGTAAAATATAGACCTTATTGTATACTTAACATGCCTTGAACACCAGATCAGAGAACAAACATATGCTTAATCGTTGAACCACTGAGTTCATCGTTGATACAAATTAACGAACAATTAATTTTAAGCAGGGAATTCATCACTACGTCCCTAATAAAAGAAAATAACTTTTCAAAAGGGTGATTAAACCTCAAATCTCATCGAACAACCAGAGCACATGATCACTGAAACCGATACTAACTCATTGATAGGGTTAAACAGCCAAACAAAAAATTTTGAGGTGTTACAATACTACTATAATCAAGGGCAAAACCAGAAAATTTGGAGGGCCGAAATTAAATTGTATATTTTTACGATAATAAAAATGTAATTTTACCAATTTAATAGCCTATATCTTTATAATTTAAAGGATTAAATCAAACTTTCATTATTTTTGGATCAAAGTGTAATTTTACTATTAAAATTTTAAAAATTTAATAATATAAGAGGCCTAAATGAAAATTTTCTATTTTAGAGAGGTTAAGCCCCTGCCAGTCCCTTGAGTTCACCACTGACTATAACGTAAACAGTGAAAAATATTAAGATATTTAAATATAATTTTTCAATAAATAAAAAATATATAAAATCATTAGACATTAAATTATATATTTTTAAATTTTAGAAAAATAATTTGGATGGGCTTAAAATGAATTTGGTTTAGCTATTTAAATATATAAATAAGTTTAGATAAAATTTTAGACTCATATTTCAGATTGGACTAAATTTGAACAAATATAAAATATATTAATATCATACTTAAACTCGATCTATACCCGATATGATAACACTTCTAATTGCATCTTTATTGCTAGCTGGGATTAGGTTGGACACAAACCCAGATAGAGAAATGATAGCTAATTCACCCCCACAGCCTATGATGTCTGCCATTTGCCAAAAAAAAAAAAAATGAGATTCACAACATATTATCTGTCAAAACATGTTTTCTTCAATGTTTTTCATTTTTCAAAGAAATAAATGAAAATTTAGATTTTTACAGGGAAAATTATTTTATCTTTTTTTAGATTTTTTTAAAAGGGAAAATTCTTGATTTTATAAGAAAAACTTAAGTTTTTACATGAAATTGAGTTGTACATGAAAAATATGGATTTCATGTCAGTGGTTGAATAATTTAATTCCATATAAAAATCTGGACTTTTTTTTTTTTTTACAGTAAAATTAATTCTAAAAAAAAAATAAGTGATCAAAATGAAAATTTATTGAAGTTGAGTGAGTAAAATGTGTATGTAATGACAAATTAATTGTGAATGACTAAAATAATAAAAATATGAACAGCAATGACTAATAACAATAATGCCTAAATTACAAACTTTTTATTTGTTATGCCCAAAATAAAAACATATGAAAGTTGAACGACCAATTATATAATTTACCCTATACATTAGTTTGATCAATTTTAATCCCTAAACTTTTTGAATCGATTAATTTCAATCTATGCACTTTTCGAAATAAGTTTATTTTAATTCCAACCCAAATAGCAAAAGTTAAATCCATTTGTTTAAATTCAATTACCAGTATTGCATTATATGTACAGTTGTGAATTGAGTTCATATTTTCTAATTGAGTCATTCAAAATCTTTATACATTCAAATTTTGAAATTTCGCTCTTAAAATAAATGACGATCGTTAATCCATTAACTGAATTTTTAATGAACAATATATGAAATTAACAAGCCGACATGACATTATACATGATAAAATTTTTACCGTATTAAATTTAAAAAAAAAAAAATTTAATGAAATAATAATTTTAATTTAGTGAAGACCAAGACTTTAAAATTTGAAAAATACATAGATTAAAAATGACCAAATTAAAGTACGGGAATTAAATCCAGGACTTCTGCAAAGTATAAGGACTAAAACATAATCCAGCAACATGTGTTATTGTACATGAATCATAATTCAAAGGTTGCATGTAAATTTGTAGCATCAAAAATGAAAAGAAGCTTCACTTGAAACATGTTCCAAAACTCGAAGAACAAATCATTGAGGATGCTAGCATCCATTCATTGTTCTTAAGGCCTGAAGTTTGATTGCAGCCGAAGCTTCATCGGCATTCATGTTTTAACCTAACAGGAATCCATGTTACTTGCAAACTAATCCTTGGATATATTCCACTTAAAGTTCCTCAAAACAGATGCACACAAACAAAAACATTGATTAAATGTACAAAAATATTAGAAAGGATTCTCACCAGGTAGATAAGAAGGAGATCCACCCTCGATTTGGTTCTTTTTACGATTGAATATACTGCTGATATTAGGTAAAAGGACTTTTTTTGAGATGGAAGACCTCTCTTTTTCCAACTTATGTACCTGAATTTTCTCTGGTGGGTTCGGCTTTTGAAGTCTATAGTGTTGTGGGGATGATTCAGTAGACATTTGTGCTTCTGCTAGGATCCTGGATGCAGCTTCAGCTGTTTTTTTCTGCTCCCTTTCACGCCACCTACGGAGCTCTCCTTCCACTGCTCTCTTTGCTGCTTCAGCCATCTCAGCCCTCTTCAAAGCATCAACAGTTGCAACCTTCATGTCTTCGATCTCTTTTTGAGTCGCCTCTAACCTTTTGAGGGCCTCGTTTTCACTAGCCCTTATAGCTTCCACTTGAGCGATGGCAGCTGCCACTTTCATTTCAGCTAAATTATCGGATTCTTCCACTTTATGGCTCAAAGCCTCGAATTCTTCCATGGAGATAGTGACATTGGCTCCAGATTCCGAGGTCGAGGTACGTGCAGCACTTGTTCTTTCGGAAAGCATCTTTATCTGATCAAGTGCTCTTATCTCCGCTTCTTTAGCAATGTCAGCTTCTTCCAAAGCAGCTTTCAGTTGCTTATCGGCCTCCTCAAGTGAAATTCTTGCGGCTTCAGCTTCCAACTTTAATTTCTCGGCTTCCTTCTTCATCTCTGTTGCTTCTAACCGTGCATTTTCTGTTTCCACTGTTAACTGTTGGAGGGTTGCAAACATTTCTTCACATGCACCTCTTGTTTTCAATTCCTCTACAAGGAAAGCTTCAAGCTCGGATTTACTTTTCTGAAGCTTAACGTGCAGATTCCCAGCAACGGACTCCGTTTCTACGTCCTTCTCCCTCAGTTCTGAATGCTCTTTCTTCACATTCTCGAGTTCCAACTTAAGAGACTCCACCATACTTCTCAACGAGTTCTCTTCTTCAGCAACTTTTTGCAGTGATTCCTTAGCTACATCCAGTTCCAAAGTAACAATTCGTACAGACTCCAAATCAGAAGCCTTTGCATTTTCCATCTGCTTCTGCAAATCCCCAATCTGATTAACTGTTTCCAGCAGTTGTGCTTCAAAATTTTGTGTAAGTTCCGGGTCAAATTCATTCTTTAAAGCAAGCAACTTCTTTCTCGAATCTTCAATGGTAGCTTTATATAGTTCTTTCCGTGTGTCTTTTTCGGCAAAAAATTTAGATTGTTCTTGCTGTGCTTCAAGAGATGCAAACTTCACTTGTCCAATTGATCCTTGTAAAGATGAAATTTGCATAGAGACCTCCCCAATCTTCTCGATACTAGCCTTAGCTGAATGTTTAGCTTCTAACCTTAAGTCGATGGCCATAATTTTCGCTTCTAAGGATGCATCGCAGTCTTGATGAAGCTTCCTCAATCCTTGTTTCGCAGCGTCAAGTTCAGCAATCACAGCCATGTATTGCTCCCTAGATGTTTCCAAGTCCTGGCTCCGAGCATCATCAGGTCGCGGGAGAAAATCAGAATTTGCTTCCTCAATCTGCTTTGCCTGACTCTTTAGAGCTTCTGTAGCCTTGATTGCAGAATCCTTTGATTCATTAATGGTTTTGAGTTTGCAAGTCAGTTCCTCCACCATACTTTTAGCCTTTTCAAGCTCTGCGAGTGCTTGAATCTTCGTTGTCTTGGCATTTTCTAGTTGCTCCTTCAACTTGTTTAACTCCTTCTGAGCCACATGAAGTTGTGTCTCCTTTGCCACTACTCTCTGTTCAACAACAAAATAAGAAAAAACAGAGAATTAAACAATGTTGCCCCAACTCTTCCTTCTACCTGAAGCATTCGTGTTCGACAGTCCAACACATATTCGGACATGAATGTGGGGATAAACCTTCCAAGTACCCTTGAAATACATGCAAAGACTTGGAAAGAATTTAACATATTCATAATGGACACATACCCATATCCAACAATATCATATCCAAACATAAAAGCAAAAGAAAAACATGAAAATGCCATAATATAATATCCAAATCTCAACAGTTTCAAACTATGACATCTTGAAACAACATTTCAGGTTAAAAGAGAAGTTTGAAGAGTCATTTACCTCAGCAGAACAAGCTTTTGACTTTTTTATGGCGGGTTTTTCCCCGGAGAACGCACCTTCACCGAAAAGAGTGACAGCGTCTTTAACTGATTGAAAAGGCGCACTAGTATCAATCTCTCCAACCTCCACTTTTGCAGAGCCCGTGCCATTCTGGCATCCCTTTGCAACCATAATGCTTTCCTACTAAGAAAAAAATAGCATTAATCACAATACAGAACATCCAACAACCAAACATGTCTAAGTGGAAACAATGCAAACTATAATCTCAAGGTATTCAAGAACCAGTTGCTCCGGCTAAATCACGACCTAAAAAGGTAACATCGCCTGGGAAAAACCCTCACAAACCCATCTATAATAGCTTAAATAAGTAATGCTAAAGCACAATCACATCCTAGAGTAGCAACAACTTTCTTGCATAATCATTTTTCTCACATCTACATTGTTAGGATCCATAGTTAGTCTTAAAAGTACCTGTGTCCGACATCCATATCCGACACTTGAATCCAAGTAACATAGATTCATAGTTTATTAAGACAAAATTCCACAAAGTAACATCAATGAAACTGAGATTGCAATTTGAAATTACTTAATAGCATCAAGATTTCAACATCATAATAAAGAAAACACAATGAGTGAAGTTGACCATACCTTAAATATCCTTTTCAAATCTTCAAACAAATGGACAGCCTAATCCACAACACCAAGCTTTAATCTTTTTCCCAGAAAACCCTGAGTCAAGATCAAAGGGACTTCAAGAACATGACAAAATTGACATTTCAAGTCTTGATAGAAATAAGAAACGAAAAGAACCTAGTAAAAGCAAAAACTTGAAAAGCACAACAAGAACAAATTAACTTACTATATAAAAAGCTAAACCGAACAAAAGAAATATCATCAAAACTCAAAAGGGTAAAATCAAAAATCAAATAATCACCTTTCTCTAAAAGGCATTTATATCTTCATGATCGCCTTCCTTGATCTTCATTCTACTTTTTTAACTCAAAAAACCCTTTCAATCTTTCAACTTAAAATCCAAAACCCACCAAGAAAATCCAAACTTTTTACAAGAATCTCCCAAGAAAATGTGATTTAAAAAAAGGTCGGGGGGGGGGGGGAGCTTCTTGGAAAAGAAAATATTTTTTTCCTGGGTTTTAATCCAAAAGAGCTTTACTATCTTTCACTTTTAGTATTATTGAAGGATTCAAATAGTAAACTGATACAACAAGTTAGAGAGAGAGAAAAAAGTTTGAATATTCGAAAGCTGTCTTTGAGACAAAATTTTTATATCAGCAAAAGGCTGTTTAAGAGAGAGAAAAGAGGGAAAGACTGTTCCTTTGTTTTTCCTTTGATTGAGAGAGATAAAGACAAGGAAATGTGGTTTCCGAGGCTGTACTTTTTGGAGAGTGTTGTAGGTTGTGTTAAATTGAAAGGATAGTTGTGTCCGAAAGATATTAGTAAAGGAGTAGAATGGGGAAAGGTTATATGCCACGTTCAGTCCATCACTGGGAAGAAGAGAGTAGCGACAGAAATGAGGAAAATGACTAAAAAATGTTCAAAACTTGTTGGCTGATGCTGTTTCCTCTATGTATGATCTCTCTCTCTCTCTCTCTCTCTCTCACTCTCACATGCCATAATTTGTCTTCAATCCCTTTTGTTTTCTTATATTTATCTTTCTTTCTTTTGCAAAATTTTAATTACTTTTTTTATTGTTTTAGATATTTTTATTTTTAAAATTTTAAATTTTAGTTTTTATATTGATTTATTTTTTATTTTTAAATTTCATAATTCAAATCTAATTATTAACATTAAGAATAAATTTTAAAATTATATATATTAATTTTAATTTGGTATAATTATACACGTGAAGTTCTAATTATGATTCAAATGTGTACTTAAAATTTTATTTTTGATTTAATCATACAAATTTAAAGGAATAAATACATTAATTTATTTTTATATTAGATAAATATAATTATTTATGTATGAAATATATAAACATGAAATGATATTATATCAATAATTGTATTAATAATTTACAAGAATTGGATCAAATCAAAATTTAATGTATAAAATTGCACAAAATTAAAGTTTATGTATACAATTGCACATTAAACCGTGGTTTCATGCATAGTTATGAGATTTATCCCTTAAAATTATTTTATTAAATTCAAGTTCATTACACCATTTTTTCAGTTGCATTGTTATCAAGTATTTTTTTTGGGATAAATCTCAAAATTATATATAAATTTAATTTACTGTGCAATTGTATACAATAATTTTAATTTGGTGTAATTATACATGTGACACTCTAATTGTGATTCAAATGTATATTTGAAACTTTAATTTTGATTTAATCTTACACATTTAAAGAAATAAATTCATCAATTTAATTTTTATATTGGATAAATTATGTATGCAATATATATACATAAAATGATGTTATATCAATAATTGTGTTAATAATTTACAAGAATTGGATCAAATCAAAATTTCACGTAAAATTACACAAAATTAAAGTTCATATATACAATTGTACATTAAACTAGAGTTCATGTATAGGTTTGATATTTATCCCTATTTTTTCAAGGTAAATTACACTCAATGTCACTAAACTATTACTAAGTTTGTATTTAGATCACTCAGCTTCAAAAAGTTACAAAATGGCCAATGAACTATTCGAAAGTTTTCATTTAAATAACTGGATTGTTAAAATTGTTATTGGATGGCCTTCACTGTTTTCAACGCCTGCACCAATTGAAAACTCTCATTCTCCTTCTCTTTTACAATTTTTTCTTTTCATGAAATAACTTTGAACATCACGAATTTGCAAATCAAAATCTAAACAATTTTCTTCTTCAATCTCCAACACTGATCATCAAATCTACTTGGATCTAAATTATGCTCTTTTACTCGTCGATGGGTATATATCTACAATATTGATCGTCGAATTGTCGCTTAGAGTTCACTAACCAAACACTTTTTTAAAAACTTTCGAATAGTTCAATGACTTCAATAAAAACTTTCGAATAGTTTAATGACTATTTTGTAAGCTTTTTTAAATTGAGTGACCAAAACGTAAACTTACTAATAATTTAGTAATAACTTGTCCCTTTTTATTTCCAAACGTTTAATAACATTACTAATTGAATCTGATTTTAAAATTAAAAAAATAAAAAATTAAATTCTTAATAATAAAAATAGAGTGATTAAATTAGCACAAATACCTGTGTTAACCCTTTTTTTTATAAGGAAATTTCCCTTTTTTTTTGGTTATTGAAATGATTTGTCCATCTGGAGTAAATGATTGAGTTGATAGGGTGAAAAAGATGGTGAAAAAAAAATGAAAATCATTTGGATTGGAGGGAAAACTTTATGGTTAAGTGAAATGATGGGAGAGCAAAAAGTGTAAAAATGATAAATTATTTTGACATTTGATTGAGGGCATGTTTGGATAAGGATGAAGTAGCAACTTTCTTAAATACCCCTTGGTTGTCATGGGGGCAGCAAACACAACATAAACCCCTAAAGAGCCCTCAAGTAATTTCATCAAATTAAAGAATCTAAGCTTCATTATGTACAGTTCTTTCTCACTCTCTGTCTGCCTCAATTAGAAGCATCTTTGTCCAATGCCAAACCTTTAGGCTCCTCAATTGATTGTGGGGGCAGCAATAATACTCTTAAATGCCTCAAATTGCTCAATATAAAAAAGAAAAAGCATCACCAATGTCTCAATCTCAGAGTGCTGCAAACAGTTTGTATGACCTGTAAATGGACCCAACCCTAAGGATGTCATGCATTTCAGGACTTCTGACCATAACATATGCTGTAACTTCAACTTTCACCATTGCTTTTTACAAGAAATATGGTGACAATGCTGACTAAAAATAACTCTCCTTGATGACAAGAAAGAAGAAAAAGTAAAGAAGGAACCCTCAAAACTTGAGTTCAGATTTTGTCATCAAGTTTCTCATTCCTTTTACCCAATATTTAAATAAATTAAATTTTATATGTTAAATCAAAAAGTAAATTAATTTTTTTATTAAAAATTTTAACTATTCCTACAGTAAAAAACTAACATGACTAATAAATAACCAAACAGTTACACTTGATATGCCACATATATCTACAAGAACCAATTTTTAACCGTAAAAATGGATTATTTTTTTTTAAACAAAATCAATTTACTTTTTAATCTAATGTATAAAGACTAATTTACTTTTTTTTTTAGTAAAGAGGTCAAAATACAATCTAATTTCTAATATAAAAACCTCCACGGTACTTTTACCTGTCCAACACCAATATTCAACACATTCATGGACACAAGTAGTAGATATGATCTCCGATCCGAAGACACTCCAAAAGAACATAAACATATCAATGTCGGACACATACACATCCAACAAGTCAAACCAAAATCCGAGCAACATAGGTTAGCATGTCAAAAGGTAAGTCCACCTTCCTATTTCCTACCTAGCTGGATTATGTATTCTTTTCATTTCGGAGGGGGTAATTTTAGTTTATTAAAGTAAAGGGTATGTGTCCTAAAAACATGGAATGGATTACCTGTTATGAGTTTGTGAGATCGAAGCTATATGGGCTTATATTTCATTGCTAGTGGCAAGGGAAAGAGAAAATCAACAAAGACTGAAATTTATTGAGGTCGTAACATGAATATTTTGTTTGAATCCCACATAACTCTCATTACCCCAAGCTTTTTTTCAGCATCTTCAAATGAGGTACCTGTGGGTTCAGATGGGTAAGGTAGCTTCACCCATCTATCAGACTTTAGGTCAACCACATCGACAACACACGTCCCTGATTCCTCCAAGCTCTTTCCCCACCATTTGCCTTGCACCTGATGCACTTTTCCCTTGCCAATCTCCTGACCTCTTCCATCTACAAGCACTATAAACTGACCTGGCTTGCACTGAACAAATTCTTGAGCACCATAATCAACAAATTCTGGAGCCACTGGGTTTTCACTGGTGTTCATTCTCGACATGCTTCGAGTGCCTCTGGTATTCGATGGGGTAGTCTCTTGACCAGGACTATCAGGAGCTCTTAATGAATGGCCTTGTTGTGGCCCACCCTGCTTTCCCGCAAAAGCATTGTCAGGCTCTGGAGGGGGACGAGCATCCTTACTTAAGCGTGCCAGCCTAGCCTTCCGGTTGTTGAGCCTGATGGCAGTAAAATAATTAGTACCAATTGAACTTAAAAAAATGTGCAAAAAGACTGTTAATCAACAGAATCTATTAATTAATAAACATGAATTATACCAATCGATGCTTTTGAAGCAACAAAATACACGATTCTTACCATAGAACTCTTAGCATACCAGTTACTATAAGCTTTCTGAATTTCTGTTTTTTCCCCAATTCTTTATTTTTATGATTAAAGAAGCTACCTCATGATCTCAGAATGGTTTCTAGAACTCTTAGCATGTAAAATACTACAAGAGGTGTCTTCCTTACCAGTTCCTCAGTTGTGAACATGTAACCTCTGAGCCCTGCGAAACAACAAAACATGTTATTTCAAATGAATAAACAAATTAACTTTAGATCAAAAATAAATTTCTAGAACTATTTTACATACATGATGACTTAATTTATCAGCCCATGATTGTATCAAAGTAGTATTTCGTTGCATTTCAGGTTCATCCAGAAGGGCCCTTTCCATTATCGTCACTTGTTCATCATTCATTATAGTTCGCTTCCTTTTCCTTCTATGCTTTTCTTCAGTTTGAACAATTTCAACTTTTTCATCTTCTCGAACATCTGCATTTTCTCTGTGACGCTCTGCTAACTTATCAACTGCATTTTTACCCTTCGTGGAACTTGTATCCGACCCGCTTGTTTCAACGTTCTGCACATCTCTATCAATCTCTTTCAAACCACTAGGTGTAATAGATTTATCTTTATCATCTATCATGTCTTGCCTTGTTACATCATCAGCCATATGACTGTTTCTGACATAAAAATGCTCTTCTTGGAAAGCAGAATTCTCAGACATTTCTTCTTTCAGGTTACCATTTCGATTATTAAGATTTGGAGGTTCTCTTCTTAGTAATGGAGATGAGCAGCCCCCTAAACTTCGATCATCCTATCAGTTATAAAACATTGCTAAGTGTTGGATTTAAAAGATAATGTAAAATGAAAAATAAGGAAGAGATTTCATGTGCATCAATGCCAAAATAATAGCTTCTGACACTAAAGATTTCGATAGAAATGATATTATTATAACGAAGTTCACTGGTCCAAAATATAATTGGAGCTAAATCTGTCTTATGTCTTACTTTGTCCACCAATCAAACCTTTTTTGTCAAACATGGCTTGAAGTTTGAACCACCGACACTTATTATTTAAATTTGTTTTACCAAAATAAGGTTCTTAGATGTAATTTAACTGTAAAACAAATGAACTTCCAACATTCACTTATTGTTCTGTCAAATTGATTTTGAAAACTTGACTCCTCAAATCTACTTTTCTATATCTTTTAAAAGAAGCAGATAGTTTCAAAACGTTTAAAGTATAACAACGAAGAAAAATACCAACCACGACAGAGGGATCGAAGATAGGAACATTATATTAATCATTTATAAGATAAAGAAGGTTTACCTGAACTCGGTTTTCTTCAAATTCAGAATGATTCATCAGTGATCGTAATTGGTCAAAGAATACTCTGAAAAAGAACATTTAAGAAGATAAATCAATAATGTCGGACCATCCATAAACTCAAACAGAGAAGTGGGTAGTAATGATCTTGAAACATGGATCAATTTGAATACGGCAAACAAAGCCTCTGAAATGTGTTACACTTGCTAGAAAATTAAAATTGTATGGACAACCTTTTTAAGGATGTTTTATAAATGAACTATATCACTCATAGTAGCATATAAAAAAGATGGCACACTAGATATAATTATATTAGGGTTTAGTCAGTATGAACACTCATCTGTTGAATGTGGTGATTCAAACATTTTTGTGGTGTTGCAAGAAACCGGTGCTCGTTTATACAGGAAAGCATATTATAGCAAACTGTTACTAAGTTCTAATGCTACTTAGCAGGAATTTCATAAATAAAACATGAACCCCAGATCACCTCAAGAGCTGCAGATCATCTTCATTCAGAAAAGTAGGAATCAAAGATTCTGCATGACTTAACAGGGAACCTACATAAACAGGTTACTCGTAAGGAACAAGACAAATTTTGCAAAAAGTTAAAAAGAAACCAAGTTCAGCAAGATACTTACGCAGGTTCCTCTGAACAGCAGAAGCTTTATGCGGACCAGTGATGAAGGCATAACTCGGTAATAGCTTAGATGGATCCATTCGCAAGCACCCAAGAAACTTGTGAAGGAAGAGGTTCCTCTCCTGCTCTGTAGATTAAAACAGATAATTCAATTAACATAAAAGAATCCCACAAATTTTCTACAAAACTTGCTATCACTCAGGTGGAAATTTACCTTCACAGATGTTTGGAACAAAACAATGAAGATTTGCAATTATTTTGACAAATAAAGATGTTCTTTGATGCACATAGGAAGCCTGAGACATGTTACTGTTTGGGATAAAAGTGAATTCCAGATTTGATGTGTTCGATAGATCCGATGATGAAACTGAATCTAAAGCCCATCCAGCTGCAGCAAATACTTCATAATACAGGGTAGCATCTTCTTCCCTTACAGGGAGATCAGCAGAACACCACATGGACAGAAAATCTCCATGAGAGAGTGAAAATATTGCACTCAAAAATTCAGTCTGAAGGAGCATAAAAGAGACAGTCACAAATCTTACCATAAAGCATGCAGACAAGGGATAATAGAACACCAAATGTGTCAAATTTACAAGACAATCCAGCAAAAAGTTCGAATATTTTGCCACAAAAGTTTACAAGGTTTTTATCATCTGGGAATTACGCAAGTTTTGATAAAAAACTTGTAAAAGAGAAGTTATAGCTACCATATCTTTGAAAATAACATTCTACTAGCAGTCTCAGAAGAACTGATATAGCATCTCCAAAATCCTAAGGAGCAAATTTTGAAGTCTGATCATAATAACTTACGAAGTACACAGTGATGTATGATCGAAAATTTGAATCATCAGAGAAGATATCAGCTAGACGCATTGCATTAAGTTGAAGAAGCCCCATAGGATAGGTTCTATCAGAACTAGCACTGAGATGCTTGGGATTTTTACTAAGTCCTGTCTTCAACAACTCAAGGACCTGCCTCATTATGATTATTGTATTAAAGGCAAGCATCTAGGCAGACAATTCTGAGTACAATTCTCTATCCAAAAAGATAAAGAAAAAGCTGCATAACCATCCGAAAACTAACCTCATATGCAACAGTCTTTGCCAAATCCAGGCTTGCTGGAGAGCTGGCAACCTCATCAAGGTAAGAAATGCTTTCTGCTTCACACAAATGCAATAACTGCATAAATAGGTCACTTCATTTACATTAGTGCCACATTGAAAAAGATCTGTAGAAGATTTTAAAACATCTCAAACCTCCACATGTATAGCCAAAACAGATACCCAAGCCCAGGACTTACAATTGACAGGACTTTAGCTTTCAGCCTAGATAATGCAGCCACAATTGCGGAGGATTCTGCAAAATCTGGCGCATGTAACTTCAGGATGGATTGAGCCAGAAAAAGAATACCACCTTTGCCACAGAGTTCCTGAAGCAATACCAAAGATGAAATCGCATTGGTCTAATTAAAAAATGCAATTAATCCCAGCAGATCACAAAAATAGTCAATAAGTAAAGTCAATAGGACTCAAACCTTCACGGGTATCTCCTGAAGATCTTCCATACAATTATTAACAAATTATGATGAGTACGCTTTATTGAAACCATAATAATTTTATTGCCTAAATGAAAATTTTAAATTTTAGATCTCAGTTTCTTTTCACTAATAACCTTCCTCTTGTTTTCCGCAAGTGAATGACAGTAAATAAATAAATATTTTGGCTAAAACAAATTATGTCTACCAAGAAAGGCATGCAGGTAATACCTCTTAATACATTACTTTATAGCAGATGAATACATAAATGATATGCTGGTATGCAAACCTTATTCTTCAGTAAGCGCTCCCGAAATGGTTTTTGTTGGCACAACAACTGAAGGAACTGTAATGAAGCCTCGCATTGTTGGCAAAGATAGTTAACCATTGATTCAGTAGTTGAACTCAACTTGACACAAATTTCGATATGCTGAACAGATAGCTTGTTTTGGAGAAACCTGACAACTAAATGAATTGCTCTGCAAGCTACATCCATAAACATGTCAACCTGTAATGGAATTTGGATAAATTAGGTCAACAGACATGATGGATTGAAGATCTCAATAAGACTATATAGTATTGTCATGAATTGATAAGGAAGTGGTGAGTAAAGAAAATAAGTTAATAAAGGTAATAATTCCATAAATAACTTTATGTAAACCATCTCATTTTCCCTCAAATAAGTTCATAATAATGTCAACTCAGTGGTACCTTAGGATGTGCCACCATCACAAGAGCCAGATCTTGCCACTGTGAAGATATACATCCGGTCAATAGATAAAAACTACATGCAACAAGTGCAGAAAGCAAAACTGGCACAGGACCTGAATCATGGATGTCCTACAAAATGAAGCACGTTGGAATAAAGATAAAAACAAATTTGAGGAAGATAAGACATGAAGTAAAGGATAAAAAGAACCTGTCTATAATCATTGAGAACAATCAGCACATAAAAGACCAGATCAATCAGCTGTTCTGATACTTTTACATCATCAAGCAGAATCTGTAAACATTATAAAAGTAAAAAAGATTAGGAGAAAAAACCCCACAGTAACCAAGAATCTTCAAAACCTTCTATGTTATGTAGTAGATAGACAGGTGAACAAAGAAAAACGAGTTATAAGATAAAGTAAACAATGCAGTTATAGTACTAAGCAAGTACCATCTGTAATGACCATAGTTCTATCTTTAAGTTAAGGGCCTCCATAGGGCAAAGGTGCAGCTTAAACTTGAAGTCCTTTAGAAATTAGCAAGATGTTGCAAATTTATTCTTGACTTAATCAAGGATGTATGTTGATCTCAAGGTATTACTGAGGCTTGCTATCTATTTAAGCATTACAGTACTGGAGGCAGAATATAAGTTGTTGTTATCCAAGTTATATCTAAATAATATATTTCCGATCTTATAACTAAGTCCAAAGAACAAAATATGGGATGAAATAACACGAGGACAGTTTAAAGTTAAGGAGCTAAACTTATTTATCCTACAGTATCCCTCATAACCAAGAATGATTTCAATATTATAACTAAGATCAAAGTCCAAGCATTGAAATGAAAGAAATGAAAACAGTTTACAGTTAAGAAGTGACATATTTATCCTACACAGCAGTATCCCTCTTCCAGCCTTCATTTTGTTGTATTAACATTTTTCCAAAGAAAACTGAAAAGTACAGAGATATAATGTAATTGTCCCTTTATTGCAGTTCAATTTGTATCAAGTCCCTGTTATATTCAAGAACAAACGCAGCAAATAATGGAACAAAAAGAGAATTAAAATTATTAGAATATAAAAACAACCAGATGTGTAAAATTAGAGCAACCTGCTCAAGTTTAGTATGGCGAGGGGCTAATTCACACAAGGAATGCAAAATCCGGATGCCACATAATAAATATCTGAGCAGAGCTTCATCTCTATCAGATGACACAAGCACTGCAATAAGGTGCAAAGGAAGAAATCCTGCAAGTTTTTCCACGTCAATCTGAAAGGTAACACAATGCAATACGAGATGTTTCAGTGGAAAAGCAGAAGAATGATACCGTGACAATAATGAAATGAGGTGCTTGTACCTTTACATCTAAACCTTTTTCAGTAACAAAGTGAATGGTAAAACTTTCAGAGTCTCTCAGCAACTTATTAAGCTCCTGTGAGTTAAGCCCATGAATCTCCTTAACCACTGAAATCAAGTCAATTGCCTGCTCATAAAGCAAAACACATCAGAGAACCCAATGGACTCAATTTCTTTTTTTCTTTTTTATAGGTTAAAACACAGAACCAAAACGTTGGGCAAAGGGCAACTAGGGAAAAAGAGATGATATGCAAATTCAACATGCAATTTGGATAAGAACACCAACCTGTTCAACAGTGGATATTGCTTCTCCCTCGCCTTGCCTCATGTTCAAAACCCTAGCAGCAAACAATGTATAAGTAAAGGCTAAAGAGCATAGTCGGTACTAAACATGAGGTTCGTCCACATAAGATAACTACAGCGATTGTATTCCATTATTTAGAAGAGCTTGAACAGTCCCTAACAAAGAAGACAATATAACTATAAAGAATTCTCCACTTCTCAAACCAGCCAGCCATTGAAACTTAATAGTGCTCCAGAAAGTAATCCCTACTCCGTTTTCATCATTCCCATGTTCTTATTTTCACTACTATTCTTACTAAATCTTTCAAGAACGCTAAACATGCATCATACACCCAATTCAACCTAAAAAATAATATCACCAAAAAGAAAAAAAGCAGTGTGCACATGGTTAAACCATTCAATTATAAGGAATTCCTCACTGCTGCACCACAAACCAGCCATTGCTAAAAAAGATTCAACCTTGCAAGATTCAACATACTTATAATATAGCGTTGAAACTTCCAAAAGCATCCAAAATCAGTCCCTAACAATAAAAAATAAAAAATAAAGAAGGCCCTCCAATTCATCATCCCCGTGTTTTTTTGTTTCACTAAAACAGCTTCCAAGATTTCTAAACATGCATCTACACTTATTAAACCTAAAGACAAAAACATGTCGTTGACAAAAAAGTCAGCGTTTTGAAAAAAAAATGAATTAGAAACCAAAGCCCAAAAATCATTCTTCGAAGAAATGCTACATTCAACCAGTAAACCAACTCATACCCCGAATGAAACAAACAATAAGTGAAGGAAACAATAGAGGGAAGGAAAAAAAAAGAAACTTACCTTTAAAGGAAAACTTTGGGAAAACCCAAATTGAAACCGAATAGGAAAAAAACCCTAGAGAAAATTTTGATAAAAAAAAAAAAGAGAAGAAACGTCAAAATCAAAATTTGAAGAACCGCTAGCATTGGAGAGTAGCAGCCGCTCTTCGGATTTGAAGTTTGGGTAGCCCCAGCCCAGAATTCGTTTCCTTTGGGTTGTAATTTAGAGGGTGGATTTGTCTAAGAAAATCACACATAAAAGGAGCTTGTTGGCGATTGCATGAGAAGGTAAAAGTAAACAGTTCATATTTCAAGGTAAATTAAGTAGTGTAGTGTATTTATAAAAAAATAAAATGTGATTTTAGTGGTAAAACTATCATTCTAAAAGTCAGATTGTATTTTATTTTTCCTACCTTAAAAATGCATAAATTAATCTTTATACATTAGATAAAAAAGTAAACTATTTATTTTTGTTAAAAAATTCATCCATTTTTGCTATTAAAAACTGGTGTGCTTGATGGAATAACTTACTAGTTAAGTGTGACATGTCACGTATATCTTTTACTAGTATTCAGGGGCTAAGTTTTTAATAGTAAAAGTGGATGACATTTTTAACAAAAAAGAGTATCAATTTACTTTTTGATCTAATGTATAAGAATTAATTTGTCCGTTTTTTGGAGTGACAAAATACAATCTGACTCTTGATATAATGAACCCTATAATATTTTTACAAGTCTAATTTATATGTGAGTATCTTTTTTCTAAATTTAACCAAATATAAATACCTTTAAAATAATATTTAGTATATATTTTCCTCAACTTCTTTTGTGAAATCGTTTTGTATTTTTTTTTCATAAAATTTTATAAATAAGAATGATTCCTACAAAAAGTAATTAATATAGAAAATGAGATATTAATAAATTTCATTCAATCATTTGTAATGCATATATATAATAATTATTATTGAGCATCTTCACATCCACTCTACTTGGGTTATAGAGATTAAACATTTGTTAGTTTTTCTTTTAGAACCTGATAGTTGTTGGTCATAGTCTATATAGATTGCACTCTCCATTGCCTTCTCACATACCACTCATATTCACCATCTTTAACTCTAAGCTAGTTGCATCTAGATACATGCTTCTTTCCCACTCACTTGCCCTCCCAAAGTTTCTACAATTTCCCACTCTCATGCTTCTTTAAATTGTGTGGAAATTGTGCAGGTTTATCGTTAGTAAGACTTGTATCAGGTGGGTTGCAGATATCTGTACAAGTTATTGTTCTGTGCAGCTGTGATGATGATAATCCAAATGTTGGAACTGCTTCTAGCGATGGTGACCTACAAACAGACATTTATATGTGTAATAGATGTGGATCACTTATGGAATTCACAGTTAACAGCGATATGGGTTCTAACAATTAAGGTTTCAGTTCTACCAGAAAAGCCTTTCAACCTCTAATACCACATATTGAATTCACAGATATAGTATGTGTGTTTATCTTTTCTTCTCCCCCTCCCACCATAATTAAATCTTAAACCACCAAAAAGGCAATTCCAAAAGGACATATAGCAGCCCTATAGATCTTATCTTTGTTTAAGAAAGCATGGTGAGGGGTTTGAATGTACTTGTGAAAGCTCATATACGTGCTAGACTTCATCAAGATTCAGTCAGTGGTGCTTGAACGCAGCAAAGTCATTTCTTCTGAGAAAGAACGGATTCAGTTAATAACAAGAATACAAATATGGCAGCAATCCAACAATGGAGGGTATGAAGTTTACTTACACTCGGGGGTTTGCTAGGATCCGCTCTGGGTTTATCGTGAGCATCAGCTTCCGCCGGTGACTCGAGTTTGCTATGACACTGGGATAATATCTTACCGAGTGTGTTAGCTATGACACTGGGATTCTATTCTAGATAGGCTATTGTTAAGAAGCCAAATAGATTTTTTTTTTTAAGTCTTGAAAAAAGAGGTGTGTAACACCCCTTACCGAGCCCATACTTAAACCCGAGTAAGGAACGTTACATTTTCGCATCAACCTAATCTTTACAAGTTCACTTACATTTATATCTTAATTTATTAATATCATATCCATAATGTACTATTCACTAAAACTTCAACTATTATATGGCCTATTGGATTAACTTTCATTTAAATTCACACAACTCTTATTACTAGACTTTCATGACAAATAAGCCTACTGCGCAACAGTCACGTTTTTATTTATGTCTCATTCATCGAAATTGATAATCCAGTCTCATTTGAAATTCCTGAAACTAGACATCCTGTCACTAATAAATTTTTTTATCATAATTTACAAGTGGAGCAAGTTGATAACCAGCCATTAGCTAGAGAAGAAATGATGCTACTACTCATACATCATTTACTCTAGGAACAACAAAGGATGAAATTGTAGGCTGATAAACATAGAGTGGACTGCAATTTCAGATTGGGGATTAGAACTGCTCAAGTCTGTAGAATTTTTTAGTTGATAGGCAATTTAAAAAGTTGTCTCCCAGGTATTTTGGCCCCTACAAGGTGGTTGACAGGATAGGAAATGTAACCTACAAGCTAGAACTGCCTGCTGAATCCCAACTCCACCATGTATTCTCTGTGTCCCAGGTAAAAAGAAATATAGTAGATCATCAACAGTCAGGGTCCCAAGTCCCAACAATCAATACCAAATGCAGCCCCTGGGATGGAACCAACATTTGTATTGGCTTGAATGAGGGTTAAGAGAGGGAACAAACCTACTATACTGGTATTGGTGCACTAGACCAACTCCTTCCCTGAAGTTGCGACCTGGGTGTACTTGTATATGTACAACAGAAGTTCCCAAGTTTTAGCCTTGAGGATAATGGTGTGGCTAAGGGGAGGGAGAAGTAATCAATTAAGTAGTTAATTGTGTTGTCAGTGTCAATTGGCACTTGATGATTAGTGGGAAATCTATTGAACATATTCAGGTTAACTTAACCCAAAATCAAGCTGATGGGTGTAATTTATTTACTTCATATTGTTTGGAAATAGCGAGATGTGAAAGAGTTTTGGGCAGCAATTTCTGCCTGGTGGATGGATAGGCTATACAACTTAGAGGCATGAGGCAGGCTTTCGATTCATCAAAGATCCAAGCTTTACTGTAGAAAAAGTAGCCATAGCTTGGGTTAAGATTAGGTAGGATGTGGGTAAAAATCGGGCATGACGAACATAGAATAGGAATGTTTAACTAATTTGAATGTGCAGAATATGTAGGCCTCTGTCTTTCATTTGTCCGACATTAAGTGCTCCCTTGTGCATCAAGATACGCATCTATTAAGAAAAGTAACTTTTTTTTGACTGTTAATGTTGGCAGTAATGCAACCATAGCAGTTGCAGGAGAAGATGCAACTATTAACTTCTCCCAATCTGTTTTCATTTTACAGATAATGAATTAAATATCCAAATACGAATTCATTATCTAAGAAAAAGGAATAATACACAAGAATATGGTAAAAATATCATGAAGATCTTTATACTAAAAGTCCGGTTATATTTTGCTCTCTTTAATAAAAAAATGAACAAATTAGTAGTGGTATGCAAGGTCAAAGAGAAAAAAAAAAATTTGTTAAAAATTACATCAATTTTTACCATTAAAAACTGGTACCTGTACATCAATATTAGTTATACGTAGTACCTCATATGTACCGTTAGTCACATTAATTTTTAATAGTAAAAATGAATAAAGATTTTAATAAAAAAAATAATTTATTTTTTAATTTAACATACAAAAATTGCTTTACTCTTTTTTTTTGTTCTTTAATCTCCGTGTTACTTTTACTCAAGAATAGTATTTGTGGTGATTTAAGACAAGGGCACACGTGGAAGTTGAAACATGGAAGGATTGTAAGTGATGTATGATGAAGTCTGACAGAATGTCAAAGAAGAGAAGAGTTGACCGGGCATCTTGAGGGTGAGCTACCGGCCAATCCTTCACACATTCAACAGCGTTGAATTCTTTAATAAAATCATGCAGCTTTGATGGATGTGTTTTGATGCATATATGCAATATATAAATAATATAGCTTAACAAATAAAATGTAGACCCCCAAACATTTCTCACTTCCCCACCCACCGCCCCTTTTTTTCTTTATTTCGACCTCATCCAACATTGTTAAGCTGTAGCACAAGAAGCACTCAGCCTTTTGCTTCTTTTTTTTCTTTTCTTTTAACCTTATTTTTAGCATTTAATTTGTGATGGAGTAAACGTGTAATAAAAAAAATGGGTCGGATTCCATGTTGTGAGAAAGACAATGTTAAAAGAGGACAGTGGACACCTGAGGAAGACAACAAGCTCTCTTCTTACATTGCCCAACATGGCACCCGCAATTGGCGTCTCATCCCCAAGGATGCTGGTCTGTCTTTTGTTCTTATCACCCAATGCCTTGGATTGCAATGCAATTGTGTTCTTTTTTTTGTTGTTTTAAAAGTAAAAAAATTGGGTTGGGGTTGATTTTGCTAGGTCTCCAAAGATGTGGGAAAAGCTGCCGATTGCGATGGACTAATTACCTTCGGCCGGACCTTAAACACGGCCAGTTCTCCGATGCTGAGGAGCAAACTATTGTGAAGCTTCATTCTGTTGTTGGCAACCGGTAACAAATCGCTAAACAATGGCTTCCTCAGACAAGAAGACCAGATAAAATGCCACCCTATTTCAAGCTTCTTTTGTTGTTTTATTAGCTCATGTTTTGGGATTAGTTGTCTAAATTTGTGCCACGTTGCAGCTGGTCCTTGATTGCAGCACAGTTACCTGGTCGGACAGACAACGATGTTAAAAATCATTGGAACACCAAGCTGAAGAAGAAGCTTTCAGGCATGGGTATTGATCCTGTGACACACAAGCCTTTCTCTCACCTCATGGCTGAGATAGCCACTACATTGGCACCACCGCAGGTGGCTCATTTAGCTGAAGCGGCACTCGGGTGTTTCAAGGATGAAATGCTCCACCTGCCAACTAAGAAACGTATCGATTTCCAGCTTCAACAATCCAATCCAGGACAAGGGAATAATACTACAGTTCCTTACAGCAAACAAGATGAGAAAGATGATACAGTTGAGAAGATCAACCTGAATTTATCAAGGGCTATACAAGAACCAGACATGCTACCCTTGAATAAACCATGGGAGTCTACTAGTACAAGAGCAACATCGGCTAATTTTGAAGGGGGTTGTGGTGTTGTCCCTACATCTGTGACGGGATATCATCATTATGGCCCATCATCTTTTGCCAATGAAGGGGGCGGTTCCGGCTCACCATGGAGCCAGAGTATGTGTACGGGAAGATCATGTACCGCAGGGGAACAAGTGAGGTCACATGAGAAATTAAAGGATGAAAATGGTGAAGAATTTCAAGGTGGGAAAGAAATTAAGAATGCAACAAGCATATTCAATACAGATTGTGTGTTATGGGATATGCCATCTGATGATCTTATCAACCCTATTTATAGAGAAGCCTTTAACAACAAAGAATAATAATGCGGGCAAGAATTTCTATTACATGACCAACAATAAACTTCTTTTGGGGGGGGGGGGGGGGACAAAAGGTTTGGCAATGTAAATAAAATCATGCTATAGTTCAACCATCAACTATGATAGACTAACCTGGACATATCATATGGGACTGATAACATAGAAGCTGCCAAATCAAATACCACTCCAAGTACAGATGCCACAGAGTGTCCAGAATTTCTATTCCTGCATGAATAATATGATTACAGCAAACTGAAACCAGGACATAGTACACAGGTGAATGTGGATGCATGTACTTCATGTGTAAATATCCTTATTATTGTTCAGACTCTTCATTTTTCATGAAGCACTCGTTTCCGACACATATAAAGCATAACACCTCTTCTGCTTTCTTTTTGCTGGACACTGGACTATGCTTCCTTAAGAGAAAGAAAATGAATTTTTCTGAGAACTTAAACCCAAATTTGATCATATTCGGTGTTTAACCCGGCCAGAAAGTCGTAAACATGTCTTTTTCCACAAGCTGCTAAAACTTAACCACTTCTCCAGTACAGTCTACTTGGAAGTCTTGGTAATAATCTAGCTCTTTCCATAAACAGCTCAGTTGAGAAAAATACTAAGAAATTGACATCTCACCTTGGTTAATGTTGTGAACTTTATTGCGGATTTCAAAAATCTGAGCATCATTCCCAACTTGTGAGTAGGTGAGAGCAGCTGCATTTCATATTTTTTCTGCATAGTCAAGTAACAGATATGTTCTGGAAATATGGGGTTGCATAGAGTTGATAACCCAAGACATAACAAGAGAGTTATCTGAGTCCCATTGATTGTAAGTGGAATAATTCACAACGGACTTTTTCAAATCACCAGTAATATAATCCTGCAGTCCTCTAGCTTTGATAAACAATAAGCATAATCGTGACCATGCGAGATAATTGTGCCCATCAAGTTTTATAGGATTGATTTGTAAAGAGGGGTTATCATAAAAGGAGGACCCATGAGGTTGTACTGTGATAATAAATCAACCATCAGTATTTCTCATAACCTTGTTCAGCGTGATCGAACAAAGCATATTGAAGTTGATAAACATTTTATCAAAGAGAAACTAAACAGTGGTCTGATATGCACTCCATTCGTTTCAACCAAAGATCAGTTGACGGATGTACTCACAAAGGGAGTAACAAGCACAATGTTTCAAGATATTATTAGTAAGCTTGGGATGGAAGATATCTATTCACCAGCTTGAGGGGTAGTGTTGTGAACAGCTGCGATATCTTGCAATAATTTTAAATAGAAAGTGACGTATGTAGATGAGAGGCAAGCTTGCTTGGGCTGAAGAGTGGCACATATTACCCAGCAACTCATCCATAAAGGTGTTGATTTATATGCTAGAATAGGAAATTTTCATCCATAAAGGTGACTGGTGGACTGGAGGAAAGAAGGAGTTGAAGTTCACATACTGACACTGAATGCCGCAGCAAAACTGCAGCATAGGACCTACGAGATTGGGCTGAGATGTTGTCATATGATTGTTTATTCATTCAAGTAACTACATGTTAAACTTACAAATGCATGGCTATTATTGGTAAGTAAAATGACTTAATTAGTCAATTTGAGAAGAAGTAATAATTGATAGATACACAACTTGAATGGTACATGTTGATGTCGATATCAAGAGATAATTATTGCATGCATAATCTTTATGAACGATGCCTGAGAAGGTGATCTTGATATTAATTATGCATAGATATATATGAAGCAACTAAAAGATTAATGTAGGACTTCAAGATAAGCCTACAGCTCGAAGAAATTGGATTAATAAATTATCATATTGTCATGCATTAATTGTAACATTTTATCACATTGTTTTCAATGATTAAATGTTAAAAGAGAAATGATTATTGTAGCCTTTCATGTCATCGTTGTTGAATTTGTAGTTTATTTTTTTTACTTTCATTCTCTTTTGTGTTGTTATTTAATTTATTTTGCATGCTTAGTTTAGTTAAGTACTTAATTAAATCCTCACATCCAAATCTTTATTACTCACCAAAGTGTTTAATAATTAATTTTGCTGTTATTGATTCACATATACAGTTTAATAATTAATTACTTGCACATTATTCGAAAAATCGCAAATTCAACGAATAATGTGCTGCAAGCTTAAACCTCTCTTTGGAATTTACAAACTCCTCCAATGTACTTTTCAAAGCCAATAAAACTGGCATCACACATTCTTGTATCAACCGCTTAGATGTACAGGCAAAGTTTTAGTAAAATGTATCACTTCTTAATAAAGAAAAGTTATTCATGTGTAATTCGGGGATCATAACCCTAATGTATAATTTTGGTACATTAGCCCTAATTTTTAATCAACCCATCATTAATTAAAAATTAGTTACTAGAGTATCTACACATATTTGACCCACACTTTATTTAATAATTAAAGCTCAGTAAACCTTAACTAAATTAGATCACTTTTAATTTAGACTAACATATTATGATAGTAAATAATAACATGTAATTACTTTTGTTATATATGTGATGTCCATATTTTTCTACAATGATTAATTTGTTAGCCAAGCTCTGAAAAGAATAATTCTCGTGATTTTCTCTGGAAGATGTGATGTGTAGTGAACTAACTAAAAAGTTGACTAAAACAACTACAATACGAGGAAGAAACTTTAGGGTTGGCCAGATTCTTCTTCAAATGGGAGCAACAGCAGGATTGAAGAAAAAAAGAAGGTTATGATGTTGCTGATATTTTTCATTCAGTCTCACTTCCTTTCAAATTTGTATGGGTAAACATTGCTATTAGTTTAATCAAATTACTTTTGTATGTTGAATGTAACATTTCTGCGAATTCATTTTTAATTTTGAATGGTTTTGGGTTCTAATCCTTTTTTTTTTCTTTCTAAAAAGCCGCTTTTTTATGAACAAATTAATTACATTGACGATTTAAATTAGTTATATTGATGGTGTAAATTGAACAAAAAGTAGCGGATAACTAATAAATTAAAGTGAATAAAAAACACAAATACTTTAAAGATTTACAACTAAGTGATTACAAATGAGGGATAAAACATGTATTTATAGTTGAGCTCTCTCATATTCAATAGTATAGATTGAGTTACATTGACGGACAATATTTGTGTCTATTTACAAGATGAGAGTCCAAGGCATTTAAACTCTATACATCTTTATCCCTTAAGATTTACCTTAATTATCTTGACAACTCTAGTTTTATTGGAGTGCTTTACTGAGCCACCAAAGCTTTAGATGAGCTTCTCTGTATGTTTCACGAGTTGGATTAGTTCAAGCGAGTCAAATGAATCTTATTTAATCAACTGACATTCATGGAATGTTATGTGCGTAATGATCACAAGCTTTGATCCTTATGTTAAATACTTGTAAAATGACGAGTTATTTAGGGTGTTGGGATGACTGTTGGGCTAGATATTCGTTGGTCGTCATTTATCATTGGGGAGCATCAGCTTTGATTTGGTCCAACCACTTAAAATTTTCAATTTATACACTTCAAGCCCCAGTCTAACTCTACTAAACTTTACCCTCTCCTATTTTCTATGGTTAATATCTGTTATAATTTTTTATACTATTTTGTAAATTTAAAATCTAGTATCTTTACTTTTTAGATTTTAACATTTAGGTTTAATTTTAATACGGTTGATTTTTTTTAATTTATTGGTGTGACTTTTGAAATAAGAATAAATTCACTTGGTAACTATATAATTAAAAAAATAACATTGTAATGAATCTGATTTAACAAAATAATTACATGTAATAATATTTATACTTTTCATCATTAATAAAATATAATATTGTGTATGGAACATTTTTTTCGACACATCACTGTCTTTCACCTTTAATTGATAATATCCCGACTTCAGGTCAATCTTAGAAAAGACTGATGCTTTTTTTAACTGGTAAAACAAACCATCAATACGAAGTAAAGGGTATCAATTCTTGACCGTCAACTTATTCAGTTGTCGATAATCAATACCAAGTCACATTGAACCATCTTTCTTTTTAACAAAGAGGACTGAAGCTTCCCTAGCGATATACTAGGACGTATAAAGTCGCGGTCAAGCAAATTTTGCAATTGTACTTTTAATTCTTTCAACTCTGTCGGAGTCATTCGATACGGGGAGATCGATACCGAACTCGTATCGGGAAAGACTTCAATTGCGAACTCAACTTCCCTATTAAGATTATTATAAAAAATTAATTAAAAATTTCATGCTTTTTTTAATGTATTGTTGAGTTTTATTTTGAGTAAATCTTTTATTTGAATATGTGGGAAATGATTGTATGAAACAGGGGCGCCACATCATCTGGCATCCCTTTCCAATTATTCAACGACAATTCAATATATTTTTTTCAATCTCATTGATACATAATTTTTAAAAAAATTTAATATGAATCCCAAATTCAAACTTTGAACTCAAACTTTAAACCCTGAACCAAAAAGGTAAGTTTAGAATTTAATGTTTAGTGTTTTGGGTTTAAGATTTGGGTTTAAGATTGGATTTGGGGTTCAAGATTCAAGTTTGAGTTCGAGTTCAATTTCGAGATTCGGATTCCAAGTTCAAGCTTTAGACTTAAAAAAATAGAATGTGATACAGAATGACGTGACACTCCTATTTCATACTATCTTTTCACTAAATATGTTTAGTTTATATGAAGATTTTGATTTTTATTAGGATTATTATAAAAAGTTACTTAAAGAATTTTAAAATAATTTTATGTTTTTTTTATTGTTGAGTTTTATTTCGAGTAAATCTCTTATTCGGATATATTTATTTTATATAAAGAAGTTGATTTATATTAGGATTATTATAAAAAGTGACCTAAAGATTAATTAATTTCATGCTTTTTTTTAATACTAGATTAAATTTTTTAACAATATTTTAATTTTAGTTCGGGTTGATTAATTGAATAAAATTAATGTGTAACATTTTATTTTTGTTTTGATCGTTGGATTCGAATTATAAGGTATCACATTTGTTGCCGGAGCAACTACGATCAAATTACCATTCGATTTACAACTTTAAACGTTCCAATATTAAAAGACTAACATACAAAACAATTTGCATTCATGCTTACTAACTTTCAACATTCCAATATTAATTTTCTTTTAACAATATTTTAATTTTAGTTAGGGCTTATTAATTTAATAAAGTTAACGAGTAATAAAGTAAATTATATTTAAGATCATTTTACAATAAAGTATATCTCGTTTTGATCTTTCTATTTTTTTTTTCAATTTAATTACTCTAATTAAAATAATTGTCTGAACTAGTGATCGCGTTAAAATTTTCCTAATACACTAATGAATTAATGTAGTGTAGTGAAGAGTTGGACCGCTGTGGTTCTCATTTTGGGTCTTCTCTTTCACCACCCAACAATAAAGAATTTGACCCATTGATGGAACTTCTGTTTCTTCATTGAGTTTGAGACTACTTTTTTCTTTTAACTCCTAGATGTTCATAGTTTCTCCTTTGAAAGTGACATCTCTAAACTTGAGTTTGTTTCAGCATGGTCGGACCGATCGGTCGAATGGATTAATTGGATCGAAAATTAATTTGAAAAGTAACTTTGAATCGATAATTGGATCGAGTTTCTTTTTATATTTTTTAGTTTTTAATAATTTTTAATCGGATTGATTGGATCGATTAGATCGGTGAACTGATGATCTGGTCAGTTCAATCATCGGTTCGGTTAAAAAAACATTGCTTGAGTTCTTATTAATGTAACCAACATTTGTATTTTTTGTAGGTTAAATGCTCAAGTAACATCCGCGTTTTTGAACCGGAGTTGGAATAGTAATAGTGTCGAGTTAAGAGTTAGAATATGTGGTTAAAATAAGAAGATTAGGAAAATTTAAGGATTAATTGGAAATTGTGAGAAAATAGGAAGGACTAAATAGCAATTTATCCAAATTGAATTATGAGTCATCATGGGAATTAGATTGATTAAGGAGGGGCAAAAGAGTAATTTGGTGGAAGATATTTTTGGAGGCAAAGTTTTGGGCCAAAGTATAAAGTTGGAAAGCCTAGGGACTAAAAGTGCAATTTTACCATTTTTATTAAAAGAGAGATATTTTTGAAGAAAAGTCTAGAGAAATTGAGAGATGAAAAATCAATTAAAAGATGAGAATATCATATTTTCTTCTCATAATCAACCGTCCATGCCTATATCCCCTTTTCCAACTTTTGCTTTTATTCCAATTTAGTCCCTTCACCATTGTTAAGCCCTCCAAGCTTCAAAATCCTCCATTTTCTTTGAAATTTCCTTAAGAGAGGCATAGAGGGAAGTTAGTAGACACCTTAATATCCTTATAGAGTCCACTTTGAAGTGTTAAAGTGGATAGGGATTGAATTAGAATTTTGGAAATTCAAGAACAAAGAAAGAGGGAAGAAGGAGAAGGACCAAATTGAAGAAAAAGGAAAGGAGACAGCTAAGGTGTGAGAAGAAATTATCTACAAGTAAGGTAAGTACTACAAGTATTAAAAGACTTAGTAACAATTAAGTTAAAGTGTTTATAATTTTAATATATGTGATTAATCATGATGAAAATGAGATGTTTAATTATAAGTATGATAATTATGTGTGATTGAATGAAATTTAGTATAAAGAAGCATGAGAAAGAAATTAATCTCATTGAAACAGTTTGGACAGAACAGAGGACTAACTTCGAAAATTCGCCAAAAATTGTATAAAAAGAGTTAAGAGTTTAATTAAATATCTAATTAAAGCTTATTGAGTGAAGTTTCATATGGAAGAAATAATGAAATAAAAAGTGTTGGAGCCCAATTTTGACCAGGCCCCTTTTAATTTATTTTAAATTTAGATTTATTTTAAATTTAAATTAATCTTAAATTTAAATTTAATTTAAATTTAAATATAATTTCAAAATTAAAAAGTCCAAAAAAATAACAATGTTATTCAAAGCATTGAATACTTGCAAAGGTACATTAAATACACGCGTTAATTATTCGGCTGTTCATTTTGTTGTTTGTTATTCAAGCCTCAAAACGCTTTCATTATCAATGTTATGCATTAATGTGCCTATTAAACTTTTTGTTGCTATCATTTATTATCCTAAATCATTCCAAATGTTTTAACATAAACATATACATACTAAATTATTATTCGCTATTAATTTTGGCTATCGGTTTCCACTAACCCGCATTAAATATACATTATATATTAAATAACTTCATTGATTTTGATAATAATAGTCTCATTAAAGATGATATTTATTAAATAATTAATAATATTATTAATAATTAATAATAATAATAAAACCCGAAAGGCCAGAAGACTTATCTGTCCACCGTTGCCGAGGCTTCGTGCCGGAGTTTCCTCTAAACATCGCTGTCGTCGACCGTGCGTCCCTAGGCTTCCTCTCCGTGGATTCAAACATAGCAAATCGAGGTACAACCCCCAAACAAAAAAAGGAAAATCAAAGGGTTTAATCTTGATAATGGGGTTTCAAAACAAAAAAAAATGTTTTTTCTAAAAAAGGGACCAACGCGACTTTGAAAAGATCCGGGAAACTAAAATTCAGATCTGTTTTTTTAAAAAACTTTTTTTAAAATTTAACGAAAAGAAACTCTTATCGGCGGCGACGGAGGCGCGTGCACCGGTGGATACAGTCGACGACGGTGTACAGCAGACTGCGACGTGGGGAGGCCATACGTGGCGCGCGTGATGTCCCACGCGCAGGATGACGATGGCCGGAAGCCGGGTCGGCCACGAAGGAAAGAGGAGAGAGACGAGAGGATTTTTTTTTAAAAATTTCAGAGGAAAGGGTTTTTTTTTTTTAAATGAAAGAAGGAAATGAATTTTTTTCTAAAAGAGGTTATTTATAAGCCCTCGAAACGGTGCCGACCCAACCCGACTTAGGATCCGCGTGTTTTTTAAAAGGGGGTTATTTATGCATTCGATCCTTCCGCTTTTTCTCAAATTTTCAATTAGGTCCTTCTCGTACTTTTAATTATTTTTAAATTAGCCCAATGATTTTAAGATTTTTTAATTTAATCCTTTGACCTTTTGAAAGCACCAGGAGCCGCCACGTGTCATGATTTTGGCTTATTTCTGTAAATGGTCCCTTTTACATTTAAATTGTTTCAATTTAATCCTCAAATCGAGTTTTTATTTAATTACAAAATTGACCCAGAAATTTCTCATGGATTTCAAACTAGTCCTCTGACTTCAGAATGCCTGAGGGACTGCCACGTGTCACCTATTTTTGGTTTTATTACCCCGGAGGTCCCTAAACCGTCCATAAATTCCATTTTTACCCCCGAACTTCAAAAAATTCCATTTTTACCACCGAACTTCCAAAAATCCCATTTTTAACCCTAAAATTTCTAAAAATTCCATTTTTACTCCCAAACTTCCAAAAATCCATTTTTAACCCCGAAATTTCTAAAAATTCCATTTTTACCCCCAAACACCCAAAAATCCTATTTTTGACCCCGAAACTTCCCAAACTTTCATTTTTACCACTGAACTTCCAAAAATCTCATTTTAACCCCAAAACTTCCCAAAATTCCATTTTTACCACCGAACTCTCAAAATTACCCTTTTACCCCAGAATGTCTAAGAATTTCTTTTTTTAAGACCTCGAATTTTCCCAAAATTATCGTTTCGCCCCTCGAGAATCCAAAATTACCATTTTCTCCTCGGGTATCTGAAAAGTCTCATTTTGAACTCTGATTGTATCGTTCTTCTTTCTCATCAACATTTGCATTTATTTTTAATTTATTATGCACTCGTATTCTGCATTTTTTATTTTCCGCAAATAATTCATCTGCTTATTCATCTTGCTTCTTGTTTTTTAATATCAATTATTAACAGCTTATTCGTATTAAACTCGCATGCTTGTTTTCAAAATTGTTTTTCATAAAAGCTTTAAAATCGAGGAATATTCTTTTATTTCGAGTTTCGAAAATTTGTGCCTTAACTCACTAGGTGCAAATTTTCTTCAAATCGAAACAATCGAATACCCTTAATCGAGGCAATGTTTCCTTATCTTCGATTCCGAAATATTGCGCCTTAACTTACTAGGTGTAACCTTTCTTCAATTCGAGATAATCAAATATCCTTTTCACAAATAAAAAAAAGGGTTTTACAAAGGAAAGCTCGTTATTTCTAGATCTCGAAATGTCATGTCCTAACTTACTGGACGTAACTTTCTTCCTCGATCACTTTGAAATAGCGAAATTTCCAAACAAACCCGATTTCTTTTAAACTTGACTCATGCATTCAAGGATCGTATTTTAAACTTTATTCAAGCTTTTAAATGTTACAAATTAAGACTCGAAAATAATCAATGCGGTACCAATCTTGGGCATATGAGGATGCTAATCCTTCCTCATGTGTAACCGACTCCCGAATCTGTTTTTCTGGATTTCGAAGACCTACATGTTTTCAAAACGGTTTTTTAAAACGTTTTGTGGTGATCTAATCACACCGAATAAAGGATTGGTGGCAACTCCCATTATTTTTTGATTTTAAAATAATTTTTCGAAACTCATCGTTTTCCAAAAAGTGGATGGTTTCGACAGCTGGCGACTCCACTGGAGACTTTAAAATAAACGAGAGTCAAGCCCAAATTGATTATTTTTGGGTCTTCTTTAGAAACTTTTAAACTTCAGTTTTGTTTAATATGCGATCCTCGACATTTTTTGTGACATTATATCATGTGATATTGTCAATGTAAATTTACATACATCTGCATTTGATATTACCTTTTAAGTGGAAGCCTAAAACTACTCCTTCGTGAGGTCTTCACCTCCCTGCAGAATAGTGGATCACTTTCGGGATTACAAAGTACCCTTATTTTCGTGAAGTTTTCACTTCCGTGCAAGCATGTGGGAAATGCGTCCCCCTAAACCGAACTCGTCCGTGTAAGCCTGTAATGGGTGAGGATCGAGGAATCTGCTGGTTTGGGTACCCCTACTGTAAAACCCAAAACCACATATAGTAAACCGTAAAAACTTGCCTAGAAAGGAGTTATACTAAACCATTTAGCAACCTTCCGAAACAAACTCTTAGGTTCTATGCTATACTTGTATATTGATATTGTTGTATTTCGCTAACTTGTTTATTTTGTCCCTTTTTGCATCGCATTTCATTATCATAAAAGAGAAGGTATAGACTCAAAAAGTTCAGTTACCGATAAGAGAATCAATCATGGAGAATAAGTACTTTGATAAAGTGGAGGACAATATGGTCGTGCGCCTGTGGTCGGAGGAGACTCAACGCCAAAAAGGAGACAGCTTAGTAGAAGGATATGAGTCAGAGCTTTGGGATTATACCAGGATCAGCACGGCTCAAAACAATGTGCTAGAACTGAAAGATATATGGGACAGTTGGGACAACAACATGAAACAGACATTTTACCAAGTATACGGAGATTTGTCATACTTGTGCGAAGTTAAGGTGGACAAATCCCTCTTTAGAGCCTTAACACAGTATTGGAATTCGACCTACAATTGTTTCACCTTCGGGAATATAGAAATGACACCAACGATAGAAGAATACATCACTCTGCTCCGTTGTCCGAAGATGTCAGTGGATAAGGCCTATTCTAGAGCTTCAAATCTCCCAACTATGGTTAAAAGATTAATAAACATCACGGTCATGAGCGAACAGTGGGTTGCAGCTCGAGTTAAGGTCAAAGGCGATAACAAGTGCATCACGTGGAAAAGCCTGAGAGATTTGATACTGGCTCATCCGGATGCAAAAAAAAAGATCAACATTTTAGCCCTAAGTATCTATGGGTTGGTCATTTTTCCAAAGACTTTGGGGCATATAGAAGACGCGGTGATAGAGTTGTTTGATAGATTAAGTAAAAAAGTGACACCTCTCCCGGCTATACTAGCTGAAACTTTCAGATCCTTAAACGCATGCAGAAAGGAGGGAGAAGGTCAATTTATTGCTTGCGCACCGCTATTGATGGTATGGTTTCATAGTCACTTCTGGAAAACAGAAAAAGTCTTCTATCAGTACTTGTCTAAATATTACTCCCCTTTGAAAGAGTTTGTGGCAACACAAAGACAGGAAAACTTCTCAGAAGAAAAGTGGATGGCCATACTCCAGAGCCTCAAAGACGAAGATATAGAGTGGTGAGCACCATGATTCATTCCTGATGAAATATTGTATCGGTGCAGAGATCTCGACTAGGTCCCATTGGCAGGAATATGGGGCACAACCGGATATGCACCTTTGCTGGTTTCAAGATAATACAGATCAAAACAGTTCATACCCGTAACTCAGGGGATAGCTCAGTGTGAATTCATGTATCGGGGAGAAAATAATAAGAAAAAGATTCGGGAAATCTCAAATGCATGGAACCAAGTTCGAAAAATGAAAGCATTCGATGCCAATCCCATGATAACTGCAGAATGTGATTAGTGGAGAAACAGAAGGATCAACGACAATATTCATGTGTTAAACCCGGAGATTGTCCGCCCAATTGAAGAACACTTGCAGGTTGTTCCGACTGAATTAAAAATAATTAAACAAGATTTCGAAAAGAAAAATGCTGAGATGGGAAAAATGACAGAAAAACTAGAGGAAGAGAAGGTGCTTTTAGGATTAGACGTTGATGTTCAGAAGTTAGAGGCGGAAAAATTAAGAAAAGGGAAGAATAAGGCTGAAGAGGATCTTAGCAGCCTAAAGAAGGACTATAAAAAGCTTCGATTGTCAATGAGAACCGTCGGTTTAGGTAAGACGTTAGAGCAATGGCAGCAAGAAATCCGCAAAGAGAAAAATAAGAGAAGTCACTGGAAAAACAAATTTCAAGATGCCCAAGTTCAGGAAAATGCTATGAAGAGTAACCTTTTAGAAAGCCAAGCCGAAGTGACTGAATTAAAGGCTCGAGCAGAAGAGTTGGAGGAGTCCTTGTACAGGCATCGTAGTCGAAATTCAGTAATGGAGTTAAAAGCAAGTCGAGCTGAGATCGAGAGATTAAGTGAAAGGTTGAAAGAATTAGAGGCCTCTTTACAGAATAGTGAAATACGAACTGAGATTTTGGAAAGGACATTGGAGACGAATGATTGGCATCTTCAACAAACTCAAAAGGAAGTCAGAGAAAGAGATTATGTTATGGGCGAAGCTTTAAATCAAATCCGCGAAGTAGCTGATCATGTGCAAACACTGGCAGTTGAAGCAGAAAAGCTAAGCATACAGTACGAGAAGAAGACGGAACAAGGTCAAAAACTATCAAGCCTCTTTAAGAAAGTCAAGGCTCTAAGCATCAAAGCAAAACTATTTATGTAATTTGCTTTATGTTAAGGAACTTGTTATCCGAATGAAATTTTCTAAATGAAAAATGAATTATATGTCAATACCTTTCTCTTGTATACATGCACATCATTCACATCACATTTTTGCATACTTCTGCATAACAATCCTAACTTATTAAAATTTACCATCCAGTTACATACTTCTGCATAACAATCCTAACTTATTAAAATTTACCATCCAGTTACATCAGTAACCATTGAAAACTCATACCGCTATAATACTAGAAAGAAACCTAGAGCAATGGAACAAAGACTGGAACAAATCCAAAATGAATTACAAGACCAGATGCAAGAGCAAATGAGCATGATGTGTAAAGAAATGAAGAATCGATTCATGGAGGTACAGAATAACTTAATGAAGGAATTAGCACAAGTAAAACAAAGCATGGCTGATAAAGGAAAGAGCCCTGCTATTGAGGAAGAAGAGGACCCAATGGTCCCTCTAGGCTTTATGCCCCTCCATAACCAGGCTTCGCATGAAATGCCGACACGGAAGACTACTGTTACTGTAAGGGCATAACAACCAGCTACAGGCACGTCGAGACCAGTCAATTATCCAATTGGATTAGGGTCAAACCCAGAGGATAATGCTGTGAATCTGGGTGTCCCAAACTTTGACGAGATGATAAGAGAAGATCTCCCTAGACAAATAGAAGAAAAATACAAGCGGTTAGAAGAAAAAATTGACGCAATGCAGGGAGTTAAAATCTCCTATGGGGAAGACACCAAAGAGCTAAGTCTAGTTCTGGATCTGGTTCTCCCTCCCAAATTCAATGCTCCAGAATTTGAAAAATATAGTGGGATGAGCTGCCCTGAAGCTAACTTAACCATGTTCTGCAGAAAGATGGCAGGGCACGTACATAACGACCAGCTATTAGTTTATTATTTTCAAGACAGTCTGGCAGGGTCGGCAATCAGATGGTACAATCAGTTGAGCCGATCAAAAATCCATTCGTGGAAAGATTTGGCACAGGCCTTCATAAAATAATACTGCCATGTCATAAGGAGAACTCTACAAGATATTATATGACGCGCACGAGGTAGCCCCTCAGCACGTAAAACCATACAAACCTCCATTCCCGGCTTGGTACGATACAAAAGCTCACTGTGAATACCATGTAGGGGTAGAAGGACACTCGATTGAAAACTGCCTCGCTTTTAAAAGACGAGTCGAATAACTCATAAAGCATGGAATCGTAAAGTTAGAAGAGCCAGCAAAGCTCAATATAGCTGAAAATCCTCTGTCTAATCACCCAGAGCAAGGGGTGAACGCCTTACTGGAAGAAGGAGCTCGAAAAATTAAGAGAAGTATTGAAGAAATCAAGTCTCCACTTCGGTGGGTATGGCAAGAGTTGGTTAAAGAAGGGATAATCGTGAGCGATAAAAAGAGTATGATAATCGAGGATGATGACCACTGCGAGTTTCGCGCCGTGAAAGGGCATAAAATTCAAAGTTGCTTCGAGTTCAAAGCCGTGATCCAGATGTTGATGGACAATCGAGAGCTGGAATTTTTTGAAGAAGGAGGGGAAGCTAATGATGTTTGCGTCTCTGAGGACGAGATAGCTAAGACTTACAGAAGCAATCGCCCCAAGGTGATTATACAAAAGCCCGCAACGTTTCCTTACAAGGACATCAATAAAGTCCCATGGAGTTACGATTGCAATGTGACCATACCAATAGTGGGAACCCAGTAAGGACGGTAATCTTGTTACCCGTAGCGGTAAGAATTATGACCTTGTGAATAAAGAAAAAGAGGTCAACAAAAGGAAAGCTAGAATGTATGAGCCTGAGGAGGAAATGACTAACAAACCTGAAGCACCCATCAACGAGCTTGTATCTGAGAATGAGGCAAAGGAATTTTTAAAGTTTTTAAGACATAGTGAATATAGTGTAGTAGAGCAACTACACAAACAGCCTGCTCGGATATCGATCATGTCATTGCTTTTAAGCTCGGAGGCCCATCGAAACGCACTAATGAAAGTGCTGAACGAAACATATGTAGCAAATGACATCTCTGTCAGCAAACTAGATCGATTGGTCAATAACGTGAGTGCTGATAACTTTATTTTCTTCAGCGATGATGAAATACTAACGGGAGGAATAGGGACCACCAAGGTCCAACACATCACTACCGGTCGTAAAGGGTATATGCTCCTGGAGTACTCATAGACAATGGTTCAGCCTTGAATGTGCTACCGCTAGCTACATTGCAAAGATTGCCAATTGATAGCTCTCACATGAAAGGATGTAATAACATAGTGAGAGCATTTGACGGGATAGAAAGGAAGGTAATGGGGAAGATCGAAATACCCCTTTAAAGTGGGCCGAATACGTATGAAGTAGATTTTCTAGCAGTACCTTCCTCGTTGCACCAGAAAGTGAAGTTAATAAATGAAGGGCTGCTAATCACGATTAATGCTGAGGAGGAAATAATCGAGTCTATAACTAGCGATTCACCCTACGTGGGGATAGACGAGGAGGTAGTGGAATGCTCGTTCCTCTCACTGGAGTTTGTTAATGCAACCTTCATTTAGGAAGGGAGGAAGATACCTATGCCTACAATATCATCGACCACTAGGATGTGTTTGAAATTAACAGTCGAAAAAGGAGCGATACTTGGGAGAGGACTGGGAAAATACCTCCAAGGAAGAGTTAATGTGTCGATGCTAATAGAAAAGTGGGATCATTATGGCCTGGGGTACAAGCCATATGCGAAACAAAAAAGGAATGAGCTGGAGAAAAGGCAAGAAAGAAGGAGGGTCAGACTGGATGGAAAGGACATAGTTGTAGATTTAATTCATGTTCTCCAATCGGATCATTTTAAGTCCCTATACTTCTCAAAGTTTAAAATTTCAATCTTGACACAAAATAACTGTCATTAATCCATTAATTAAATTTTTAGCGAGTAATGCATGGAAATAATAAGCTTGATATTACACATATGATAATACATTTCCTGCGTTAGATTTTGCAATAATAGAATATAACTGAATGAATTTAATAATTATCGTTTAACGATGACTAAATTTTTAAATTTTAAAAAATACGAAAACTAAAAATGACTAAATCAAAATATAAGAATTAAATCCATAACTTCACCAAAGTTTAGACATTAATAGCAGAATTTAAGTTTGATAAAAACTCAAGAACCTTTTGATGTCTTGTCATGAGAGCCTTGAAGCATATAAAAATTTCTTTGACAATTCCCTTAAAGTGGTACCACTTTTTTCATGTCTTTGACTATCAACCCTAAATCCTTAATGCTAAAGGTTCATACAGTCCCACGACGAGAAAACAAAAGAAAATGCCCAATAAATCCTTCATTCATCTCTTATACTAGACATTCCCTGATTCTTTTAATGATTTCTTATCTTTGTTTATGTTAGTTCATGTTTTTTTTTTCTTTTAAACATAACTTTTTTTTTGTGAATTATAACAGGAGGATTAAGTCCTAATAACAACGTAATTAATGCGATTCGAACTCAAGTTACACTCGAGGTAATGAACACCGTAACTATCAAATCAATATGCGGAGCTTAAATATAAATTTATTTAAATAGAACAATGATTAGAGTTTTTATTAGATACCTGTTTATCATGTTTGACATGAATTCGAACAGTGGGTTGAATTAAATGAGTTTTCTTAACATGAGATTAAATTAAATGTTGATTATAAATGAAAGATTTTGATATAAAAGGCAGAAAGTGTGAATCATAGCCATTGATTTAGCAGACAATAACATCATTGAGTCACTGCTTGCCCTGCCCCATACTCATTGTAGCAACCTTAACCACTAAGCACAACACTTTTATATATATATACTATAATATATGAACAGTCCAAAGATTGCTGCCAACTTGAAAAGCAAAAGCAAATTCAAACACAAATCCCTGCTGTTTATATTTCTTTAAATCTAATCTCTTGCTTTTCCCAATCTCTATACGTTATTTTATGCTACATTGGTCCCTACATCCACTCATAATTTCAAAAGCTTCTTTCTTTTCTTTTTTCCCTTCTCTTTGCTTTCCTTAATCAAGATATTTTTCTAGAAATCATTTTCATGTTTTTCTTATGTATTTTTTTTTATTATAAATGTTGTACCAAATTAAATTCGATCTAATTCAACTTAATTGTAAAAATTATCAATAAATACTGAATTTAGTAATAAGGCGTATTGTACTCCTAAAGAGATAATGTAGATTGGAATGTTAGAGATAATATTATTAAGAGGGACAGATTCAAACCCTGAATATGAATCGTAAAATAAAAATGGAATATAAAAAATAACTTAATTATAAAAATCTCTTCCACCTGATTTCAATATTGATTTAAATTTGAAACCATATTAACCCGAAAACTTAAAATGATTCAAACTCAAAATTAACTTAAACAGAAATAACCAACACTTTTAAAACTTATAATAACTCAACCCAAAACCTAACTTTGTCCACTGATTAATAGGTTTAGTCATAAACATGTTTAATATTTTATATTTATGTAACTTTTGGCATATTAATAATTTATGTTATATAGGCTTCTATGTATTTACACCTTTAAATTAGAAAAAGAAAACATATCTAAGTCAATTGAGTCTTAGCTCGATTGGTATGAGTATTATTGTCAATGCAGGAAAACGTAGGTTCAAATGTGTTGAAACGTATTATTCTCTCATTTATAAATTTTTTAGAGAGTAATTATGAATAGTTCTAAATATTATGTAAAAAAAAAAAAAACAGATATTATCATATCCGTGCTAAGATTTACTTTTAGTAAAATTTATATTTTGTTTAATATTGTCTAATACTTTAACTTTTTATCTCCGTTACCATAATATGTCAATCATTTTCCACCATAATTCTTGATATATTTAAGCAAGCATACATGCCCTCTTTTTTTTTATTTCATTAAACAAGTTTGTCTTTTATCCATCTTCCTTGAACCATGCTTTCCCCCTTAGCTTCACCTCTTCCACCACCACTACCGCAATCCCCGTCACCATCGCCGTCAACAAAACATACCACTTCAATCTCCCTATCCCAAATCGTAATATCAAAACCAACAATAACCCAACAACAAGAAGCTCCATCTTCAAACAAAACAAACCCCAACACCAACACCAACACCGACACCGACAACGACAACACAACACAGGTACGAAATTCACTCCTCCGACAACCTCATCCACGACGAACAAATCCATTAATATGGTGTTGTGCAATCATATGTTTGATCTTCAGCATCATCCTCATCTTATTCGGTGTAGCAACTTTAATCATCTTCTTGTCAATGAAACCAAGAATCCCATTGTTCGACACACCAAATGCCAGTCTTAATGGTATATACTTCGATACCCCAGAATATTTCAATGGCGATTTCACCTTCTTAGCCAATTTTTCAAACCCAAACAAGAGAATCAATGTAAGGTTTGAGTATTTGGTTATAGAGCTTTATTTCCACGATAGGTTGATATCAACACAAGCTGTTCAACCATTTTATCAAAGGAGTGGTGAAGTTAGGGTTGAAGCAGTCCATTTCATATCAAGCTTAGTGTATTTGCCACAGAATTTGGGTGTGGAATTGCAGAAACAAGTGTTGAGTAATAGGGTTACTTATTTCATAAGAGGAACATTCAAAGTGAGAGCTCATATGGGTTTGATCCATTTTTCTTATTGGTTACATGCTAGATGTGAATTGTTGATGTCTAGTCCACCAACTGGTGCTTTAGTTTCACATGTTTGCAAGACTAAAAGATGAAATAATAGAATTCGTCAATTTTTAAGTAAATAAAATCCTCAAAACTTTTCACAAAAGCAAGAATTGCAACCATTTCTTTCTTTTCCCTTCATTACTTACCCTTCACGCTATAGATAATTTTGTTTCGATTCATTATGTATTCGGGTTAATTTTGAGTTCGAATTATTCGGATTTGATGCTCAAGTTTTTAAAATCGAATATGATATCAATATGTAGTTGAATTAGTCACTCATTAAGTACTTGTAAGAAGAACATATTATATAAGATAAACGGGAATTCGAACATGTTTGTGTTTTTTTTTTGTTTAAAGGTTTAGAGAATCATGAGTAAAAGTAATCATGGTATAAAAAGAATTGAAATTTTGGTTTTTTTAGGATAAACTATATTAATAGTCGTCCAATTATTAGTGTGTTTTTATTTTGATCACCTTGATTTAAAAAATTATATTTTAATCATTAACGTTATTGACATTTGATATTTTATTTATTACTTTATTAAATTATTAACGGAGTGTTGTTGTGACTTTTTTTTATTAGCATAATAACAAATTTAACTCTTCAATGTTCATAGATTCTACCAACTTCGTCTTAATTCTAAAAAAATTAATAAATTTAGCGCTTCAACTGTACACATTTTATCAATTTAATCCTCATTCTTAAAAATAAAAAAAATTGAAATACTTTAAAATATAAAAATTATTTTTTTGATAAAATATATAAGAATTTAAAAAATTATAAAATATGTTCTCCGCCACCAGGGGCGAAGCCAGAAATTTTTTTTAGGGGGAGGCGAAGTTAAATTGTAATTTTTACGATAGTAAAAGTGCAAGTTTTAAAGGATTAAATTAAAATCTTATCACTTTAGGGGGGCCAAAGTGCAATTTTACTTTTACTAATTTAAAATTTTAAAAAAATTTAAGGGCCTAAATGAAAAAAATTTCATTTTAGGGGAGGCCAAGGCCCCTGGCTTCGCCCCTATCCGCCGCCACTAACATTGTTGTCGATACCATCATCTCCATTTTTTAAGATTCTAAAAACAGTATTAACAGTTAAATCTAAATTTAAAAATCCAAAAAAATAAAAAAACTAAAGTCCTACAAATACAAATACAAGGATTAAATTCCTAATTTTCAAAAACTACAGAAACTATAGACACATTTTAATTTTTTTTTGGTCAATCCCTGCTTTATAGAGTGAATCCCCTCTTTTTTTCCTCTTCTTTGATCTTCTAGTTGTAGAAGCTCGAAATTTAGTTTGGGATTCACTGGATGTAGTGATATCATATTTATGAAGAATACATGGATTTATAACATATTTTAATGATTTTTTTATTAATCGATTATTTAATTAGAGTTAAATTAATTGATTATTCACTTTAATACTCATAATAATTTATTATATTGAAATTATTGTAACATAAAGAAAAATTGAATTTATATTTTAAATTACAATTTGGTGTTATTTTTATTTGTTCAAGCAAATAAAATTCTTTTAATTGAATTGAGGTTACGAATCATGAGTAACGACTCGATTAATAAAATCTATTTTTTGAAAAATAAATATTTTAAAATTATTTTTATCTTTTGAAATTTTTATATAATATATAGTGTTTAAATAAAATAACTTTTAAAGAGCCTTCCTGACTTAAAAACTAGGAATTATGTGGATAAAGAATGAAAGATTTGAAAGTTGTGGAAAATATTAAAAATTGATTGTGAAGAAAAAAAATTAATGGCTCAGATGTGTTCGTGATTCTTTTAATAAACCCGGGTCCCCCATTAAGACGTGGTTGACACATGGAGCTCCAATCAATCTCCAAATAAATTGTTTGGCAAGGTGCTCAATTTCCGATATTCTCATGGATTGCGTGATCCAATTTTCGTTTGATTGGTATAAATATTATAATTAAGATAAGAGGACGTGGGTTCAAGTACGCTGAAACGCATTATCCTCTTATTTATGGGTTGGGAAGGGGTTATGAGTAACTCTATGCATTGTGTCGATCAAAATCTATAACGAGATTATTCATGTACTAGCATTTTTCAGTTATTGATAAATTCTTATTTGTTGAAAACAAAAAATCAGTTTAAAATATTTTTTGGGGCGGAATTAAATTATATATTCTTACGATAGTAAAAATGTAATTTCATCATTTTAATAACTTATATTTTTATAATTTTTAAAACGTTAAATTAATTCTTTATCATTTTTAGGGGGTCAAAATGTAATTTTACCATTACTAATTAAAAAAATTTTAAATCATAAAGAATCTAAATTAAAAATCTACCATTGTAAGGGAACACGACCCCTGAATCTTTACTAAACTAAACTTTTTGTCTGAGGTGCAAACACCAACCACAGACATTCCATTACATACATGAAAAATATAACTAAAACACCAAACACATCATTAAACCAAAAAAAAAAAAATGGTGATATATTCATACCTACATTCACTCTTCATACATGCATATACACACGAGGCCCTGAGTTTATGTCTGTGGGTATTTCATGCATGCCATCTACCCTACACTTGTCAACCTTTATTGTTCCTTGGGGTAGCCAAGAGTGGTGTAGGTAGGATGGCAAAAGCATAAGTTCATCGGGTATTTGCAGTGCAATAATCAAGGAAGAAGAAGAAGAAGAAGAAGAATTATAGCAAAGAGAGAGGCTAATGGAAGCTGTAGTACATACAATTTGCTTAAAATTGTGCATTCATTCAGTCATTCGTTGGTGTAATTCCATCAAGGATGATCCCTTTGTCAATGTATATAGAGAGAGGCAAATGAACACAAATCATTTGGCACCTTTAATTTACTTCTTTTCGTGCCCCGTTAACAAATTTTACCACCTCAATTTTTAACTTTAGTAATTAATGTAAGGGATAATATAATTTATGTCTACTCAACTCGGAAACTAGATCCACTTTAGTACTTGTATTTTTGTTTTGTTCATTTTAGTACCTTAACTCGGTAATTAGATTCATTTTGATCCTCGAATTTTGATTCTGTCAAGATTTGATAATGTGATTAGTGCTCTTGAAATATGATTGAATTGGTTGGTCAGATTGATTGGATCGATAAGCAGTCGATAGACTAGTCCAAACAAAAGGGTTGAACCGATTGAATTGAAAACAAATTGATTAAAATATGTCATAGGTCTTTGTGCTCTTTTCAAATTTTGAATTTGGTTCATGTACTTTTATTTTCAGGAATTTAGTCCATTTACTTTTTAGATTTGAAAATTCATGTCTGATTGTTACACTTTTATTTTATTTTTTTTGGTTAAATTGTTGGTATGACATTTTAAAATATAAAAATGCGCACTTGATAGTAATGAAACTAAAAAAAATAACGTTGTAATAAACCTAAATTTAATAATACAATCTTAACAGTATTAACATTTTGACTTGAATTTTGAAATTTAGAAAGTAAAAATATTAAATTATCCTTAAACTAAAAATTGATTAGTGACGATTCTACATAATACATCTCGTGTTGAGCTTGTTAAAAAATTTCAACATATATTATATTCAAAAAAAAAAAATTCAACATATTACAATACCTATGCTACGTTTGGTAGGAGTATAATTTTTTTTTACGAATATTTTAATATATGAGTTAGTAATAAATTAATTCAATTGGTAACATTTGACGACTCCTATGACTTATTTTTAGCAAAGAGGAGGAAAAATTTTCACTTATTTTGAAAGTGTCTTATTTTTTACAAGAATTTTTAGTTAATTTTTTAATTTCAAGTTTAAATCGAGTTAATTATTGTTTATTTTATGCAATATATATATGTGTGTGTGTGTAAGTAATAAACGGTTATTGTTACTCCTTGTGTAAGAATGGAAAGGATACTCTCAAGTACAATACAATATACACATATAATGAAATCTCAATTTTTTATATTAAAAAAACAATTGGGGTTTGTAAATACACATATGGTGCTAATCATTCATAAAGTTGTTTTCTGTGTGTGAGGGGGTTGACTATGACCAGGTTATTCCATAACCCTAACAAGTTTGACCCTTTTTCATGTATTATCATCAAATGATGTATATATAAATGTAAATGGCACCCCCTAGTGTGACTCAAAACGATTCAAGAAAGAAAAAGAAAATGAATTCAACAATGGCAACTCTTTGGTCTAATGAAGTCAAAATTGTTTCAAAACTGATAAACGTGAAGCTCAACATGACTGTTGCATAGGCGCCACCACTTTCTGGTCATCATCATCATCTGTTCCGAAATATCGGTCTCCAAACTCACCCATTCCGGGGACAACACAGAAATCTTTGTTTAAACCGATATCAATCTCGGATGTCACGATCTTTAGTCTTGGGAAGCTTTTGCAGACCATATGTACACCTTGTGGTGCCTGTGGAATCGAGTGATATGGTTATAGCGCATTGATGATACAAAAATATAACATGACAGCCATGAGATAGTGATGGTAAGAAATAACTTACGGATATGAGATTGAGAAATATGATGTTGGACTCTGGTACACCCTTTTTTATAAGCAATGAAATCGCTTGGACAGCTGAATTGCCTGTGTAGATTAGTTTGCAATATGTTAAAACCGCATGATTATCAAAACAAACTGCCAGCTTAATGGTGTCCCTTACAGGATTTTAGTCCTCGGTTAGCACAAGAACGAACCTGTGCCTAGAATAGGATCCAGTAGTAGCACATGCCTTTTGGAGATGTCTTGTGGTAATTTTTCATAGATAAGCTAATCAAACATAGAAGCACGAAAGAAAGAGTGAGAAAGAACGTAGGCGAAAGAACAAAATTTCTTGCTTGTGGTAGATGATATATCAAGTTTTTGAACCTGTTGACCGTTGTCACCTTCCCTATGAATAAGAATCTTGCCAATCTTGATACCTTTGCAACATGCTCGCAAAGCATTCTCCATACTCTCACCACTATCATTAAATGACAAACAGTAAGTAGTTAACGGTTTAAAACAAAGTACATTCGTATAAGTCAACAACATCGATAGACACCACCCATTCACACCTCTCCTAAGAGCTATCTGAAATATTTTTCCAACTCCTGACACTCAATCACAGTAAACTACAATTGTATTTGTTTTAATTTAAGTTCGCATGTCTACGCAAAAGGAACGACCGACACCTTAACTTCTAACCATTACTCCCTATTATTTTCGCTCTTTCGGAAACATTCTCATCTCCTTGAAATATTCTGAGCAAGTTATAAATCACACAAGCAATGGAGTTATTTACGAAGTGCTTTAAGAAATTAGACCAGAATTGTACCTCCGAATAATAGAGACTCCACATAATCTCTTACAGAAATCCACACCAGTATATACAGACCCTGCATGCACAATAACACCAATATAATAATTTATGATTGCTTCGAACTTGCTATAGTCCATAGCATAAAATCTATTTGTTTGTGCAAAACTCAATTTCAGAGAACATTACAAAGAGAAAAATGGTAGTCAAAGTTCCTATAAACCAAAAAATACTTTATCGGAGGCCAAGTACTAGATGAAGTAACTTCAGCTTACCTGTAGGAGTGATCACCTGCTTCTCTGTAAATGGCAGATGTCCCAGCCCATGTTCAACGACCTAGAAAAGGAGGAGCCTCATATGAGTGAGAATCAAAACCATTTGAAGAAACCGGAAGACTAATTAATTACATCACCCACCAGACGAATCAATCGATCAGCGTAAAAAACAAAATCATGTTTCATTGTTTGAGAGTCACGAATAAGGGTATGCATGCCTCGTATCTGCATAAATAAATAAAAAATCATTTGCTTTTAACATTTGGAGCTCAATGCATGCAGTAAAAATATTACAACCTTAGTTAATCCAAGAAAACATACCTGAAAAGTTGATTGAATGACATATAGATTCGGGTAGATTTTACAGAGATCATGCTGAACAAGCTTCGTCCTAATATGTTGTACAATCAAATCAATTGCTACATGATTATCTCCTCCTCGGGGAATGATGATATCTGCATATTTCTTTGTTGGAAGTATAAAGTCATCAAAAGCTGGCTTCACAAATTTTGAATACTGCATTAAAAATTAATTGCATGTAAATATCAGCTGAAAAGAGTAGCACCACCAAAAGAACACAAATCCTACACATTAGTAAATGAGATAGAAACAATCTTATATATGCTAAAGTATATAGGGAAGCACATTTAGACCTGATCAAGGACAGCACCAATATCTCTGTTCTTCACAACAGTATCACGCCTTATTCTTCTTGCCAGTCGCACATCAGCATCTGCACTGAAAGTTTTTCAATGTGAAGTAATAGCCCAAACTCAGCAACACCGACAAAGTTACGCGGTTATGTTCCCTAATACATGCAAGTCATTCCATTTAAAGTTTTCAGCAATATACTTCTATATGAGTTATTGATAGTTGTTTTACATCAAACAAAGCATACAAATGAGTTCTCTTAGTGTTGTTAAAGTTTAATAGATTAACCTGTATCAACAAATATTTTCATGTTCATCAACTCTCGGACGCGAGGATCATGGAAAATAAGAATCCCTTCCAAAATTATAACATCTGAAGGATTAACCTGCAGAAAAATTTTATCAACATAAGAGTTTGTATACTTCCAAAAACAACAAAGATTCCGGCCACATTAAGACAGTGGCCAAGACATACATTTTGAGCATTGTGAGACCTTACCCTTCTTACAGGAAAAACATCATGCTTATAACTTTTGAAATCATATTTTGGAATATCTACTGCTCGGCCATGCCTTAAGTTATCTATAGAATCTAATAATTTCTCTGTGTCAAATGCATCTGCAAGAAAGAGCCAATATGACATCAATAAAATCCGAAACAAACGGAGACCAAATAACATGCACACGTAAAACAGTCATATTTCCTACAGACCAACTTATGAAAGAGATAAAGTACGAGTTTTTGTCGGTTTATAAGCATAAAAAATTTATCAGCAGGTCATTGTTTTCTTTTCTGAATGCTTTTGATATCTGTTATAGAAAAAGTCTCACCGGGATGGTCAAAGTTGTATTCATGAACTCTTGCAAGTTCCTCTTCAGTGAGTTTGTGATAAAAGGAATCCTGGCACATTTCTTATGTTAAAAATGTATCCGATTGACCAAAGATGATTCGTGACAGACAAAAAGTATCCAATTTTAAAATGAATTTAAGAGGAAATAAATATCGAAACAAGTGGCTGAGGGAATGCGTGACAACATCTGACACTTTAGAGAGCTTAAGTTATTCAATAACTCTTAATAAAGCTACATTTGGAACTTTGGAGAAAATACCTGATTAACTAATACCACACGTTGATCGTGAAGTTGCTGAATAATCATATCACAAACTGTAGTCTTTCCGGACGCTGCTCCACCAGCAACTCCTGACCCAAAAAATAATAGCCAAAGTTAAACAAGATAGAAATCTAAAGGAGAAAAGCTCTAAGTAATTGAAAGAAACCAATTCATTAACCAAATACCACATAGTATAATCAACAAGGCTTGCATCTTGAGCGCAATGAAAATGAAAAGAAGTGATATTTTGTAGAATATTGTTGAGGGGAGATCAACTCTTCGAGAGAAGTCTTCAAAGTGTCGTCCTCTAGGCAAGTTGTACCATGTTGCCTTTAAGCCTTGGTTGGTGGTTCATGCCATCCCCGCCCAGGTCCCACCATTATTATTCTTACACCCTATATTGACACATTTCCCGATCTTGCAGGTACCTATCTTCACCAACTAAGGCGTCCCCATCCGTCAACTGGCTCTTCACAAAAGCTGAGGACAAAACCCAAACACAGAGACAATACCTTCAATTGTTGGGGGTTCTAGAGGACGACTCTTCGAAGACTTCTCCCAAGGGAGCCAATCCACCCTCAACAAATACTATATACTATTGTGGTAATTGTTTCTTCAAAAAATAAAAATTAAAGAAGTGCTTGGATGCCATAGAGTGTTTTTCATCAATCTTAAACAACTTTTGATCATTATTGCATCTAAAAAACAACATAAGTAATAGGAGAACAATATTTGAGAACTCACCGATAACAAAAGGTTGATTATGCATATTTTCAGTAGCTGTTGAAATTATAGGCTTCTTGATATGTCTAGCTTCCAAACCATCCATATGGAACCCAGAAAAATGAACCCCAGAAGAGGCCTCTATCATATCTTCAACCGCTGCAGAACCCATATCCTTAAACCTACACATAATGTAAGAGAAAACAAATATATGAGATAGACTATTATAGAAGCTAAATCCAACATGGACTATCTTGCTTGATTGAATTGAATCTTAGTCCATTCATATTGCAAACAACCCCGTTACAGTAAATTCATTAAGAAGCTGAATCATCATAGAAACAACCCCAATAAATATCACTCACAAACATTCAAACACAAGCACCACACATGAATCAAATCTCTAATACAACAAAATAGAGTTATACTTAACAACATTCAAGTAACCACCACCAAAAAACAAGAGTCTTAGCTTCAATCATGTGAATCTAGCATCTATATAATCTCTTCATAAAACCTAACACTTTTTGAAAGAATTAAAAATACCCAGATCAAAATTAACACACTAAACGCAAGCAAAAAAAAAAAAGAAAAAAGAGTGAATTTCAAGCAAATGATATATATTTACTAGATCACTTAAAGCAGAACAAAGAAAAAACCAAGTAAAATGAGGATTATTGAATTGAAATTACCTGATTCAATGGATTATTAGAGGGAGGGAGAGGGAAAAAATTGCTCTTTTTGTAGTGTGTGGTGGTGCGATGTATGGGGACGATTGATTTTTATTTCAAGGCATTTGTACGGTTTAAGAGTGAGTGAGGTTTTGTATAAGCAACTTGCATTTGAATTTGAATTTGCATTTTGGACCCTAAAGTTTTAATTTTTAATCAAAATGATATTTTTATTTTCCATATATAGGATATGTCACTCATTTTTCATATGCAAAATAACCTACGGTTTAACTCCTCCATTTCACCAAGTAAATTAGTTTTGGTTAAACTATATCATAAGTTGTTGTACTTTTTCGAAAAATTAGAAGTTAAACTTTACTTTTTAGATTTCAAATATCAGGTCCAGTTGTTAAAGCTGTTAAATTTGTTAATGTGACATTTTAAAAACGACACTCATTTAATAATCATATAATTAAAAATGACATTACGATTTACTTGAATTTAACAATATTAACCGTTGAATCTAAATTTTAAAATTTAAAAAGTTAAAAGATTAAATTTTAATAATAAAATTATAAGGTTAAATAACCAATATCAAATTATTATTTAATAAATTAAATGATATTTTTCTTAAATATGTTTAAAATCTATTTAATCATTGAAAAAAAAAAAAAAAAGCCCTTCAATGCAAAATAAAAACTATATTAGCATGGAAAATTAAAAAGAATAAATAAAATTTTATTCAATATTATTTTAATCAGAATAATTACTTATATGGGTTTTGACTAAATTAAAATCAAACTAATTTCGTCAAACCAATTTAACTGTCAATTGATTAATAATTAAATAATTATATAAAATTATATTTAGTCAATTGAATTTTCAATTTTTTTTTTATTTTCGAGTTTCGAGTAATTCATTTAAAAAGTCTGTTGCATTCATATATTTAAATTAGTATACTGATTAATTTTTTAACAAAAAATTAATTATTTGTTCTTTTATTTCAATCCATTTTTAAAGTAAAAAGACCAAAATGTAATCAAACTCAGAGGGTTGCATGGCCATTTTACCAATTCAAATCCGAGATATTATTTAAAAATTCATTTACCATCCCAATAAAGGCACCACCCCGTTACACGTGGAAAACATGAAGGATTTGATTGGTGGGCAGAAGCACTGGGGCCCGCTGGCAGGTGTATGGCCCATTCTTCAACGGTTGGGTGTTTCCTTTCAAAGGTGGGTCCCTACTCCCTATGGACTCTTCAATTATTACTCTCACAGCTGTCTTTCTCATATTCATCGCTCTATCGGAAAGATGTTTATTTTTAATACGTTTTTTTTTTTAATTTTATTATTATTTTAAAAATATTTGCTTACTAAATTACATTTATTTTAGTGTTATTTAAGTGTGAATATATTTTTTAATATTTTTAGTGTATTTGATGTATTATATTTTTTAAATTTATTTTTATATAAAAATAATATGTGAGAGTCAAGTTGAGCTCGAGTTTTAATATTTTTATCCAGTTCAAGCTTGGGTAAAATTTTAAACTCATTTTCGAGTCGAGCTTAGCCCGGGCTTAAAAAATAGACCTAAAATTTTATTGAGGCCCGACCTGACCCATAATCACCTTTAATTGGATCCTCCGAATGATGATGAGGATCTTTTAGGGTCCAATTGCCTTATTATGCGATGCACCCTCAATATCCAAGCAAAGGATGATTCTGATGAACAACGAACTAACATCTTCCACTCTCGATGTCTGATCAAAGAGGAACTATGTTTACTCATAATTGATAACAGTAGTTGTGCTAATGTGGTAACCAATTTTTTGGTGGACTTCCTTTCATTACCTTGTCAAAACCACCCTAATGCATACAGTCTCTAGTGGGTAGCTTCACGAAAGATCTGAGGTAAAAGTGGTAAAATAATATCTCGTCACTTTTAAAATCGAAAATTATACTGATGATGTTTGGTGTGATGTAGTCTCAATGCATGTCATTCATTTACTATTAAGGAGACCATGGCAGTTTGGTCGAGATGTCTTCCCCTATGGCAGTCATTCATATTTTCTAAGCTAGTTTTTAGGGATTTATTTCTCTCTTTTTTTAGTTCCCTTCTTGTATAAAGATAATCTTTGAGTTATTTTCCTTTGCAATAATTTTTTTTTTGTTTTGTTTTTTTAATAAGAGTTTTTAACTCAATCCTCTATGAGATTGTTGATGAGAGTTATTCACCCTTCGGTTTTTCAAGTTATATAGTTTGGATGGTCGATTAAAGTAATATTTGTTTACTAAATTATATTTATTTTAGTGTTATTTAAGTATAAATATATTTTTTTAATTTATTGAAAAATATTTTTTAATATTTTTAGTGTATTTGATGTATTATATTCTTTAAATTTATTTTTTTATAAAAATAATATGGAAGAGTCAAGTCAAGCTCAAGTTTTAGCATTTTTATCCATATCAAGCTTGGGTAAAATTTTAAACTCATTTTCGGGTCGAGCCGAGCCCGAGCTTAAAAAAAAAACCTAAAATTCTATTGAGACCCGGCCTGACCCATAATAACCTCTAATTGGATCCTCCTAATGATGATGAGGATCTTTTAGGGTCCAATTGCCTTATTATGTGGTGCACCCTCAATATCCAAGCAAGGGATGATTCTGATGAGCAACGGACTAACATCTTCCACTCTCGATATATGATCAAAGAGAAACTATGTTCACTCATAATTGATAATGGTAGTTGTGCTAATGTGGTAACCAGTTTTTTGGTGGACTCCCTTTCATTACCTTGTCAAAACCACCCTAATGCATACAGTCTCTAGTGGCTAGCTTCATGAAGGATCTGAGGTAAAAGTGGTAAAACAATATCTTGTCACTTTTAAAATTGGAAATTATACTGATGATGTTTGGTGTGATGTAGTCTCAATGCATGTCGTTCATTTACTATTAGGGAGACCATAGCAGTTTGGTCGAGATGTCTTTCACCATGGTAGTCATTCATATTTTCTGAGCTAGTTTTTAGGGATTTATTTCTCTCTTTTTTTTTAATTCCCTTCTTGTATAAAGATAATCTTTGAGTTATTTTCCTTTGCAAGAATTTTTTTTTGTTTTTTTAAGAAGAGTTTTCAACTCAATCTTCTTTGAGATTGTTGGTGAGAGTTCTTCACCCTTCGGTTTTTCAAATTATATAGTTTGAATGGTCGATTAAAGTAATTAGTGAAATTTATTGAAACTTGATCTTCAAAGGGTTCATTGGATATCTTTCTTTCTCATCTCACCATCATCGTTCTTATCATCCTTCTTGTATGGTTAGGAATTTAATTTCTTTTACTTTTTTAGATTTTAAAATTTAAGTTCAACTGTTAATATTGTTAATCATTTTTTTTTGTGATTTTTTGAAATAAAAAAATGTAATTAACTTGAATTTAACCAAAACAATTATTATTTAGATCTAAATTTTAAAATCTGAAAAGTAGATAAACTAAATTCACGAAAATACAAATACAAGGACTAAATTACTACATTTAAAAAGTACAAAGACTACATACATATTTTAACCTTTTTTTTTTCTCTCTATTGCATAGACCTGGATTTGCTGCTAAAATGGTTAGCATTTCAATCCCTTTGAGGAAAATTAATATGAAAGCAAGATAACAGTTTCATTCAAAATTTTGAGTATGTTTTAATTTTATAAATTTCAATGATTTTTCTCTATTTTTTATAATGTAAAAATTCATAATTTTTTAAATTTTTAAAAAAATTAACATTATAAATTAATTAAAGCTACCAACGAATAATGTAGACTTATTGCATTTCCAAAAAAAAATATAAATTCGAATATTAAAAATAATATTATTAAAAAAAATAATCACGAACTCCGAATATAACTAGAGCGGAACTGCATAATATAAAATAAATTAATTAAAGCCCCAAAGTTTCAAGTACAGTGGCAAATCTTGGTGTATGGACGTTTGCCTAAAATTTTTATTTGAAGATTCAGCTAACTGCTTTTGATTCTGTGGGTGGCTGAAATGGTTGTACTGTCTATTTCTGTCTCCCCATTTTTAATGCTTTTTATTTCATTTTTTTATTATGTTGATTTAATTATTTATGTTCATGAAGTCGATTGAATTTTATCATGATTTATATGAGTATTGTTATCAATATAAGTGGACATGGATTTGAGTGTGTTAAAGCGCATTATCCTTCTATTTATGGGTTGGAAGGCTATGAGTAATTTTAAGTATTGTGTAAAAAAAAAAGACAGATTTGATCAGAACTTATATTGAGAAATATTATCTTCAATGTTTGAATTTGTATTTTTTTTAGAGTACGATATATTTTACCACTACATTCAACACTTGTAATAAAAAAATTATATGAATTTTCCTTTTTATTCTAGAAAAAAAATGTACGGACCACCATAATTTTGGGTATGACAAGAAAATAAAAGAATTAAAATATACACATTGAATCTTAATTCAATTGGTGTTATGGTTATTATAATAATCAAGAGAATGTATATATATATATATATATTGATTGTAAGAGAATATAAATTTAAGTACATTTAAATTGGTATTTTCCTCTAAATTAAAGTTTTAGCGATTATGGGTGGATTTGGATACTAGTAATAGGTATTATATAAAATAATAATAAAATTTATATATATTTGAAGGGCTGACTAAGTTGATATCATTAAACTTGTTCTTGGGCCAAACTATCTACTCAAGCTCAAAAGTCTGTCTGTAATTTGAGAAAATTTGGATAAATATATTATGTTCAAAAATGGATTTGAGCAAAAAATTAGTCTTATTTAAATATAAGACAGACTCGAGCTTAAACATTTAAAGCTCGACTTTTTTTAAAGTTTCTAATGTTTTTTATTATGTTCTTTTTATATATTATATAATTTATAACATATAAAAATTAAATTTATATAATGTAAATAATAAAAAATATTAGATGATTATATATAAAATTATTAAATTAAAAATAATATAAATTTATTTTTAATTTTTTTTAAAATATATATAAGGGCGAACTTAGAATGAGCTTGAGTTAAACATTTATAAATATGAGTGGACTTGAAGAAAATTTTATGTTCATATTTCAGGTTGGATCGAGTTTGAGTAAGCATAAAATGTGTTAATTCATGCTTAAACCCGATCCATGAATACCTTTAGGTGTCACCTATCAATCGAGACCCAACTCAGTTAAGAAATTATTGAAAACTCATTTCATTTTGTAAAATAACAAGTATTACTATGAGAGTATTTTTGTTATTTTATATTTTATATAAAATCTTTAAAACAATACACATGATAATATTTCAAACTTGTAGCCATGATTTTTAATATATTAACTTTACCATTTCATCCAAAATTTTATTTATTTTTTTATATTGATATTTTATAAATATATTTGTTAAATATTTTTTTATCCACATCATGAGTAGAGGTGTTCATGAGTTAGATCGGGCTTAAGCATGATGTTAATACACTTTATGCCGTTTCTATCCATATATATTTTTATTTTCTTACTCATATTTATAAATGACTAATCCAAATCTATTTTAAATCTACTTATATTTTTTTTTATTTTAAAAAATATTTATATTATTTTAATTAAATATTTATTAATTTAAATTTTTTTCATTTATTAAAATTTTATAATTAAGGATCTTAACAATTTTGGTGTATCTATATTATAATATTATATGTTACTATAAATTATATCATATATAACAACGTAATATATATAATATATTATAAATATAAAAAAAACAAGTCAGGTCGAGCTTGAACATTTGAGCTCAAGCTCAACTCATATTTTAACGAGACTATTATTTTTTTTTTCTCAAACTTGTTTTCAAGCCTAATCCTCTCAAATTTCGAGTAGACATTCGAGCTTAGGAGAATAGCTCGATTCATAAACAGATCATGAGTATGCCATAATCTAATATGAAGAATAAGTATATCAAAATTTATACAAATATATAACTCTTTAAATATTATTATAAAAAGTATACATTATATATAAACTAACAAATTACACTTTCAAGGAGAGAACACATGCAGGGTGAAGCTAGAGGGGTAGGTAGGGACGTTGGCTCTAAAATATAAAAAATTGCCCCTTTAATCTTTTGAATATTTGCAAAATATTAAATTAATTTAATGGTAAAATTATATTCCTACCCCTCTTAAAATTTAAGATTAAATTATGTCCCCTTTAAAAAAAATGTTTATAGTTTAATCCCTTGAAGTTGTAAAATTTTACATTAATACAATGACGAAATTACATTTTTAGCTCATAAAAAAATAATTTAATTCAAATATGCCTCCTCCAAAGAAAATTTCTGGCTTCACTTTTAAACGCGTTTTTAAAATTTAAAGATAACATTACTGAGAGAAATAACCATAAATCTCGAATATAAACCGTAAAACAAATATGAATTACAAATATATGAGTGGTGAGATCTAAATCTATAGATATACTCATTTTTCTTGTTCATTGAGCAAAGAAGAATTAGCCCACTTTGGAACCATTACATTAAGCTATGATTTTTTTTAAGCCCCTTTTTTAGTGTTGATTGGGCTAAGCTCCTCACAATAATTTCCCAAAAGTACAAGGAATCAGACATTATTATATTTTTGTGGATTTATTTACTATTTATATTTTTTTTTCAATTTGGTATATAAACTTTTTTTTTTATCTCACTTTAGTACTTAAATTATCATTTTCATCCCATTTTACCACAAACATTACAGATGTCTAACAAGAATGTGCCACAAGTCACATTCTTATTAGAAACCCCCTTTTTTTTATAGCTAAATTGAGACGTAAATGATAGTTTAGATATTAAAATAAGACTAAGAAAAATTTAGATACCAAAATGAAAAACGATTACAGTCTAGAGGTTAAATAATGGATTAAGTACAGTTTAGACGTAAATTAAGTCTTTTTGTAATTAGCACGTAAAAATATCATGCTGACATATTACATATATAATAATATATTTGCTATATTATATTTTAAAAATAAAATGACTTAATGAATTTAACAAATACTATTTTAGTCAAGATTAAAAATTTAAAATTCAAAAAGTATATAAACAAAAAATAACCAAACTAAAATTAAAAATAAAAAAAACTAAACCCACAATTTATACATAATACATTCTCCTACTAAGTTTTGATGTAAGCATAAAGTGAGATACAATGCTTTGGTTGGTTTCAACATTAATCCATTAAAAAATAATAAAAACTTGAGTGTTGAATAGGGGTGAGCATTCGATCGAGTCGAATTTAATTAAAATAAATTTGAGTTAATCGAGTTAACGAATCCTATTTTAGCAATCGAACTCAATTAGAAAATTTTTCGAATTGAGTCAAAACGACGTAATTTTGTCTTTTAACTTTAAAAAAAATAAACATTTATCAAAATGACGTAGTTTTACCTTTTCTTATTCGAATTTTCAGATAACTCGAATCGTGTAATTCATATTCGAATTAAACCAAAATAATTTGGAGTTATGTAAATATTAATGTTAAAGAATATACGGCATGCGTCAATAATGGAGGGACCCCAAACCATCATGCTTTCTCTTCCAAAATTACAATCTTTCAATATTTATATATGAAAAGTAATGCAATACTTAATTTTTACATACACACAATTCCTTGACTTTACTTCAACAACGGTATTTGTATTATAAGTCAGATTATATTTTATATTTTTTATTAAAAATTTGATAAATTAATCTCTATACGTTACATCAAAAGGTGAATTGATTATTCTGTCAAAAATTTCATCCATTTTTACTATTAAAAATTAGTTGTTGTATGCTAGAATGAGGTGCATGTCGTAATTGTCTGGTTATTCAGTTAGTCACACCAATTTTTAATAGTAAAAATGGATGAAAATTTTAATATAAATGATTAATTTATTCTTTGATCTAACGTACATAAATTAATTTATTTATTTTTCGAGTAAAAGAGAACAAAATATAATTTAAATATTAATACAAAAGCTTTTATGGTATTTTTACTGATGAACAACCTAAGACAAAATCAGATCATATCATATGTAAAAGTGTTTATAATCAAACTAAATCGAATTTTTTTGTACGTATATAAGATATGAACATTATGCATATTTGTTCAAGATATTACATAAATGTGTCCATATTTATGTCAAATACAAATGATTTTAGACCCCAAATAATTGAAGGAAAGCTATGAATTTGTAGTTATATAAAAAGTAACACAAAATGCTACACAGATAATCCACTTCTTTGGATTATCAAATGTTGTAATAAATTTGAGCATCAACACATGATTGTTACAATGGCAGACAAGACAAGCTAAAAGAATATATAGAGAGAGTGTTTGATGAAATACATTACATTAGAATTCGTAATATATATTCAGAGTTCAAAATATGATTATTGATCGAATGATTAAGTGCGTGAATAGAAATTTTTTAATTTTGATGTTATTTGAGAAATCTGTCTTTAATATAATAAATTTTTTGTTTGATAGTGATGTTTTTGCACGAATTTAATTATTTTTTGATATAATCATTTAATGGTTTTTTTTTTTTTTTTTTTTTTTTTATAAAAAAGAGAGATTTTGGAACATTAACTAAAGAAGAGGATGATTGATTGGAGAACCGGGTCAACCGGCTATTGTGTCATTCATGTTTGAAGCACAAAGTTTGGATCATCATTATTTCATCTTTTTATCTCTCTCTCTTTTCATTTTTTTTTTAATTTAGATTGAATATTATATTTTTCAAAAAAAATAATTATGGTAGAAATTGCATAATTTCGACTCACTAATTGATTTGGAATTAAAAATTGGATTCGATTAATTTGAATATGTCCAATTTAAATTTGAAAATTCAATCTGATTAATTCTAATTTAAATTTGATTCAACCCAATTTGATCAGAGAGAGTTAATATCCTAAATCCATTAAACCTGAGTCTAAAATTGTAAATGATCTAAACTTAAAATGTTTAAACCTGAAATGATTTAAGATGAAAAACTTAACTAATAAACGCAAATAATCCGAACACAAAATGGCTCGACTCCAAACCTAAAATTACTCAAATTGGTTCAAGATAGATTACTTCTAAAATCAACATTTTGATTAACAAAGTTTTATTGTGACCATTTTGAAAATTTTTTTTGGTACAATCAAAGTTATGGCATGTTAACATCAGGATTCAAACGTTAGACCTCATAATAAATTTATAATTCGACCTTAAAAATAATAAATTTTTAATCTAATCCTTTTAAAAACTCTAAAAATATAAATTAATACAATAATAAAATTATATTTTAGTTCTCATATAAATATATAACCTAATCCCGACCTCAAAAAAAAAAAAAAAATCTAACATAAAATTTTAACCCCTTATTCCTTTGGGTTGATTGTAGTTGCTTATAAAACAAGTTTTGTTGCATTCAATTTCATCCCCACCTTTGAACCTCTTTAACTGTATATAGCCAAAAACAAAGAAAAAACAGAAAGTAAAGAGAGAATGAGAGAAGCAAAGGGACCCAACGTTTTAATGTGGGGATACAAAATGCAGAAAAGCTAAACCCTCTGCAATCATTTGAAATGAGGGATCCAACGTTCCAAATCGGTCCATACCCTACTTCTTTTACATTTTTATTTGCCTCCTCTTCATTTCAAACCAACCAAAAGAACAAAATAAATTAAAATTAAAAATTCATATCCCAACGTATACTTGAGATTGGGGCCAACAATACAACAATATTCTAAACATTTCAAAAAGTCAAAAAGATGGGTGTGTTTTTAAATAAATTTATATCGAAGTCGATTTGATGATTAGTATTAATAATTGGAGAAAAAAGTTACTTTGGGTTAAAGTTAAATGAAAATTTTTGAGTAGTTCAATGATCATTTTGTAATATTTTGAAGTTGAGTGATTAAAACGAAAACTTATTAATAATTAATGATATTGAGTGTAATTTACCCTTAAATAAAATGAGTGGTGGTGGTGATTTTAATATTCTCAGGTGAATCTTCTCACATTTCTCACCTACTCTCAGTTATTCTTCACCAAAACCCTATGGATACAAATTTTGAAAATGTAAATAATAGTGGTGACATATCATGACCAAATTAAATTGTGTCATCTTTTATATCAAAATAAATTATGGGATACATTTTTGGTTCATAAAAATAATATAATCCTTTGATCCAGAAATTTGTGATATTTCTAAAGCCAATGCATATAGCTATGTTTGTTGAATGCACGTTGGCATCTGTATTGATTACTGTTTCATGCTTTGAAATCAATGGCAAACTTAATCATCACCAAACATTAATCAAGAAATGTAATCAACGGTGTTGATACATGCTTAAATAATCACAAAACATTAAACAAACACCATATACATACATATATATATATATATACATATTCAATTTTCTTTTTGTTGTCTTTAATAAATTGAAGACACCAACGTTTGAACTTTGAATTTGAGGAGTCCTTTTCTTTGTTCTCTCTGTTCTTTTCCACTCTCCCTCACATACATACATGTATCAGTTGTCAGATATCTATATATAATATTATATATTGGATCATTCAAAGTAATAAAACTGATTAGCTTCAACCCTTCAACTTGTTTTTCTCTCCAAGATTTCTGGGTTTCTGCCGTTGTTTCAGTACCTCCAAAGGTGTAGTGTTCTTTCTCAAGTTTCTTGTCTGAAACTGCTTGTTTTCTTTGAAGCATATATTGTTAGCAGAAATTCAGAAAAATGGTTTCTTTCCATGTTTTTTTTCTTACCATCTTTTAAGTTGTTTACCGACATTGTTGTTTCATGTTTTTTTTGGTCCAGTGATCAAAATCTTTCACAAGAACTCTTCTTGGGGGAAAAAGTGACTGATAAAATGCCACAACTAATCAGCTCTAATCCAATTTTCACTTCTCCTTCCAAGAATCTAAAAGGTTTAAAGGCTTTACTCTCTAACAATGTTGAGCCTTCAAACACTGATGATGTCTTCAATGAAAATGAATTAGCTCAAAGAAAAGCTGAAGAAGCAGGTATATTCTACATACACACACATACACATCCATCCATCCATATATAATATATATATATCTTTCTCTGAGAGAGTTGCTTCTGGTATTATCATTAGCATTATTACTTGTTGGTATCATCACAGTGCTGATTTAGGTCCACATCAATTGGATTGTTAGGTGTATATTTAATTTTGAAGTACAAAAGGGGTTGCATGAAGGAACTGTCTTAAAGTTTTAGGTTCAATAGTGACATGCTAACATGTTTGAAGCTAGAATTTTTCAATAGTTGTAACCCTTTCCTTATCCTTGAACTACGATCTCGTTTTGTAAAAAATAAAAGAAGACCCACTTCTGCATGTTGCTTTAGTTTTGGTGTAGGGTATTGGGACATTCCAACTCACTATTATCAGTGTGTCTCTTTCTCTTTTTCATCTTTTTCTTTATCTTATTTTTGGGGCTAAATATATGATGAACATCAATGAGCAGTTAATAAAAATTATGATGGTAAAAAATGAAGGAACCAAGGGTAAATTGAGAAGTGCATGTGAAGTATTCGATGTTAATAGTATGATATTTTAGAGATGAAATGATAGATGAGTAGAATTTGGTTTTTAAGATCTTGCCAATGAGACCTTGGCTCGGTTGGCAAAGGCGGAGGCTTTGGATCTTGTGCATCTAGGTACGAGATCTGTCATTTGCAATTATATGAGTGGGTCTCCAAGTCCCAGCAGTTTCCATATGTGAGTTCTAGTCTAGTTAGTCTAGTTCGGGCACATACTCTCGAGACCGAGCAACATAGGATCACATTGTTCTAATACTTTTAAGGCTATAACAAAGGAGCAATGCCTCAAAGTATTTTAATTGTTGTTCCAAATTGTGATTAGGGTTTAGGATCATATTGCTTGTGGGAGATTAATCAAATTTGGAGTCTAAAAACCTATATTCTCTGGCTCTTCATTTTTTTTTTAGTATCCATACTTGATATTCCTGTCTAACACATAGATATGAGGATATGAGCTTTAAAGATCCTCCAAACACGTACAAAAAACTGACATACCCTTGTTAGACACATATCAGTATCAAATACTCAAACCTGAGACCCAGTAACATAGAGAAAAAACTAACTGCATTAATCCTTTATGTCAATCAGCTTCAAGGAGGTACCAAGCAGCAGAATGGTTAAGACAGATGGACCAAGGTGCATCAGAAATCCTGCCCAAAGAACCCTCTGAAGAAGAATTTTGCCTTGCACTTCGAAATGGGCTCATTCTTTGCAATGTCCTTAACAAAGTCAATCCTGGAGCTGTTCTTAAGGTTCTCAAATGGAATGCTGTCACATTTCTTTCACAAACTTTATTATGTTCTATCATTGTTCGAAATAAAAAATCGAACTGCTTCTGATTATGAAACTTGTTTGTATACAGATAGTGGAAAATCCAATAATCCCAGACCAGTTAACAGAAGGGGCAGCACAATCTGCTATTCAGTATTTTGAAAACATGAGGAATTTCTTGGTAGCTGTGAAAGATGTGCAGCTCTTGACCTTTGAAGCTTCTGATGTTGAAAAGGTTTGAAATTAGAACTTAGAAATGTTTTAAACATATATACTGTAATATCAGTCCTTCAGCCTCCGTAGCATACTTTTACCTGATCTACTTTGCAATCCAAGTAGTTCAAGTTTCCCCATCAATTATTTCTTTAAGAAGCATGTTTTTGCCGATTGATTAGAACTTTCCAGGATGTCTGCATTGTTATCTTGATGGTTCTATTTGCTTCTACCATGCCGTTTCATGAATACAAAAAACTTGAATCTTCAGGGTGGTTCAATGAATAAAGTTGTGGACTGCATTCTGTGTCTGAAAGGATATTACGAATGGAAGCAAGCAGGAGGAATTGGAATTTGGAGATATGGAGGAACTGTGAAGATTACGGCCTTCCCAAAAGGGCCACCGCCTTCCTTGATCGGAAGTGAAAGTGCCGATGATTCTCTGGATGGATCAGATTCATCTCAATATGAACAATTATTGGAGTTTCTCCATCTCTCTAATGAAGTCACAATTGAGGAGTCCAAAACTGCCAATGCTCTAGCTTTTCTTTTTGATCGCTTCGGTCTTTGGCTTCTACAAGCTTACCTTAGAGGCAGCAATGGGATTGAAGAATTCCCCTTGAATGCAATGGTAGGTAAGATCCTTACCAGAATACCGATCTGTCTAAACCGAGTTGGTTCTTTGTTTTATCATGTAGTCCGGTATGATTTATTAATCAAATTTGCAGTTAGTAGATACATTAATCAGAAAGATCGTGAAGGACTTCTCGGCATTGCTTGTTTACCAAGGAACACAGGTAATACAAACTTCAAACTGCCAGTATGCCACTGTCCCGATTAGTATTATTGCCTTGGAAAGCAAGTAACTATCCTTTTAGTTACAAGGAAAATACCTTATTGTCATTCTCCCTGAGTTGAAACGATCTAATAGTTTCTTTTTTTGCTTCTTTTCCAGCTTGGGCTGTTTCTGAAGAAACTCCTGAAAGCTGACATGAATTCTCTATCGAAATCCGATTTTATAGAAGCCATCTCACTATATCTCGGTCAAAAGACTAGCCTGGCATCAAATGATGTCTCCAAGTTCTGCATCTGTGGTGGGAAACAAGACATTGTTTGCCGTAGCGTTAGTCATTCTGCCGCTAATGCAGACCTTGATCTTCAGCAGAGAGAAATACAGGTTAGAAACTTTTTTCCCTTAGTAACCGATCTGCTATCATTCATTAGCTCGTGCATACTTCTAATCATACCTTACACAACTGACATCCTGTTGTCTTATGTTTTATATCATTTTAGGACATCAAATTAGATTTTCAACAAACAAAGCTTGAAGTCAAACAGATTCATTTAAATTGGGAGGAAGAACTTAAGAGACTAGGTAAGAATCTTACAACCAAAGACATTACATATCCATTTTAACATGTTTTTGAATAAAATCATGAAACTGTATATTCTTCCTTTTTTAGTGGATCATATCAAGGGTCTCGAAGTGGCATCCTCTTCTTATCACAAGGTATTAGAAGAAAATCGTATGCTTTACAATCAAGTCCAAGACCTCAAAGGTTAGCATCTATGTTGGATACATGAGCTGAATCTATGCTTGTTATGAATGGTATTGACTTAAATCCTTTTTACGATGTTCAAACAGGAACAATACGAGTTTACTGTCGAGTGAGGCCCTTTTTGCAATGCCAAACAAACGGACAATCCACTGTGGATTACATAGGAGAGAATGGAAACATCATGATTGTCAATCCTTTAAAGCAGGGAAAAGATGCAAGAAAAGTATTCTCTTTTAACAAAGTGTTTGGACCAACCGTCTCACAAGGTATTTTCCTATACAATATGGTTAAGTCTTTGTTATTCATCACATCTTTCTTCTTACATTCATATCGTGATGACATTTTTCTCAGAACAAATATATGCCGATTCTCAACCGCTGATCAGATCTGTATTAGACGGCTTTAACGTTTGCATTTTTGCATATGGACAAACTGGCTCAGGAAAGACATATACAATGGTATATTCGTCAACCGCACTTCTGTATGCAACTGCACACAGCCTTCTTTTCTTTCATCTAGCTTTAATTGCAATTTGTTTTCTTTGTTCCTCGTAGAGTGGACCGGATTTGACTACCAAGCAAACGTGGGGTGTAAACTACCGTGCTCTAAGTGACCTGTTTCAAATATCCAAGGAGAGAGCAGATTTTGTTAAATATGAAGTTGGTGTGCAAATGATTGAAATATACAATGAACAAGTGAGAGATTTATTAGTCATGGATGGCTCTAATAGAAGATATCCTTTCACATTTACTTTCTTGTTTATATAGTTGAACTGTATAACTTTATCAACTCTGGCATACAGTTCACCTTAACAACCCGTACATTGGATATTCGGAACAATTCTCAGTTGAATGGCCTAAATGTGCCTGATGCAAGTTGGGTTCCAGTTTCGAGTACTCAAGATGTTCTTGAACTGATGAGAACAGGTCAAAAAAATCGTGCTGTAGGTGCTACGGCTTTAAACGAGCGAAGTAGCCGTTCTCACAGTATTTTGACTATTCATGTGTATGGTAAAGAGTTGGTTTCTGGATCTATTCTCAAAGGTTGCCTGCATTTGGTGGATTTGGCCGGGAGCGAGAGAGTGGATAAGTCCGAGGCAGTAGGTGACAGATTGAAAGAAGCTCAGCACATAAATAAATCACTCTCGGCACTAGGAGATGTCATCTCAGCACTTGCACAAAAGAGTGCACATATTCCTTACAGAAATAGCAAGCTTACTCAAGTATTACAAGATTCTTTAGGTATATATATACACACATATATATACATATGTTTGAATTTATGTTCTTTATTTGTTCATATCTTACTTCTTTTTGTGTGATAGGTGGTCAAGCTAAAACATTAATGTTTGTACATATAAGTCCTGAAGTCAATTCCATCGGAGAGACAGTAAGCACACTGAAGTTTGCTGAGAGGGTTGCTTCCATAGAACTCGGGGCAGCTAAATCGAACAAGGAAACCAGTGAAATCCAAGAACTTAAAGAAGAAGTGAGTTATTAAAAATTTTAAGTGTCATTGTTATATATATTTTGGATGCAAAATTGTCTTATACCTTATTTAATCATTTTTATAGATATCAAATCTTAAACTTGCATTGGAAAAGAAAGAAGCAGAAGTAGAACAACTGAAAGGTGGAAATGCTCGAAGCGCGACTGAATCTCAACGAGCAAGAGCAGTTTCACCTTTCCATATTCCGAGACTTAAGCCTGAATCATCTCTGAGACATGGTGATGATAATAGAATCACAGAGGTAACTGAAGAAATATTGGACATTCAAAGTTTGATAGGAGTTTGTTGAATAATGAAGCTGTTTACATCTATTTTATGGCTATATTGGATCCTTTTCAGGCTAGGAGCTGTTCTTCGGGTAAGCAAAGGAGGTCAAGATTTCCAACCGTGTTTGCAGACAAGGAGACGTTTCCTAAGATGCCTATTCTAGCTGAAGAGAGATTACCGAGTGCAGTAAATGCTAGGTCACCGTCTCCTCCTGTTCGGAGGTCCTTATCCACCGATAGAGGAGCCCTAATTAGAAGCAGGATCAAGGTTGACACAGTTGACAATCAACCAGTCTCAAAAGTACCATTTCCAGCTAGAGCACTGCTTAACAAATCCTTAGCCAGTTCAACCGTGATTCCATCAGCAGATAGCAACTCCTCCAGGGTTCATGTAAGTTCTCAAGATACTTCCAAACAAGATAGCATCTCTGATAAACTTAGCACGAAGAAACTGCATCCAGAACACGAAGAAGAGCAGTTTAGGCAAGCCCTTAATGTTAGACAAGGTGGAATTAGGAAAAGCAAGGCTGAGAGCAAAGCTAAAATGAAGCACCAACTGCCTACAAGACTTCATAAAACCGATTCAGCGATCACATTGCTTTCTGAAATAGATTCCGGTGAGAAAATAGAGGAGCCTCGAAAAAGCGGCTTCGCCGAGACAGAAAACGAGAATACACTCATTGGCTCTCTTACATCCAGTGCGTTGAAGGCGAAGAGGTCTCGACAGAACCTCACAAGGAATTCACAGAATGTTGAACCAAGGTGAACTTTCAATGCTTTCTTTTACCAATTTCCTTTTGTAAGTTACGATATATCATCATTGTATTACCATGTGCAGGGGCTCAGTGCAAGCAGTACAACCTTTGCTGGGAGAGAAAAACCGACAAGCAAAGGATGGAAGTAAAACTTTGATGCCTGAATTTCGAAGGAGCCGGTCATCACCTCGTGGGAAATTTTTGGTTTTGCCTTGATGATAATGCAGTATATAGGGGTATTAAATTTTTGGACCTTGATATATTTTTAAAGGTTTTGTACAGTGAGTACTGAGGTTGGTGTTTCCAAATTCCAGGTTGCATTTGCTGATCAAGAAATATCATTGAAGCTGATCATATGTATACTTAAAAACATATATATGATTTGTTTTATTGGAGAGAAGGTCTATATTTCATTAAATATAATCAAGGATACCTTCAAACACAAGTTATATGAAAAAAATGTTAATTGGACTCGGTTATGAGTGAATAATTGCATCCATATATTTTTCAAACCAAATACCAGATAACTTCTTTTTCATCCATTGTTTTTTTGCAGACAATCTTGTACATTACTGTTTTTAAGTATTGTCTAAAGTTAGACATTGATTTGGATGGCTTTTAAAAAACTTGTTCAAAGGTCTATAAATAGTAATAGTAGAGAAAAACCAGAAAATTTTCTGTTTAAGATTGATAAACATTGACAACCTCAGTTTAGATGTAAAATTTGCAAAGTTAAACTTCCATTGTTACTAACTCCAAAACCATTAGCATGGAACCATTTCTTCAACTCATATATCTTCAAACTTTCAACCCATTAATACGTATCGGTTTCAATATATTATCTTCTAGTATATGGTCAGCTTCAGGCTTTCAGCTTTCTCAGAATAGCCTATTTTAGATGCATGTCTTGCATTCATGCAACATTTGAGGCTAAATGTCTCATCCACTTCATGCAGAAAAGAAAGTAGATTTGGATCATATAGGATTTAGCCAGAGCATTTGGTAACAGCTGCAAGTTTGAAACACCATTGTGCCGAGGGCCTCAACAATGTTAAAAAATCTCGAGGAAGCTGCATTACCTAATATTCCAAGGCCACCGCCATCAACGGGGAAACAAAAGGAGAATCAGGTAACAACGTATAACGCTGCGCAATGTTCAGTCACCTCTATCTACAGTGCCAATATTGGGGACTTGTACCGCAAAGTAACGGCTACATGGTGCAAAAGCCTGGTTAACCATTCGTTTACAATAAGTGTAGAAAGTCCTTGTGATGATCAAATCCATAATACCTGCAAGATTGATTTAAATGGATGGCAATTTTGGGGGAAAAAAGGTCTGAAAAACATCGAAATAGATGGCAAAAGGGTCGATATTTACTGGGATTTTCGACAAACGAAGTTCAATGTTAGCCCCGAGCCATGCTCGGACTATTATGTAGCAATGGTGTGTGATGAAAAAGTGGCATTAGTTATAGGTGACATGAAAAAAGATGCTTTAAAAAGAACCAAGAAAAAACTTTCCTTGATAGACCCTTCCTTGTTGTGCAAGCAAGAACATATTTGTGGGAAAAGACTCTTTTGTTCCAAGGCCAAACTAGGTGAAGGGATACAAGAAAACGACATTATAATCGAGAACTGTCTATCCGATCCAGATGATCCCGAAATGTGGGTTACCATAGATGGTACCACCATCGTTCGGATTATGAACCTGCATTGGAGGTTCAGAGGAAATGAAATAGTCACAGTTAACAAAACACCCATACAAATTTTCTGGGATGTACATGACTGGTTATATAATAATTCTGGTTCAAGCCATGGATTGTTTATTTTCATACCAGGTGAACCAGGTTCAAACTCTATCGTAAACGGTGATGATGATTGCAACACCAATGTTCCAAAGTTTTGTTATGTTTTAAATGCTTGGAAAACTGAGTAGCCATCATTCTCTTCCATCCTGGAAACTATGAACATTTGTTTTTGATTTGCTCTAGTTTGGTAATTGTATCTTACATCTATGTTGCCCGGAACTTTAAAGACTGTATGTTAAGTTTTTTCTTATATTTAGAACATCATATCTCGGTTATGTCTAAAACTATGTTCAACATAAAACCATGGATAATTTAAATAAAATAAAAAATGTGAGTAGCACAATTTTTCAATGATTCTTTTATCTTGTTTATAATTTTTTTTGTAAAATTGCATGGAAGGTTAAAATTTGTCAATACAATTATTTATCATGGTGTTGTCGTTAATCTTGAGTCAGTGTTGAGTTGACTTGTGATACAAGCTCAATCAACAACATTATCAATACAATTTTTATGCGTGCGGAAACTATGCGGTTAGTTAGAACACATAGATGTTAATTTAAAAATAACATATAATAAATAATTAAACGAATAATTTAAAATTAATTAATAATAACATATGAAATATTTACAATATTAAAATAAAAAAAATATATTAAATTGTGAGTAAATGAAATTACATCATATTAAGATTTCTAAATGCGCCACAGTTGTTTATCATAATGTTCTCATCAATATTAAGTTGGTGTCGAGTTGATTTGCAACACTAACTTAATCAATAATATTATCAATATATATAACAGATGGAAGTAATAGAGCATGCATAATAGAATTAAAATGTAAATATTATATTAAAATAAAGTCTTGGTTTAGTAGTAAAGTGAATATTTTATTGAACTACATTGAATATGTTCAAATTCAGCCATTTGCAACTTGTTTATTAGGGTTTTAAAAATAAAAAGATTTTCGATTGAGTCTTAGTTCTATTGGCATAATTATTGCTGCAAAAGACTAACATAAGCTCATTTTAATCCTGACCATATTATTTTATACATTTTTATTTATTGAAATTTTTTACATTGTTTTAATGTTTAGATTAGATTATTTTTTTAATGTGTTCTAATTACATACTATAAAGTATTATAAACTTAAAAATGAGCCAATTCGGGTAGGGTTTGAACCTTGAATGTTTAAGCTCGAGTCCGAACCATAATTTAAACGGCTTAATTTTTTTTATCCAAGCCCAATTTTCAAATATAATATTTTTACCCGAACCTTCTTAAATCTCGAGCAAATTTTAAGATATGAGTGGATGATTCGATATATCTAATTGTGTAAAAAAATGTAACTTAACAAAAAGATAATTTCGTAAATTCCTTTAAAGGAATTACTGAACGTTGAGATTATTTTCCACTCAAACAAAGACAAAAGCGGCCCGGAAGTTGTTTCTTTTTTGGTAAAAGAAAGGTCAAATTGATTGTGCTGATTGAGACCTTTTCCAGAAGAAAACGTATACAGGAAAAATTAATTTTTTAATATTCAATCTAATCTCTTTTTATTCATTGACTCCATTAGCCTTCCAGTCTTCACTAAGACTTGCCTCACCAGTAAGTTCAGAGAAAGAGAGAACAAAAATGGAGAAACAACAGGAATCCGGTCATTTGGTGCTTGTTATGGCACCCTTCCAAGGCCACTTAACTCCCATGCTCCAGCTAGCTACTATCTTGCACTCAAAGGGCTTCTCAATCACTATACTTCACCCTGAATTGAACTCTCTTAACCCTTCAAACCACCCCGAATTCACCTTCGTATCCATACCAGATAAGATGAAGGAATCTCAACTCTCAGATGAAGATGTTGCAGATAAGCTCAAGGAATCTCAAGTCTCAGATGTAGACGTTGCAGATAAGCTCAAGGAATCTAAAGTCTCAGATGTAGTTCTTGTAAGTGGCCTGCGGAGTCTCAACAAAAACTGTGCAGCACCATTACAAAAATGCCTCGAAAACATTTTGCACTCTCGTCACCCTATTGCTGCTGTCATCTATGATACACTCATGTCTTGTGCTCAAACTATAGTTAACGATCTGGGGCTACCAGGGATAACTTTGCGTACAAGTTCGGCTACATCATTGTTATTATTTTCGGTATTTCCTCAACTTAGTGAGAAAGGTATACATACCACTTTAATATTTGGTTGCAACAAGTTCTATACATGATGATCATACGTAATTCTGGTCTGGGTTAAATTTGTGTTGCAGAATTTATGTCTGGAATTGAATCACCAGAGCTTCAAGCTCTTCAGCTTCAACGCTTACGAGCATCGTTATTACAGAATCCGACTCAAGCGATGAAGGAGTTGAGAGCTGCATTCACAAATGCGATGAAGTTCTCATCAGCTATAATTGTGAACTCAATGGAATTTTTGGAACTAGAAGCACTGTCCAAGGTAAAACAATACTGTCCTGCTCCAATTTTCACTGTAGGACCATTACACAAACTAGCTCCAGCCATATGTGGCTCATTATTGACTGAAGATAATAAATGCATCTCTTGGCTTAACAAACAAGCCCCCAAATCTGTCATCTATGTGAGCTTTGGTAGCATTGCGAACATTGATAAGCAAGAACTAATTGAGACAGCTTGGGGATTATCCAACAGTAAACAACCCTTCCTGTGGGTGGTTAGGCCTGGTATGGTTCGCGGCTCAGAATGGATTGAATCTTTGCCAAATGGGTTTGAGGAGAGTGTGGGAGAAAGAGGTTGCATCGTGAAATGGACACCTCAAAAGGAAGTATTGGCTCATGCTGCAGTAGGTGGATTTTGGAGCCACTGTGGGTGGAATTCAACCATGGAGAGCATTTGTGAAGGGGTACCAATGCTATGCAGACCTTTCTTTGGCGACCAACTCTTGAACACAAGTTACGTATGTAATGTTTGGAAAATAGGCTTGGAATTGCAGAATCTAGAAAGGAGGAATATGGTAAGAACAATAAAAAGGCTAATGGTGGATATGGAGGGAAAGGATATCAGAAAGAGAGCTATGGATTTGAAGAAGAAAGCTGCTCTTTGTCTTATGGAAGACGGTTCTACAAGTTGTTCTTTCAATGGGTTAATAAAGCAGGTATCAGGTTAAGAGACATGATATTAAACATCCTTGTACTTCTATTTTCAGTTTATTGTATGGCCCTGTGATGCTATCTAGAGCAAGTATAAACATTTGTAGCATCAACATAGTGTTCTATTCAAAACTATATAATATTGGTGTGTCCTCATCAAATTCACTATCCGAGACTAGTCCTGGTTGAGTCGAGGATGATATTCACGTAATCGAGGGTAGTTGGTAAATTAGATATTATTAAGGACTAAATTGTAATGATTATAAACTTTGAGTGTTAGTAATGAATAATAGTTGTTGGAGGCCCCTATACTATATTTATCAAGCCAAATTCAAATTTGATGGGGGTAAACTGTGAGAATCAAACATCTCAGATATTAGGGTGTATAGAGATTAAATTGAATAAAATGCATTCTTGAATGTAATCTGTTGAATTGTGTTTGAATTGTATGATTAATGAATTTTTTATATCCGAATTTATTACACATAGCTGAAGACAACGTCGGGATGTTGAAAAACAAAGGTAAAAGCAAAGCCAATTCAATTTGTGTTCTCATAATTCAAGTTCGTTAGATAAATATCTGTATATGTTTGATTCATTAAATGTCCGAACATGATAATCTAACAATGTGAAATATTCAAAGGGTTCGTATACACGTGATTATGTGATTTGTGATCATTTGGTTGGTTGGAATACATGAATATATACTTACTAATGAAATATGATTAATAGTAATGATATTTGCCTTATTAATGTTGTCGGATAGAGTCACGAGTATAGTTCATATGTCATAGGATCCATTTTGATAGGTGAGAGATTCAACGCTATGCGTGTACATATTGTAATAGCTCAAATACCCTACTAGTACCTAGCTCAAATATCCTAGGAGTACAAGCGTACTTTGGTGCGATTGATGGGGTCGATACACTTGTGCTCAATTAGCACTTCGATGCATATTTGGTGTGATGGTGGATTGATTCGAGTATTCATTATTATATCTGATTTAGTTAATAGGAATTAAAATATAAAAATGATATACTAAGCATTTAATGAATCCAAATAAGATATTGATGTTAACTTGAGACAAGATTTGATATGTTAAACTAGATGAATATCCTGACGGTGCATCCAAAATTATTTCGGAAATTTGAGTAAAGCATTGATGTGAATCAATTGAAAATATAATTGAAATATTGGTGTATGTGTATCTTTAATGTTAATGTGAAATGGTTAGTTGGTTAGCTTGAATTATTATGTTACTCATGTCACTTAAATATTGTAAAGTTTATATTGAACTCGAGTTTTGTTAGCACCACTTAGTAATCATTACTCAACATATAGATTTGCTTGTTTTCATGTGTAACACTCTATACTCGATTTGATTGTTGAGTCCGAGTTACAAGGTGTTATATTTGTTGCAGGAGCAACTACGATCGAATTATAATCAAATAATACTAATTAATACGAAAATACAAGTAATATAAGTATGTGAAACGACATAAAATCATCCTCGGTTCTTATACAAGCTTACGAAAACTCTAATGTAATCCCGAGATCGAATTAGGATCATATTGTAAAAGATTCAAATTACAATATCGATGTCGCGACGTAACATACTATTTTGGTCTCGTCGAGACGATGGAGTTCCTCGTCTCGTTGTGACATTATAGGTCATTTCTCGTTGTGACGTGATGCATTTGACGTCGTAACGTCACATGTTGTTCCTACAATTTCAGTGTGCACAAAGCTGAAAATTTTTAAGCATCATCACAACACTCCCACCTAATGAACAGCTATTATAAGGAGCATTCCAGCACCAACTTAAGCACAACAAAACTTTAATCAATTAATCCTTAACATTTCAGCCATTCATACCATTTAGAACATATATGCAAAGGGCTTATAAACATAATATGATCACTTGGCCAAATCTTGATTTAACTTAGGTTTGTGCCATACTTAAATCAAAACGGAATATACAAAGTTTGTTGAGTCGAAGATCTTCTTCTGGATGCTAGAATCTACTTATTGCTCGTTCAAGAATCTTTTAAACTTGCGCATAGAGAATACAAACCGTACGCTGAGAAAAACACGCAATGGTAAATCTATGACTCAAGTTAACATAAACAAGATTATGCAAATGCACATATCTAAATCAATTTCGATTCATATTCAATCTCATGCCATTTATATCAAACATTTCAATTCCACTCGGTCAATTTTCACATTTATTTTAACGGTCAACGTGGTCAACCACGAATTCTGTTAACAAAGAAGTTTAATTGATTATTTTAGTAAATGGTAGGAGCTCAATTGGGTGTGAATTTAATACAAAGGCTTAATTGATTTTTTTATTTTTTTTTTGCATTTTCTTAATGACTTTTTTGACATATAAGCCACCATAAAATGATGTTATATTAATAATTGTGTTGATAAATTTTAAGAATTAGATCAAATCAAAATTTTATGTATAAAACTTTACAAAACCGAGGTTCACGTATAAAATTACATATTAAATCAAAATTTATGTATAATTTTGAGATTTATTCCTTAAAAAAATATTTTTGTATAAGCTTTTAACTAAAATTTTTTCTAGTGCACTTTTTTCGTTTCTTATTTTTAAAACAAAATAATAAACAAATTAAAACGATATTTATATAACGATTTGGTCCCAAATTATACTCAGTTTCTAATTTGGTATTTAAATATTTTTTCCAATTTGGTATATAAGCTATTCTTCTATTATAGTTTTCTGTCCAAAAATTAACGGTAGTTGAAAACTGAGTAACATCCAACCAATGAGAATATACCACTTGTATACCTTTTTTCCATGTCTTTGATGACATGGTCATTGTCGATACTGTGGTTTTTGACCGTTAATAATGTTTGCTGTTGACCGTTTTAATATATATTTAAATTTTAAAACAATTTCTTCATTTTTTTTTTTGGAATTGTTTTAATTTTATATAATGTTTTATAATTTTTAATTTTATATAATTTATATATTATAAAAAATTGTAAATCTTTGAATTTATTTTTTAAATTTGTATTTTTAGTTTTTATAATTATTTTTGAATTTTTATATTTTATATGAAATTTTATATATTTTTTACTTTATATATTTTTATTATATATTTGGAATTTTGAATATTCTTTAATGGATGCCATATCATCATTTTTCATGTACAAAGGAATGTAATACAGTTAACTTTTTAGAATAACATTAACAAGTAGAATAACATATTTTAGATCTAAATCGTTCTAATGGTCAGTGTTAAAGATATAAGAAGAAAATTGTTTAGATTTTTGTTCACGATTTTATAACGTTCAAAACTTTCACGAAAAACAACGAATTATAGAATAGAAGGGGAAGGAAAGCTTTTGATTGATGCTGACAATGAAAATAGAAAATGCCACAGAGTAACAATTTTAATAGCTCAATGACTTAAATGAAAATTTTGGAATAATTTAGAGACTATTTTGTAACAATTTAAAGTTGAGTGACCAAAACATAAACATACAAATAATTAGGTGTAGTTGATAAAAAAAAAGGGCGCGTTTAAATTACCAGTCAGTTACGCTGTCTTTCGGGCACAAACTTCAGGTTAGGGATTTTAAAGGTTTAACAGAACTAAAATCTCTGAACTTGAAATTGAAGATTCTCAAAATGTCGATTTTTGCGGGTAATCTTAGCTTCAAAATCTCATCCACACCTCAGTTTCGAGTTTTCTCATTTCCCTGGTAAGCTCTCCCACTCCAAATTTTGGGTCTTTTCGTTCTTTTTCTATTCTCTGTCTGTTTCCTAGGGAAATGAAAGTAAGTGAAGCAAAATTGGTACTTTGATTCACCTGTTTCACGTTTGATCAATCCGAACCCTAAGTTGACTGAACCCGAAATAATCCCCACCAAAAACTCGAAAAACTTAAACTAACTCAAACTGAAATGATCCGAAAATATTAAAACTCGAATTGTCCCAATCTAGATTGACCCAACTTGCCTAGTTCTAAAGCTTTGATTTTTCAGGGTGAATGGCAACAAGGCAACATTTTGTTTGAAAGAGAAGGAATATAGTTCATCAGTTCCAGTAAGGTATATACCGAAGAAATCTTTGGAAACTGAAGAGCCCGAAACTTCTTCAGATTCAAAGGGTTTGAGTAAGAATGAATCTCGTTTGATCAATTCGAATGCATTTGGAAGAAAGTTTACAAACAATGAAAGCAGTGTTGTTGATAAAAAGTTGCAGACACGAAGCGGAATGTTCAAGAAAATTGCATTATATGATGATGTTAAACAAGGTATGAATGATAGTGAACATTTTGTAGTATCTAATGCTAGTGGAATGCTATTGGGAGTTGATGGTTTACGAGACTCGTGTTTGTGAACACTGATAAAATTGTTGATTTTGAACTCGCAGCATTATGGATGTAATGGTCTTTTTGGATTGTAATTATGTCCATGTATAGAAGTTTATACCAGTAATATAGTTTACAATTTTCGTGCATGCGAATTGATGGTTTACGAGATTTGTGTATGCAAACATCGCTAGAATTGTGGGTTTCAAACTCACAGCATTGTGGATGTAATGGTTTTCCGAGTTGTATTTATGTCAGTTTATATAAGTTCACATTGGTAATATAGTTTGCACTTCTTGATGGCTTACTAGACTCATGTGTGTGAACATCGATTAAATTGTTGTTTTCGAATTCCCAGCTTTGTGGATGTAATGATTTTTCTTTTTCTTCCCGAATTGTTTTGTTCAATTATAGAAGCTCAGACGGTAATATATGTTAGTTTGGGCTAGTGATGGCCTTTAAGATGGAAACACGAACACGTTACTAAGTTTAGTCTTCTTAATATTTTCAGATTCGTGCGGCTCAAGTCGTTATTACACATTGATTTGTGATAATTAAATTGCTCCGATTTGTAGGTGATGAAATAATGGAGAAACCTGTAGAGGTGGTTGAGGAGGTGCCTCGAGGCCAAAATATTAACAGAAAGAATCCGTTACAAGTTTGCAAGAGAATTTCAGATGCTGAGAAGTCGGCAATTGAATTACTTGCAGCTAGGTTAACATGCTGTTTCTCAGATATGAAATTCACTAATTATTTCACTATGTAGCGCTAAAAGTATAATGGAGGCCTTTCTACTGAAGGTCATATTGCATTTTGCTCCCTCTATTCAAAAAATGGGCAAATTAGTCCTTGTATGTTATATCAAAAAGCAAACCGATCCTTTTATTAAAAATTTCATCCATTTTTACTGTTGAAAACTGCTCCTAATACATCAGCATGAAGTACACGTGGTGTGCCATGTGTAACTATTTCGTTATTCCACTAGTCACGTCAGTTTTTAACAGTAGAAATGGATGAAATTTTTAACAGAAATGACCAGTTGCTCTTTGATTTAATGTACAATGACTAATTTGCTATTTTTTTGAGTAAAGGGGGCAAAATATAATCCAACTTCTAGTATAAGAGCCTCCATGGTACTTTACCCTATGTAGTGTATTCATTTTCACTAGTTCTTCACTGAATGCAATCTTCATTTTCTGCAGAGCGTTTACCGCAGTTGAACTGAGAAAGAAACTGCTTGGCAAGAGATTCGATCTGGATATTGTCGAGACATTGATTACTGATTTCCAAAATAGGTGTGTGGATTATAAGGGAAGACATCGTATTGACTATTTCGAGGGTGCCATATTTGGTTCTATATGTAATCTATTCGGTTATGTTAACTTTTCCTACATTATATTGCTTTCGATTTTATCGCATGTTAAACAACTAATTTGACTATTTTGGCATATTGTAGAGGGTTGATCAATGATTGCTTGTATGCGGAATCATTTTCTCGATCTAGATGGTCTTCATCAACTTGGGGACCAAGGAGAATCAAGCAAGTAAGCCTTCCTCTTTCAAATTAAAATTTTCGAGTAAGTTCTTTTGTTTCATAATTATGTTAAAACCATATTGATAAATAAGGCTTTGTTTGGTTGCTAATGCTAAGTTTCTCAGAAAGTTGGTTTTGATCCCTCTACTATACTAAAATTTGGGATTTAATCCTGGTAATAAAATTATTTGGCGTAATTTGGACTAACTGATAATATTACAAAAGTAAAGAGTACAAAATTAAGCAAAATTAAAGTACAAGAGACTAGATCTTAAATTTTAACATCGTAGAGAGACCAAAACCATAATTTGACCATTTTAGTCCTATATGTACAATGAACTTGCTGTTTTTATAATTGATCATAATATTTAGCCTCTAGGTTTTATTCGGGTTAAAGTACCCAGGAGGTCCTTATATTATGGGGACTGGATCAAATTAATCCTATTATTAAATGGATCAATTTAGTCCTTATACTATTAAAAGGAATCAAATAAGTCCAAATTGTAACATAGTTAGCATTTACCGTATAAAAAAATGTCTTGAAAATTATTTATTTCAATCGCAGTTCAATTCCAAACAAAATATTTTTACAGAACCGCAAACTTTAAAAATAGTAACTCTATTAAACAGTAAATGATATCTTTTAAACAAAAGGTGTTAACTCTATTCCAATTTGATCTTTGTTGGTTCTTTTTAATAATACGGGGACTAATTTAATTAGGTCCCTATAATAGAGGGACCTCTCAGGTACATTCACCTTTTTATTTGTAACAAAAGAAACGGAAACAACCAAGGAAAAGAAGTAAAATGATTTGTTGATTTCTTGCATTTGATGTTTTCAAGAAAAAATTTTGATTTCTCATGAAAATGTTGAATCAGGCATTGTTCAAGAAGGGTATAAGTGAAGCTGATGCAGAAAATGCTTTAAAACTAGTTTTCGAGGGTCAGGATGGTGACTCAAATGATGATCAGGAATCCCGACTCGGTTTATCAAAGCTTTCAATGGACCACCTATTAATTCAGGCCTCGAAGCAATGGCTTCGAGGTCGAGATGTTCCCAAAGAGACACGGAAGTCGAGGATTGTTCGGTGGCTTCAGTATCGCGGTTTCAACTGGGGTGTTATTGGTTCTGTTGTAAAGAAGTTGGAATCTCAGTATCCTTCCTAAAGGCGCCAAAAGCAGTTCAGTTATGACTTTAGATTATGATACCCGATGTTTGAATTTCGAAATGCGTGTCGGGGAAAATATAGATAAGATTACTTCTTTGAAATGCCGACCCTGATAAACAGCTCATCTTAACTCCTAACATAAACTTTACAATAGTGCCCCAATGACCCTCGTCCGGATGTGATGACCTATATTGCTCCGAGTGCTAGTGTCTGACACCCGTGTCTCGTAAAAAAAAAAAAAAAAAAACACATTCACGCTTGAATACTCATATTTGATGCTCACACCCATTTCCAATTAACATAGGCCGTTGTTGCTAACCTGTTGATACCATCTCGAGTCTTGACATTGATTAGAATCACCTTTTTTTACACCGTGTCGTGAGCTTATAGATGAATTCTTGATTAAAAAGCTTGTAAGAATTTGAGCAATTGGTGGATGTGTTTCATCTTTACGTTTGTTGTTTTTTGAAATCTTGAGACAAAACATCAAAATATTGAGACAAGGACAGTAGCCATTGCTAGTGGAGCTGCATTATCTTTAACACCTGTGGATCATAATTCTTTTGCAGGTTGGAGCACTATATCATTAAGGGACACTTATTTTGTTTTTCTATGTATATTCGATGTATAATTGTCTTGCCACTGATGTTCGACTTTTGTATCCGACATTTCTGTTTGACGTTTTTATTTGGGTATGAGATATGATATAACCCGTATTCGATTCTTACACCCGAGTTTGAAGTTTGATAGTAGCATATGCTGTGCAGATTAGGACATACAGAGTGTACCAAACTTAGGTTAGGCTTTTACATTGCTGAAAGTAATGTCATTTTCAGACAGCACATGGACATGTGATGTAGGGAAGATGGGACCACGTGAGTTAAAAGCTAGGTTTGGAGACGCACAATCTTATTCTTGTTATAAAATTCTACGTGCTTAAATCCAACACTAACAATCATTGTTACATATTTTAAATATTATACGAATTAAAATTAAGCCAAATTGGTTTTTGGTTTTACTGTTGGATACATGTGCCAATATTCTACGTAAGGTGAAAGCTAAGTACTTAACTATTACAATCTACAAACACAGCTGCAACTCGAAAACATCTTTAAAATTGGATCGAATCATCGGAGAAAGCAAACGAGCAGTTCGATGATCCATCTGCAACCACTATTTTGGATGGTGGTGATTGTGTTAAGGCTCCCTTTGAAAGGTCGGTTTCAAACCTTAATGTTTCGAGATGACGGATTTCTTTGAGCATTGCAACGACATCTTTCATTATCGGACGATCTTCAGGTCGGGTGCTTACACAAAGGAATGATACAGCTACTGTCTGTAACATTTCATGCATGGCAGGGTCAGCCCTTCCCTTGAGCTTTGGGTCTAGGATTTCACTCGGGTCTCCCTTGCTAGCCAAATGGTCTCGAACCCATTGAACCAAGTGTGCGCCACTTGGTAAAGTCGGGTCTAGTGGGTGCCTTCCGGTTAACACCTCCAATAGAACGACACCAAAACTGTAGACATCACTTTTTTCTGTAATACGCTGCATGGTTGCATGCTCTGAAAGGTAACCATTGTATATAAAAAAAAATTAAAGATTAATCAATTCACCAAAAAAAAAACTAAAGATTAATCGAAAAGATAAAAAATCGAAAAAAAAAATTAAACAAATACCTGGAGCCATATATCCATATGAGCCAGCCAAGTGTGGCCTCGGACTTGATTTTGAAACTTTATCATTATCATCACCATTATTATTCAAAACTCTAGCTAACCCAAAGTCAGCTAAGTATGGCTCATAGCAAGGACCTAATAAGACATTCATGGCTTTAACGTCACCATGCAAGATTGAAGGCACACAATCATGGTGCAAGTACGCAAGGGCATGTGCTATGCCTAGCACGATGTCGTAACATGCCTCCCAATCGGCTCCTCCCTTACCGCCACCGTGAATGAGCGAACTCAAGCTTCCGTTTGGCAGATAATTGTAAAACAATAGCTTCAATTTCGTATTCGAACCCCAACCGAGAAGCCTAACAATGTTCCTATGTCTGATCGAGCCTAGAGTCTCGATTTCGGAAGTGAAGGCCCCGTACTCTTCTGATGACCACATTTTCTTAACTGCCAATGTTTCGCTGTTCGGAATCGTTACCCTGTATACAACCCCGGAGCTCCCAGTGCCAATCACGTTGGATGATGTCAAGTTGTGGACTATGTCATCGATTGAGAAGTCGAGTTTCTGATACAGAGTCACTTCCCAAGTATAATCTTCCATAAGGTCGTTGTTGAAAAATCGAGCACAGATTAACGCGTAGATGGCAAGTAGTACTAGGATCACACTGGCACTTATGAGGATCGACATCACTAGCTTCACTGCTGGTCTAACATGCCTTGAATGTTCGAGATCAGAAGAAGATACAACACCATTGGAGATATATAGGCCTTTGTTTGATTCAAGGTCACTTAATGGGAGTTTTTGGAAAAAAGACGAATTCGGCAACTCACCTGAGAAGTCATTGAAGGAGATATTAAGTGAAACAAGGTTTTGAAGACTTGTAAGAACATCTAACTTGCCAGAGAACTTGTTATGGGACAAGTCAAGTATTGCTAGCTTTGTAAGACCAGAGAACTCGGATGCGATTTTGCCTGAAAACCGGTTCCAACTAAGGTTTAGAGAGATTTCAAGTGCTGGAATCTGGCCTAGTTCCTTTGGGATTTCACCAAAGAAACCATTGTCACCCAGGTTTACCAACTGGAGCTTACTGCAAGATGATATCTCGGTCGGAATTTGACCCGAAAGTCGATTCTTTCCCAAGTTAAGCTTAGTCAATTCACTCAAGGACCCAATACTATGACTCAGTTGACCTGTAAGGCTGTTGTCTGAAATGTCAACATACTGTAGGCTTGTAGGAAGAGTATCTGGCAAAGAACCTGTGAGTCCATTCGAATGGAGGTCAAGAAACTCGAGGTTTTGACATCCAGATATCGACAGAGGGATCCCCCCAACAAACCGATTCTCGCTTAAATCGACAAAGTTCAAGGCCTTCAGGTTTCCAATCTCTGATGGAATGGTCCCTGCAAGTCTATTACCGTTTAACCTCAACCTATACAAATTGGTACAGTTTCCGATTTCCGGCAGAATAAAACCGGATAAATCGTTGGCCAGCAGCAATAACTTGGTGAGATTTTTCAACCCAAAAATGTCTTTTGGGATTGAACCTGATAGACTATTATAAGACAAATCAAGAGCTTGAAGATCTTTGCACTGAGAGATACTATCAGGAACATTACCAGTCAACTTATTTTGCCAAGCAAAGAATATAGTCAAACTCTTTAGCTTGCCAATATCGACTGGAATCTTGCCGGAGAATTCATTATTATCTATCTCGAGATTATTCAACTCCGAACAGTTCAAGATTTCCAAAGGAATTGTACCTGATAACTGGTTAACACTCAATTGAAGCTCTTGAAGCTTCAATAGTTTCCCAATGCTTCTTGGTATGCTACCTGTAAGTAGATTCTCAGATAAATCGATCACCGTCAGCTCCGAACAGGTACCGAGCTCATCCGGGATAGTACCAACTAAACTGTTCTGCCATAATAGTAAACTCTGAAGCTTGGTAAGCTGACCCATGCCCCTTGGGATTGAACCAGATATAGAATTCTGATACATGTAAAGATTTTGAAGCTCACTGCAATTACTAATTTCTTCAGGGATTGAACCCGATAATAAAGATGTATAAATGGCTATAGTTTGGACCCTTTTCAACATCCCAATTGATGAAGGAAGGTTGCCTGTAATGCTAGTTTCAGCTAGGCCTAACATCAGTAAGCTGGTGCAGTTCCCAATCTCTAATGGCAATTCACCATTAAGATCTTTATTCCCACCAACTCTAAACACTTGAAGCATTTTCAGTTCTCCAATACTCTTTGGTATTTCACCATTGAGTTGATTATCATAAAGTGTTAAATAAACAAGACCACTAAGATTACCCACCATTGATGGGATTGTACCTCCAAGATAGTTACTATCCATAGCCAAGGTCTTCAATTTCTTCAGCTTACAAATTTCCATTGGGATTTCACCAGTGAGAAAATTCCCACTAAGATCAATAAAGCTGAGTTCATTATAATCACCAAACTCTTTAGGAATCACACCACTGAGATTGTTTGATGAAAGTATGAGGGTCTTCAAAGATTTCAAAGATTGAAAATTTGAAGGCAATGAGCCTTGCAAATCCATTGATTTCAAGCTTATCTCCACAACATCTCCATTGGAATTGCAATGAACCCCAAACCAGTTGCATGGTGTAGAGTAAGTTGAATCCCATGATTTTAATGCAGGTTTGGTGGTGTTTAAGCTGTTCTTCCATGTTAACAAAGCTTGGCCTTGCTTATCAATGGAGTAACAATGGTGGTGGAAGAAAAGGAAGGTAGTTGAAAAGAGAAAAAAGAGAGTGTTTAGAGTTGAAGGCATTGCTTAGAGAAGGAAACAAGTGATCTGTTTTGGGATTGTTGAGGGTGGAACACCATGTTTTTCTGTAAAAGAAATTTATGTTTATAGAACCAAAAAGCTGAAGATTTTGAAATCCCCAAGTGCTCTTTTCTTTTTCCATCATTATTGTAATAGCTGTACTTCTTTAAATTAATATATTATCTATATCGTTTATTTAGAAATATTTATAAATTGAGTTTTAATTCGATTGTTATTATCGATAATATAATTATAAAATTATTGATAAATTACACTCAAAATCATAAATTATTGATAAATTTATGTTTTGATTACTTAATTTTAAAAAGTTATAAAAATTGATATTGATCTATTCAAATGTTTTCATTGAAGTTATTGAATTATTCGAAAGTTTTTATTTAAGTCACTGGGTAATTAAGTTTTTTTTTTTTTTTTAAGTTTGACTAGTAAGCTCTAGGCAACAACTCGATAGTCGGTACAATAGATTAGTACCTATCAACAAGTGAAAGAACATATCTTAGATTTAACTCTACCTGACGATCAATGTCGAAGATCGAAAAAGAAAATTGTTTAGATTTTAATTCACAATTTCGTAACGCTCAAAGTTATTTCATGAAAAAAATTGAATCGTAAAAGAGAAGGGGAATGACAGCTTTTGATAATTGTAACCATGTAGTAACGATTTTAACAACCCAGTGACTTAAATGGGAACTTTTGGATAGTTCAATACCATTTTGTAACTTTTCTTCAATTATTATTTGAATAAAACCATAATTAAAACTAAACATACTGTTAAAATCAATTTTCGATTATTTTATTTTTCTCCGCCCTTAATAGGATAAGTAAAATATTTTCTCCAATTTATATAAATAAAGTAGACTTGTCCATTTGGAAGCGAAGTTAAAATCTTACTTGAGATTTATCCAACTCGAACTTGTATTTAAGATGATTCGTGCAAGTAATCGAAATAATCTTAACTAGAAAAACTCAAACCTCAAACTTGAACGATGCAAATACTAAACTCCCATAAAATGACTTGGAAATTTTAAAAACCGAATTTTAAGAATTAGGACAAAATAAGCATGGAATGTCTTAAGAGCAATAATGTGTTGGGTAATTAGCAAATATCCAAACATAAAGTGGCCCATCAAATTTTTATGTGGTTACAATTCAGTTCCCAACCATGTGTTTTTATTTCCATGTAGACTTCAAGTTGCTTTTCAATGATTTATTATAAAGCTTTAAGTACAGTTTTTTTTTCAGACAATTTCTTTTTCTGTTTCTAAATGTGTTTTATGTAAAAAATAAATAAATTACGCCAAAATGATTATTCAATTTCAAAAAGTTATAAAATAGTTACTAAATTATTCGAATATTTTCATTTAAGTTATTGGACCGTTAAGTCTTCTTTTTTAAGTTTAGTTGAAGTGATTCAAGCAACAATTTGACAATCAATATGGTGAAATAGTATCCATTGACGACTAGAAGAATCAGTTCTTTCGAGAGAAGTCTTCGAAATATTGTCCTTGAAAACGCTGATCCGATTCCTCAACAATAGAAAGTATTGTCCCTCAAAGAGGATTTTATCTCCTCTCCACGGAGATTCATGTATGGTTCACAAATGAGAGCACTTCAACCGTACTTGAACATACGACTACCCACCAAGAGGCAATGTGAGAGTCTCACTCTTGGTGGGATTTGAACCCCTGACCTATATAGGTCAATTGTTGGGGTATATAGTACCACTTTGGCTAGAATACTTTCTATTGTTGAAGAACCGGGTCGACGTCCTCGAGGATGACACTTAGAGGAATCGATCCCTTCTTAACAAACATATATTTCAAATTTAAGTTGATTTGATGATCAATGTTAGAGATTGAAAAAAAAAATTACATATTTTAATTCGTAGATCGATGCAATTCAAAACTGTTTCATAAAAAAAAAAATTATAAAAGAGAAAGAAAAGTTTACTCTTTTGATTGGTGCCGTTAGTAAGAGCAGAAAAGGCCATACATCGACAATTTTAATAGTTCGGTAACTTAAATAAAACTTTCAAACAATGTAATAATTATTTTATAATTTTTTAAACTTGAATGATCAAAATATAAATTTATAATAATTTAATAATAATTTTTGTAAAAATATTTAAAGAGATGTACTTTGGTTTGTTTATAATAATGCATTAGAATAATGACGAGCACATGGAAATCAGGAATATTTTAGAAATTCATTTTAAATTGCATATCAGGACAAGCTGTCCGGAAATCTTTGCTGGTAAAAAAAAAAAAACCCAAAGAAATGATGTGGTTGTAGTTTGGTCTTAATTGAAAGGCACAACTATGTCAGCCATTTAATCCTTTTTCTATTTTCTCATTACGTGGCGATTAAATTTAGAGTCGAATCAAATCTTTCAATAGTGAGCAAAGTTTTCTCGGAATTAATTATTTTTTAATTTAATTTTTTTTGTTGAAAATAAAAAATATTTAATAAAAAATTATCCCGTGTCATTTAAATAAGTCTAGGATTGTAAATGAGACACTAGTGTTCACAAATTTTTCGAGTTCGACTTGAAAAAAATTCAAATTCGTTTCAATAATTATCGAGCCTAACTCGAACTCGGTAATACTTGACTTGAACACCTCGCGAGTCTTATCAAGCTTTTTATATTTTTATATTGTTAAATTACATTATTATCTTTAATATATATCATTAACCCTAATTTAATTATTGAGTCAAGATCGAACTTGATAGTATTCTGGTTCAGTTCGACTCTATTACACCCCTTTATAATTGTTATGTTTAATATTTTGAATATAAATGCAAGTATTTATGTATATATTTACTAAAATTAAGTGTTATGCATAAATTATTTTCAACAAATTCACATCAGCATTAAAATGTAAATCAGTTCAACATTTTAAAATATTTTCTTTTAATATCAAAATTAAGGATTTTCATGAGTAAAAATTATAAGTTAAGGATTTAAATAAAATAAAAACTTATTTAAACAAAATGTAATGATTTAAGGATTTTTTTAAATATATATCTAAATTTATCTTTAACCCGACCTTCGATTAATAATATTAGACATTACATATATATAAGTCGAATCGAACAACTTTCAAGAATCTTCAATAATATCAATATAAATTGAACTAGTACTTTAACCGAAAGCTATATATATTTATATATTCATAAATATGGCAACATAGACTTGATCTTCAAAAATATTGAATGATAGGGACCATTTCAAGATAGAATTTAAAGAAGCAGTACTAATTTTGCTATGCTGACAGTGCTGCTGTATCATTTTACCTTTTAACATTACCATAAGTTCCTACCCATTTACTACTACCAAACAACCAATAATATATAGCTAAATTACACTCAAGATCACTAAATTATTAGTAAGTTTACGTTTTAGTCATTCAGTTTCAAAATGTTACAAAATGGTTATTAAACTATCCAAAAAATTTTATTTAATTTACTGAGTTGATGACTGATACAATGGATCAGTATACTGGTGTGAATACATGGTAGTATCTGTTCATACTTTCTTAACCCTTTGACAACACATACACAGGTGCTCGAACCCGGGTCTCCTAGGATGAACATCATCTTCTTTTCCATTGGAGCCACTCGTTGTGTTCAACAGTCCAATGATTTAAATAAAAACTTTTGAATAATTCAAAAAACTATTTTGTAACTTACAAATAATTTAATAACTTTGAGTTGGTTTACCCTAATATATATGACTGTTGTTCTATAATCATAAATATTCTTAATCTTTCTACTATTTGAATCCAAAGTAAAAATAATTTCAAGATTCAAACTTAATTCAAATATTCGAAAAAAATCCCACTTTTACCTGTTTCACCTAATTATTAATATATGGTGAGAATTTCATAATGGAGCCCATGAAATTCATACATATAAATGGAAATGGTTAATATTAATTTTTCGTCTTCAGCTATCCCACTAACAAGTTTTCTCAATATAAAATAATCAATATGTCAATTGTCAATATCGGAACTTGTTCTTTCACAACTTTAGGCCAGCAGAGTTGATAGATACACGACATTCTAATCCAGACTGAAATTAAATAAAATGGGCTGAGGGAGGAAGGAGAAATATTTTTTTCCAAAAGAAAAATTAAAATTTTAAATTTAGTACACAGCAATACTATATTAGATAAGAATTGAAAATTATCAAAAAAAGTATATTAAAATATGAAAATTTTGCATATCGAGTCGGGTTGGAGTTAAGTACAGTATTTATTTTTAGGTGGATTATATATATATTTTTTAAGTCAGAGTCAAGTCGATTTCGAGGCATAGGTCGAAGTGGGCAAAAATCCGACCCACCCAGCCTTGTTACCATCCTTAAGAAAAAAACTTAAATTTAAATTTTAAAGGTAACATTATTAAAACATATAGTCACGAACTCTAAACAGCGAAAATGAAAAATACTTTCAAAAAAATATTCTAATATGAACCTGAATAATATTTATATTAACATAACATTTCAAAGAAGAGACAAAGGGCACCCAATAAAAGCCCTAAAACAAAACTAAAATGGTCCCTCTTTGTCCATTCCCTACTTTTTTGTTGTTATTTTTTATTAATTTTAGATGGGTTCAATTTATTGAAATTATTTTTTAATAATAATGATTTTTTGCTTAAATTTAATAATAAAATTAAATTCATACTCGACTTATGAATAGATGTATAACAGATTATGACACACCCACGATTTGAATGAAAATAATTGACATAAAAATTAAATATTACTTTGGTTGAAATGATAAAATTGACAGAGTATATGTTCGGAATTTTTATATAACGCAACAAAAATAATCTTAAATTAATATTTATTATTTTGTTTAAAAAAGATCTTTCGATAATTTAACAATTAAATTAAACCCGATTATATATTACACCAAAATTAACTTAACTCGAATGTGGTATTATTATTTTATTATCTCTACCTTTTACAATAATATTTCATAATATTAATTTCAATTTTGAATTCTCTCTCAACAAACTTAAAATCATGATTTATAATTTTAAAATTACTTTGTATGGACATGCATTGATCCATGCTTATTTTAATTAAATTATTTTCAATTTAAACCCCAAAAAATTAAGATGTTAATAAAAGTAGATCTAAATCACATTTAAGGCACTTTGATTTCATACCTCCACATGATGAACTTATCTCTCAGACAAATTAAATCGGAATCAAGGCTAGTGGGCAACAAATGGGTCATATTAATTAGTATATCTAGGATTGATAATTTTTATATATATAGAAAGAGATATATTCACACAGTGTAAAATTTAAAATAATTTTATATATTTTCGTAATTATTTACACTATTAATATTTTAATCATCAAATCATTAAATTTATCAATATAATTTATATTTATTATGTATGTAAATTTTTAAATTTATCTGATCTTTATAATTAAATTTTAAATTTGGGTTGCATGTATTTAGTATGATTGTGGGTTGAAGATTTGGGTTGCATGAGACTTGCACATGAGAGAGAGAAGGTATGTACTATTGTATTTTAATTACAATATGTATGTCATGTGATTCAATAATTGATGGACCAATTAGTTAACGATATTTTACATCTTCTAATTTAATCTTAACCGTTTTTCTTTGATAATCATAAAAAATTATAAAACAAGAATTAAAATTATTTTTAAAACATTAAAAAATATAAAAATTATAAAAACTTAAAAAAAAAAAACGTTAACTAAATATTTATAATTTAAATTTTTAATTAAAAATTATATTTTTTATAAAAAAATATATCTGGCTATCGGGTTGGGGATGATGTGTTATAAATTTCTTCACAATTTTCATTACAAAGTTAGGTGTTATTTGATAAACTGAAAAATTAATTATTGAAAATTAATACTGAATTTAAATTATCAAATTTGTTTGATATATTACTTAAAATTAATTATGGAATATAATTAGATTGTTTGATAAATTATAAATTATAAAAAATTATGTTCTACATTATATCCTAAATTATTAATTTTTTGGATGGTAGAATTAAATTGTATATAAAAATGCAATTTTCACCATTTTAATAGTCTATATCTTTATAATTTTTAAATAAAAAAATTATCATTTTTGGAGGTCCAAAGTGCAATTTTACCTTTAGTAATTTTAAATTTTATGAGGGCCCAAATGGAAATTTTGTTAGCCCCCGACTTCGCCTCTGCTTGTACAAATGAGGGAGGGGAGTCCTCCATATATGGACAAGCCCGTTTTAATCAAATAGTTACAAATAATCTCAATCAACAGCCTAAATCTATCCTCCAGGACTTTCCCAACTACGTCATTAAATGTTATACATAAACGTAGAGTTATAGAGCTTCCGGAATACTTAATGTGGTTTTACAAGGATTTAGTTCATTTTTCGAATTTTTAGAATCTTTTGAGACACTCTGAGAATCTCTCGACTAATTTTATTGTGCTCGTCTCATTCTGGACTAGATCTAATGCTTCGAGTAGCTTTACTCATGGGCGTACCGTGACACGATGCACGGGCTTTACTCATTCTGAATTACATCAGCCTATTTTTTATAACCACTCCAACATTTGGAAAACCAAGGTGCCTCAACGGGTTAGGATGTTCTTGTGGATTTTGTGAAAGGTCAAATTGTAGACGAATGGGGAGAGAGTGCGAAGACATATGGCGGATGACAGCAGCTGTCCACGATGTAGTCACGTAAATGAGTTGGGGATTCATGCATTACAGGATTGTTCCTTCTCTAAGGCTGTATGGTGCTCGATTGTGCCGCAACATCATCAGGTTCATTTCTTTTCCCTACCATTCCATGACTGGTTAATGTGGAACTTTCCACATTACAGAACATAGAAGATCGTGGATTTCATGATATAGTCTGGCAATTGTTATTTCCACTAGTCCACTGGTTGTTCGGGAAGAATAGGAACATGTATGTGTTTTCCACAGGCCATAGTTGTGTTCAGGAAATTGTGGCTACAGGCATAAGTTGGGCAAGGTGTTCCAAGACGTCGTCCAATGAGAGAATGCGAAGGAATCAATGGTTACTACCACACATTAGACAGGGTCGAACAGAGGTTGGGTCAAGCTTAATACAGATGGAGCTGTGTCGTGCACTGAATCTTTTGTGGGCATAGGCGGTGTATTGCGAGATAATGATGCAAAGCGGATAAGAGGTTTTTCGATGGTGCTAGGAAAGGAAATTATTTTTAAGGTCGAGGCAAGAGCTATACTTGAGGGGCTAAGAATTGCTTGGGGGAAGGGCTATCAACAACTTGAAGTGGAGTGCGATAATACTCTGTTGGTAGACACAATTTTAGTTAGCGGAGCTGCTGATAGCAACATCGTGGTATTACGACTTATTCATTGTTTTTTAAAACGCAATTAAAAAGTTTTTCTTCATATTCCGAGAAATCAAAATACAATTGCTGACCATTTAACTAAATGTATGGCGACGGACATTACAGGGATTCAGTGGTTTGAAGAACCACCACAAGTAATAAGGGGGCTAGTTAATGCAGATTAGTTTGGAAATTTGAAGACATGATGTAATTTAGATTCTCTTCATGCTGTTTCATCTACAACAAGAATAATTTAATATGTGTAAACTGAAATACTGATTATAATTTTAAAACAATCAATGCACCTTTAATTAATAATAGTATCGGATTTATTGTATTTAAATTAAAACATACATTTAATTAATTAATTTTATTTTTATATATAAAATATTTACATATACTATAAAATTAAATTAGAAGATACAATGTGTCATCACTTGATTAGTCTATTAATTAATTCGTTAAAAATATTTTAATTTAGTTTAAAAAATTCGTCAAAATTTATGTTAAGATGGAAGCAATCCGCAATGTTAAGATCAAAAGTATAAATTTTAGTAAATTTTAGTGTAGTGTGGGCTTTGAGTTTAAATTTTCTTCATAATGTTTGGATTTTATTCCTTTATTTTATAAAGTTATTAATCAATAGTTTTATTTATAAAACATTTATTTTTAATTTTTAAATTGAAATTGGTTTGTAATTTAATATTAAATTTCTCAGATAAAATTTATTTCATTAGACTTATTATGCATCTCAACTTTTTGTGATGATATTTAAATAAAAATATTTTAAATTTAATTTGTATTAAGATTTATTTTTTAATATCAACCTAAATTATTTAAATTTAGAATATATAAATATTATAAATTTATTAAGATTTATTCCTCACTTCATTATTTATTAACTATTTTTCTATTTTTTTTGTTGAAACACATTTCAAAACAGATTTTTACGTTGATACAATTTCATTTGAATAAAAAAAAAAGCTTAAATTTAACTATTATTTGGTCGATTGAGTCTTAACTCGATTGGCATAGGCATTGTTGTTAGTACAAGAGGATGTAGATTTAAGTATGCTGAAACGCATTATCCTTTTATTTAAGAATTAGGGATGGCTATAGATAGTTCTAAAAATTGTATCGAAAAGAATAAATATGATCAGAACTTATAATGAAATTGTTTAAAAAAAACTATTTATTTGTAGTTAAAGTTTTGACCGATATTTATTTAAAACTTTATTATAAAAATTGTAAAATAATTAAAGATAATTTAATTGATACACAAAATTCAACTATTTAATTGATACATTAATGGTCACTAAATTATTAGTAAAATTTTCTTTTGATCATTAAACTTCAAAAGATTACAAAATAATCACTTAACGATTCAAAAATTTTCATAAAGTCATTGGGTTGATAAGTCTTTTAAAAAAAGTCCAATCAATTAGCTCCAAGAAATGATTTGATAAACAATACAGTGGAGTAATAGCTATTATGAGCAGAAGACTATACTTTATATTTAATTGAGTATTAATAATTTAATGACTTCAAACGTAAATTTACTTTAATTATTTTTAATATCTTAATTTGTGTCATATAATAATAAAAGGATAATGAATGATGATGAGCAACAAATGGACCCTAGTAGAATTAGTGCAGTGAGACAAAGGGTAATAATGAAACTCAGCTTTTAGCCAATTTGCACTTGGCACACGTGCAATTGGATAAATCTAACATCATTACCATACAACTTCTTTTAACAATTTCGTTATTCGTATAAATTATATTTTTTTTTTTTAAATAATGTTTAAAATTATTTATAATTTTTATTAATTTATAAATAAAAAAATAATATTTTTTAATATATTCGAACTCACATTTTTTTGTATTGATAATAATAATCATATCAATCTAATTAAAATTTTAATTCTAAAAACTCTAATCAAACAGTATAATGATGAATCTAAATTACCCTTTAAATTTTTTGATAATAAAATAGATGAAAATGCCAAAAGGGCAGTACTGTCTAATCAATCAAAGATAAGTTCCATCATCTTTTTCATATTGGGGCTCTTTATTTTCTCAAAAAATTGACTCTCAAATGATTTTATTTTTTGTGAGTTTACATTCATTGTCACTTAATTTTGGCCTAATGTTGTTTAATTTATGGGTGTAGTTTTCCTTGTAATCATGAATCTACAAATTATTCAACCTCCACTTACATTAAAATCAAATTATGAAGCTTCAAATCCCAATATTTTACTTTTTTACTTTATTGGGTTAAATATTAAATTTATATATAAATGTTTGTTTCATTATAATTTGATGTATGAATTTTAATTTAGTGAATGATATATATTTAAAGAATTGAATATGTACATGTATTGGATTAATATAATTGTTTGTGCATGCAATTAGAGGTAATCATGAGTCGGGTCGGGTCTGAATAAAATTTTAGTCTCGATCTTGGTTCGGCCCGAAAAATGGACATAAAATTTTTTACCCAAGCTCAGTCTGGATAGAAATGCTAAGATTTGAGTCCGGCCCAACTCGTATTAATTTTTTTATATAAAAACAAATTTTAAAAATATAATACATCAAATACACTAAAAACCTTAAAATAAATGTTTCTCAAGAAATTGAAAATAAATTAAAAAAACTATTTATACTTAAATAACATTAAGATAGGTGCAAATGAGCAAGCAAATATCTTTAAAATAGTAGCAAAATTAATAATAAAACAATAATTATACAATATCCAAACAATAACAACAAAATAATAGTAATATAATAGTGAAACGATACTAAAACAATGACAAAATAATAGAGATTTTTTTTGTAAATTCGGGCCAAAAAAAGCTTACCCAAGTTTTGAGTCGTTTAGAAAATGAATCTTTTTTTTTTTGCCCAAACCTATTTTTCGGGTATATATTTTTGCCCAAACACTCATTTTTTGAACGGGTCTTCGTGTTAGGTCGAATGATTCAACTCATAATCAGGTCTACATGTAATATATTATTTTATTTATTTATTAATGATTTATGAAAATTAAATAATAAAAAGTGTGTTTTAATTATATATTGAATCAAAGTGTTTTTTTGCCAAAAAAAAATAAATAAAGAGATATTAAAATTACAACTTTAATTTTAGTCGGCTGATTTAATTTTCCTGTTTTTCTGCCTTTTTTTGTTACTTTTCTTCTGATCTTTTCTAGTAAAAGCTCGATTTGAGATTTTCTTTATATAGAAAATATGAACTTTATTCCATTGGGTCATCAACTAATGCCAATCTCCTTTGATTTCTTTATTTTTCTATATAATATACATTAATAATTCTAGCTTTGATTTTTGTTAATAGACCCCTTTGGCTTCCTATAATTCTACTTATAAAATCATATTAACCAGATCAGTTGAATTAAGAATCGGGTTAGTATATTAATTTAAAACAAGATAAAGATTGATTAATCAATACAAATCAACTTAATCAGCAATTAAATCAGTTGAATAGGATTTTATAATTTTTAAGATTTTAATCTTTATGAATTTTTTAAGTCTTAAGGTACAATTTGATACTCAAGTTTGATCCTTTTTTTTAATGTGATACTTGTGTTATTTTTTTTATTCATTTTTAAAAATTTTTGTCTACTTTTGTAGTGCGCTTTTTAATGTTACTTATGCATATAGTCTTCCTTTTGCGATTGATTTTAATATTGGTTTTGTTGTCATCTTCTCTAATTTTGTGGATGTTCGGTTCTTTTGTCGATATATGTTCGTTGCTTTGAACTATCCGGGGCTGATTTTCTTATTGTATTTAGTGCTTGCAATCACTCCTGATATGTTGTACTTGAGTTGTGACAGAACTAATTGTCAACGTGCCATAATATTTTATTGATGTTGAAACTGAAACTTTTATTGTGTTGATGGAACTTATCATTTAGCGTGTACAACAAATGTTTGTTATCTTCCTCCCCTCAAATTGTATAATTTCATTCATCGAATGAATTAATAAATTTTCCTTTCAAAAAAATTGGTACGCAAAAGTAACATTATTAACTTTATAATGTTTAATTCGAATACCAAACTACAGAGTCAAAAAAAAAAACATAAATACAATATTAAAAAAAAAATCAAACTCGAATAAATTTGTCCATAAGCCGAAACAATGATTAAAGAGCTTACATTTCAATAATAAAAACAAAGGGTTTGGTTTGGTTTGGTGTGATAGCATATTTGAAGGTCAAATCATTGTCCCCTAATCACAAGTTTGTATTCCTAATCTTTCCCTAATTTCAGGCTGTGGGTTCACTACACATCTTCTCTTATCTTTATTTCTTTATATATTTATTATTATGAAATTCATAATTATGGGTTTAAAGTGATATAAAGTTCTTAATACTTAAGCTTTGAAGCTCTCAACATTTGGTCAAATTTTGTCTACTAGAGAAAAGAGATTAAAATAATTGATGGGCTTGAAATTATAGCCTCAACCAAATGGTGGATAGGTCTTTTGACTCAACTCACTCACAATTCAAATTTTTTTTAATATATTGATACGATTATATTTATATTTTTTGTAATTATTTAACAACGTATATATATCTTATACACACAAGCGTTCGAACTCGAAACTCTTAGGATGAATATCATATTCTTTTTATCGAGAACCACTCGTTAGGTTTTCCAACTCAAATTGAAAAGTAATATTTATATTCATATTTGGGATAAATCAACATTTAGTCCTTCAAATTTGTAATTTTTCTCAATTTGATTTTAAACTTTTTTCTTAATTCACATTAGTCTTGGAGTTTAGCAATTGTATACATTAACTTTAATTTGGTGCAATTATACACATGAAATTTTAATTGTGATTCAAATATATATTTGAAACTTTAATTTTGAAAAGAAATAAATACATCAATTTATTTTTATATTAGATAAATATAATAATTTATGTATGTAATATATAACATAAAATGATTATATATAAATAATTATGTTAATAATTTACAAGAATTGGATCAAATCAAAAATTCATGTATAAAATTACACAAAATCAAAATTCATGTATATAATTGCACATTAAACCATAATTCATGTATAATTTTAACATTTATCCCTATTTTAATGGAACAAAAGTTCAAAGATTAAATTGAAAAAAAACTATCAAATTTCAATAATATGAATAAAAAATTCAAAACCCAAAATAAAATATTATCGAATTTAAAGATTCAATATTACTTTATTCCTTAATATTTTATAAATTTTTATAATTAAAATAAATTAAATATTATATTATTATTAATTAGAAATTTTGGTTTGAATTCAAGATTCTCCGACATAAAACATGATTAGATTTGCTGACTTGACTTGGAGAATGTGCTATCTAAAGCATTTATTATATATTTTTTTATAATATTGAATCGAATTTAAAATTTTTAATTTAAATTTAAAAATTTAATCAAATGATTAAACTTAACAAAAATTTAAACCAAAATAATTAGAATAAATGATTTAAAATAACATAAACTGGAGATGATTAATTCAAAGATATCGATTGAAAAACTTGAATTATTTAAATTCAAAATAACTTTAATTGAAATTATCAAAACTCAAAATAACTCGAATTAAAAAAAAAATTGCAAATCCAAAATTACTTAAACCTTGAAATGATTTGAACCTAAAAAATATTTACGTTTTGGTCATTAAACTTCAAAAAGTTATAAACTGGTCTTTGAACTATTCAGAAGTTTTCATTTAAGTCACCGGACTATTAAAAGTGTTGTTGTATGGCCTTCTTTGTTCAAACCGCTTGTACCAACCGAAAGCTCTCATTCCCTTCTCTTCTATTGTTCTTTTTATTTTTCATGAAACAACTTTAAACATCACGAATCTATGAACCAAAATACAAAGAACTTTCTCTTCCAATCTCCAATATTGATCGTCAAATCGACTTGGATTTAAAACATACTTTTTTACTCGTCGATGGGTACTAATCCACAATCCTGATCGTCGAATCATTGCTTGAAACTCGCTAGCCAAGTTTTAAAAAAAAACTTAACACCCTAATGATTTAAATAAAAACTTTTGAATATAACTTAAACGAAAATTTTTAAATAATTCGTTGATCATTTTATACAAAATTAACTAATCAACACGTAAATTTATTAATAATTTAATGATATTAAGTATAATGTTACTCAAAATTTAAAAATCCGTATTGACTTAAACTATATTGACTGAAACCTTGATCTACCCAATTGATAGGTGTAAGCCCTAATATATGTAAATTAAATTTATTAAACCGAAGGAATAATAACCCAATTTTCAGAAAAGATTCCATGGTTATTTTGCTTTGCATGTGAGTGAAATTTGTTGAAAATTCCAAATTTGAGAGATTATGTGTTTAAACTATAATATCATAACACTAAATCAATAGGTCAAACCAACATGCAAAGATTGATTAAATTAATCATGTTATTTTGCTTCTTGCTTTAAATATCACCCAGAATATTCTCTTTTCACTTTTTTTTTTCTTAATTTCTTCAATACAAACAGATGTGAGAAGGGTGTCGATTAAGTCTTACTTTAATTGATATGGATATTGTTATCAATACATGAGGATGTATGTTCGAGTGCATTGAAACGCATTATTCTCCTATTTATGAGTTGGGGAGGAGGGATTATGGGTAATTCTGAACATTATGTTAAAAAATGTATATATATGATCAGAACCTATAATGAAATTATTTAAAAAAATTGTGCAACGGGTTAGGAGTGAAAAAGTGTAGTTTAATACCATATTTCCAAATTAAAATAACCAGAAAAAATGGGAATTTTCCAAAAATATGAACTTTTTAGTGGAAAAAAAGGAGAAATTATTAGATGAATCATTCCCACCACATAAGCAATGATCCCACTAATTATATAATGCCATGTAAAATTATTTTTACATGTCATTTGATGACTAAGAAATTAAAAATAAATTCAAAATTTTTGTTTTCTCTTTCAATCATTCTATCTCTAGAAAGAAAAAAAATTTCATCCGTGCACCCATTAGTATTCTTACAATCTTTTTGATTAAAGTGAAATTTTAATGGAAAATCTTTATTAATTTGTGATCGAAATTGAGAAAGAAACAGAATCTTATTCTATTATTTACTTATGTTGAAGTCAAATCCCAAATTTTTGAAATCCCTCATTCCTAATTTATGTAAATTACTAAATCTAAAATCCCTAGTTATTTCCTAACCCTAAGCCTCAAATCGAACCTTTAATTTTCCTAATTTGCCTAACATCCCGAATTTTCATTCTTCAATCCTTTATATCAAAGGGAAAATCAAAGCAAAAGGAATCATTTTTAAATGGAATATGACAATGATAAGTGAAGATGAACGGAAAGTAAAACGTTTTATTTGGACGAAAGATCAAAATTTTGAGTCTTAATCATGGTGTTTTTAGTTTTTGTTTCTTCTCATACTTTAAGATCTATAAATGAAAACAAAGAAAGAAAAAGAAGAAAAAAAAAACTTTGATGATTCTCTAGGGTTTGATGCAGAATGGTTGAAGGTTGGAAAAAGCATAATTTTTTGGACAATTTTTTTTTTAATTTCTTAATCAGCAATAACATGTAAAAATAATCTCACATATGTCATTATATAATTATATGGGACTATTGCTTTCGTGGTGGGAATGATCCATTTAATAATTTTTCAAAAAAAACATTAAATTTAAATGTGTTTATTTTACTATAAAAAATTTACGATTTTTTTTTTGCACTTTTTTGCGTTTATTTTGTGGCAAATAATTTGATGAATAAATAATTATTTAGAGTTAACAGATTGTTTTATTAATTTATCTTTTTTTTTTTTTTTTTAAAGTAAGACAAATTTTTTAAAAGAAATCTTTCTTATAAGTAGAAAATTAACATTAATCCAACAAAATATTACTTAGTATTTCTTAATTTTAATTTTTAAAATATTAAAATTATTGATCCCAAATATTTTAATGTTAATAATATTATTTAATGATATATAATAAATTGTTAATATAATTAATATTTTTACAAATTAAATTCAATTACTTACTATTATGATTTTATTTTAATAATAAATTAAAATTAAAATAGTAGTATTAATAAATATTTAGTCAAAAAGATTTTATAATATAAATATGAATCTTGTTTAAATCATATTATACCTTCATTTGTTCCTTCTAACTTTAATGTGCCCTCGTATATGTAACTTCAAAATTAAATTTTAATCCGACATTGTTTTATTGGATTATTATCATGTACATTATAGTAGAGGTAAATATTCGATCGAGTCGAGTCGAGTCAAATTGAGTAAAAGAACTTGAGTTAGTCGAGTTGACGAATCTTATTTTAGCAACCTAACTCAATTTTATTTTATTTTTCAAATCGAATAGAGTTAAAAAATTTCGAGTCAAGTCGAGTTAACGAATCTATTATTTATACCCATGTTATGTTTATATGGACCGATTATTTAACTAGTAGACGAAATAAAAATTATTTAACTACATAAACAACATAGTGATTTTACCTTTTTAACTTGATGAGTAAACATTCATCAAAACGATGTAATTTTGCTTTTTCTTATTCGGATTTTTGAATAACTCGAATTGTGTAATTCATATTCGAGTTAAACCGAAAAACTTGATTTTTTTTATCCGCGAATAACTCAATTAACTCAAATAACTCGAACTATTTAATTCAAAATTTAAATTTTTTATCGAGTTTTTCGAATCGAATCAGATTTTGCTCACTCTTACAATATAGTAAAAGGTAAAAATTCTACAATGGTCATTATTCACCATAACATAAATAATAAGAATGTTCAAACGATCAATTTGATTATTACCCAATTTAAACTATCATTAACCGAGATTCTAAAACCCTTAACCGTTAATCTAATCAAATAAATTTCGATAAATAACCAAACTTTATAACATGTTTATTTTTCCAAACAAGTTTAATACAGGACAAATACAATGAGAATATTTTTCTTTACAATGCCAATATTTCTTTGTTTTAGTTTAATTTAGTTTAAAAAAAGACAAATAAGACTAAATTTTACATTAAAAATATATTAGCATTACATTTAAGCAATATTCATGAATATATTTTTTATTCGGCCCATTACACCAATAGTTGTCGGTCCATTTAGCTTATTTATAATGGACTTATAAATATAATATATGTTTGATTAATCAACTCATTGAGTTTTAATTTCATTGGCATCGGTATTGTTACTGATGTAAAAAAACATAAATGCGTTGAAGTGTGTTTATCTTTCTACTTAAATGTTGGAAAGAGTTGCGAGTGATTATCAATTCTGAGCAAAACTTGAAAATCAACACAATCACAACTCAACCTAATTTGATCATAAAAAAGTCAACAACATAAACTTGAATTGACTCGAATTTAGAGTTTATCCAAACCAGAAGCAGCTTGAAATCAAAACTCGAACCCAAATAAATTCGAACCATAAAGACAACCAGAAAATATAACCAAAATGACTCCGAAACCCAAAAGTGACGTGAACTAAAATGATCCGAAAATTTTAAAAATTAAATTGACTCGACGCAACCAAAAACCAACTTGACTCGCCCTATGGCTAGAGATATGTGTCCAACATGAATATGTTCATGTACAGCTACATGGGCAACGGCAGCTTCACTGTGCATCCAAGATCCAACATAAAGCACTCCACAATGAATCTCATTAATGAAGTCAATAGCCTCAACTTTCACCCTTCAACAGTTTTAGGTCATAATCTTTGTATGAACATGAACTAAAAACCTATGTGCTCTGACTCCTCATTTTCTCGAAATACCTGTGTCCAACACTCATGTCGAACACACAGATATGAGAATGTTACCTTTAAATATCTAACCATACCCGTATCGGATATATCTGATCCGACCGAGCCTGAACAACATTGTTACACACTAAACAAAAGAACCAGAGGCTTAGGTTAGGATATTGTATCAAAATATGAGTGGCAAACTGGTAACGAACCAAAACAAAGTGAATTCATCTATTAATGGATCCAAATTTTCATGCACATGAAAGGCACACTTTTTGCGGTTTTTCTTCCAAAAATACAAGAAAATGACAACATGGAAGCAATAAAATACCTAACTGAGACCATTTAATGACTCAAAACAAGTATACAAGTCAAAAAAACAAAGGTGGAAGGTGGCCAGGTCACCTGCCAAAACAGCTAGTTATTGAAGAGGTAAGAGCCGATGTGAGAAATTTCAGCCCGGCAGATCCACCAGGGAAGTAAGAGATAGCGTAGTAAGCAAGTGCAAGAACCTACAAGTTTCGTGGAAACAGCAAGAATTGATTTCAAAACTGGATGATCATGCAGGCACTAAGCCAATAACTATATATCAGACAATGATTCGATAAATCTAACATGTTTAAGGTAAAATAATCGAACAAAAATGACAGGGTGCATTATACCTGTAACACAGAAAAGAGAACGGAAAGAATGTAGCTGTGAAGCACCATGGAAACATATATGGTACCCACCATACTTCCAATAAATCCCAGTGTAAAAGGAAGCCTCTGCAGCAGTGGCGTGAAACATATATATTAGATATACACAATCGAAGAAGAAGAAGAACCGAAGTATAGCGTAATACCTCTTTCGATGACATGTGAGCTAACTGATTCTTTGGGCCTCTTAAAGCAAAGAATGATCCGATGATAAAGCCACATCCAAGAGTAAAGCATATTGCAAATTTTTGGGGCATGATCACCATGACTGGCAGAAACATCGTAAAAGCGATGAAAACAAAAAAGACCCCGCTCGCCTGAAATAAACCAAAATAGAGAAGTGCTTTTCCTGAAGGGACACTACTTGTGGCGGATTGGAAGTTTCCGGGAATATCTCTCACACCTTTCGAAACGCTGGAGCACCGAGAACCAAACAAAAATACATTAACTAATAAAAAAGAAAGAAATGATCCTATGATATAGAGAAATCAAGATTAACGTGGTCATCGCACTCATACATCCTAAATCGAAACATTAAATACCAGGGTTCATTAAATTAGAGCATCACATAATTGGAGGTTCTCTCTCGAGAGCTAAAACACATATCAAGCAAGCTGGCTTAGGCTCAGTTCTCAATTGTTGTTGCAATTGAAAAGTGCTTTTAGAAAAAGGTGTTTTTCAAAATTGCTGTAAAAAAGTACGGTTTGTTAATTTCAAGTGTTCTTCATCGCTGCCAAAAATTACGGTGAGAAGTTAACATGACTATTTTAGACATGATGTTGGAAAGTAAATAATAGATTAATTTAAATGATATTTAAAAAATTAACATAATAGTACATAAATATAAAAAAGTTAAAAACTTTTTAAATGATTAATATAAATTACTTGTTAAATTTTAACTTAAATATAAAAACTAAATTTTGCTAAGTGTTGATTAATTATTTATGGATACATCAAAATTCATTAAAGATGATAATATAGCAATAATTGTTAATATAACATTAAATTCACCTAATGACTACTCTCGCACCAATTGTTAAATATTTAATATTAAAAATTTAAAATAAAATTCAAAAAGGAAATAAGTGAGAAGAAAACCTGCATGTCGTTAGAAGCATGACCATTAAAAAGGGATATTTTGGTAATTTTATTACCTAAACGTGATACGCAGAAGCTAGAAGTTGCTGTATACCACACAGCCTTTTTATTCTCAAACACAGTGTGTTTTCCATTGCTTCTGTTGTGTAAAAGTGCTTTTGCCATGAAGAACGGCCCCTTAAACTATATAACATGAAGGAATCCTAACCAAAATATGAAGCAGATATGTTCTTCATTGTCGACTGTGCGGTTTGATAAAGACAAATTAAGACCATTCTTTGGAATGGCACATTATGACATGGCTTTAAACGGCATAATCCGGATAAGGAAGATACCACACTTTTAATTCATCATTAAACCAAGTTAAAAATCCTCTTCCACTGTGAGTCACGTCGTTTCCAACCCATAAACGATCTGACTAAACCATTATTTGTTTACTCTAGAACCAACTAATACCATAAATCCTATTTTTTTTTATCCTATAACACTCAACAGAATAGAGAAAAGCCTTGAATCAAGGGTTCCATATATATATATATATAACAATACAGATTCATTTCTACATATCTATCATGAAAAGAGATGATCGTTACAAAATCATATCACCCTGACTTCACCCATATTCTAAATCCTAAAATTGATGATAAATTAACAAATAACCATAATTCAACAATCAATTTTAGTAGCATCCAACAATAGCAAAGCAAGTTTTATTACTAAATCAACATGCTTTAAAATCCCAAAATCCTAAAGCCCTAGTTCCCACAAAACCAAATACCCAATACCCATCATCCAAATTGAAATCACCTAGTAAAACACATAAACGCAATGGTAAACTTGCAATTACATAAAAATAATCAAATCCGACACTCAAATCAACCCTAAAAAACACGTTAAAAATCGAAGCTTTAATCGAAATTCCCCAGATCAAAAAAGAAGAGTGTGATGAGGGCTTACACGTTGAAGGTACCAGAGACAGTATCATTGGCAGACCTCATAGCAGACTCAAGATCGAACCCAAACGCAGAGCCATCTTCTGATTCTCTTGAAGCTGCATAAGAGTTCCAATCAGCTAAAAGCGATGATCCTTCTTTTCCCTGCCCATCACCTACACTACTGCTCCCTGAGAACCAAGCTTGCATCTTTTTTCTGGGGTTTCTTCGAAAAAGAACAGGCCTAAAGATTCAAAATTTTTCGTGGGTTTTATTTAAAATTTATGGATTATTTAAAGCTTAAGTGCAAGGGAGTGGTGAGGTTTGCTGTGTGAGGATAACTGTCCTCCCATAGAACTTAGAAACGAAGAAAAGGTGGTACTCTTATGTTTTTCCGTTGTTGCTTTTCACAAGGTAAAAACGGTGCCGTTCCTGTGAAATGCTGTTGAATATTGAATAATTCCCTTGCTCAATTGAATAGTGAAGGTTTATTATATTAAAATTGAGCCCAATCTCGATACGATTAACACATATATTTAAAGAGCGTAACACGATAACCAATGAATTAGTAAAGATGACGTTCTCAAGATCATTGGGTAAAAATATATTCAAATAACCACCGGATAAAATTTTAATGTAGTATAATCTATTACAAGGTTCATTATGATATACTGTAATTTAGTATAAGATTACTTTGATTTAATCTTTCTTTGTACCAATAAAAAAATGTCCAACTTTTTAAGAATTATTGACATAAGGACTAAGTCTTTCAAAATATCATATAACAACCTAATATTTATAAAAATACTCAAATTAAAGTCAAACTTTTTAAAATGGTTAATTAAATAAGGGTCATTCCTTTTCGAAAGTGCTCAAATAATACCCAACCATTTTTGAAAATGCTCAAATAAAAACTTTTCAAATGTCATATATTAGGTTTTAAATTATGTTTTTTTCTTTTCTTTTCAAGTAACATTTAATTTAACTATCATATGTTTTATTATAAATACGTCAATATTCACCTAATTTTTACTCAAAATGGGCTGAAATGTGTAAAATGCTTTTGTTTGAGCACTTTTGTAAAGGTCAAACTCTATATAACAATTTTTAAAGGTTTGGCCTTACGTGAACAACTCCTAAAAGGTTGGGCACTAATTTGAGCATTTAACCTTATGTTTTTTCAATGTTTTTTTTTTTTCAAGATTTCGACACTGTACTAAATGAGGGAAAGATTAATATATCATTTATCAAGTTTAATTGGGGAGATGCTTTTTTTTTTTAGCATCGGAGTGGATGTCTCCTAAAAGATAGAGATATAAATGTGACTGACTAAACTAACCGTACATCAAACTAGATTCGAGTAGAATGGATCCTAGATTTGTTTATAAATATATTCACTTGTGACGTTCATAGTGTGACATACTTTAATCCTAAGTGGATAATGGACTATGTATGTGTGACTCATATAATGTGATGTCCTGAATTCAAATAGTTAAAGAACCGAAAGTTGATGTGTTGGGTATACAACTTTTGCAGTATGTAACATCATTCGCAATAGTGGAATTCATAGCCTAATTAATGGGTAAATGATATCTTCTTGTCGACATTATATGATAGATAAAAAGAAAACGTGACCACATATCGTTTTTCTTTGTGATAAATGACTTGATTATTATTTGATAGTTATAAAATTTTAATGAAAGAAAATGTAATAGTTATCATGAGATAAAATAAGATCATATTGGGAGAACAAATTTATCTCAAAGAGATTAAAGATATCTTATGAGGGTAACACACTTATGAGAAGATCATTGGACGAGCATTCATTGTTGTTTATTTAGCTCAAGTGTTTTATTGTTTTATTTGTGCTCAATTGGGAAACAATCCAATTTTGTAAGGATGAATTCTTAGTTTGTATATTTGTATCACTCTTTTAGAGGTTTTATCTTAAGGTTTGGTTGAAATTTAAGAAAGTTATAAGGTTAAACATTGTCCTTAAATCTTAGTCAAATTCGTGAATTTAAGAAAATCCTTAGTAATGAAAAGCTAAAGTAGTGAAGTAGACAATTGAAGTCGAACCACTCTAAGTCATTGTGTTCATTTTTTCTATATTTTATTTCTAGCTCCCACAAATTTTTAAAAGTCAATTCACCCCATCTAGGCGATTTCGATTAATTGAGCTAACATTTTTTATTAAATAAATATTATTTGTGTAACCCTTATTCAACTAGGATTCTCCTATCTCTTCCTGTACATAGATGACACTGATAAAACTATTTACATATAAGTTTTATATATTGTTATTTGGAATTTACAATTCCTACAGATTCCTATTGAGAAAATTACTTTTCTACTAAAAGTAATTAAGTCATTTTTGGTTTTGTGTTTAGTTCTTCTTGCTCAAGCCCACACTTGGCACAATTTGAGGTATGAGGCAAGCGAAGGTCACTTGGTTGAAAGTGAAAACATAAGTAATTAAGTCAAATCCATCTCACACAAAACACAAGTATTTTTCGAGGAAATATTTATTGCTATAAATATCACAATCCGACTTAATTTTCAAAAAAAAAAAATTAATTTATGCTATAACTGAAAATAATTTTCTTAACCGAATTTTCCCAATAATCCTCCCTCTATATATACCCCAAGGCACGAGAAGCAAAGAATCTTCTCCCTTTCAACAACCCTAAGCAGTAAACCTTAGCACATCCTCCTCCTTATCTCCTTTCTACTCCTTCCTCTTCCTTACCTACTTCGGCTCTTTATCTATCACAGGTGAACTGGCCTCCTTGTTACAACCATTTATTTCTTTCTTGTTGATACTCTCATCCGATAGTTACAAAGTTGAAAAATAAATTTTCCTCCTAAAAGAAGCATTTAAAGTAAAATGTCTAATGCTCATGAATATGTAAATGGAAAAATGGTAAACTATCAAAATAGTCACTTTTGTTTGCCTTATATTACATTTTAGTTACTTATGTTTGAAATGTTACGTTTTAATCACTTATGTTATCGTTTTGTTACGAAATGATCACTCTGTCATTAAGGTCCGTTACCTCTCAAACGACAATTCGACATGATAGTTAAAATGAGTTTTAGGGCAAAAAAACTCTATTGTTGCTTCTTTTTAAATTGAAAAAAATTGGTTTTTAGGGCAAAATTTTGTATTCTATTTTCATAAAAAAATTTAACTTTTCTCATCCCAGTTGGACATCCACGTTGGCATTTAAAATTCATTTTAATTGTCACGTCATATTGTCGTTTGATAGGTAACAGATCTTAAAGGCAGAGTGACCATTTCGTAATAAAACAACAACGTAAGTGACTAAAACGTAACATTTCAAACATAAGTGACTAAAATGTAACCTGAGGTAAACAAGTGATTATTTTAATAATTTACTCATGAAAAAATATTATAGTGCATAGAAATCCCTCCATCCTCTATTTATAGTACATAGAAATCCCTAGTTGAATCTAATCTAAACTCTAAAATATAATTAAAATTAAATCTAAACATTAATTTCCTAGTCGGATTCAATTTAAACTCTAAATATAAAGTCTTCATGTCCAACAAAAACTCTTCTCAAGTCTTCCACACTTTCATAACTTTTTTTTCTCTTTCAAAATCACGCTTTTTACCCCAATTTGTCCTTTGTCCTCAATTTAGTCCTTACAAGATAAAAGGATCACAAATGGTCCAAATTAATAGGATCATACTCACAATATATATATGTATAATTAATATCTAAAAATATGTTACTTTTAAGTATTATCATTTACATAACCAGATCAGATCAACTGGTGGGACTAGGAATCGATTCAGAGATAGGACTTGAACTAATTGACTTGAAAACTATTACAAATTAGTTTAATCGAGCTAAAAAAATCGATTGAACCAGTTGAATCAATTCTATTTTTAATTTTTAATTTCTATAAATTTTTAATAATTTTTAATATATATATATATAAAGAAGATAATACTTTTTGTCTTTTTTGCTTCATGGTAATTTTAATTAGTTATGATTTAAAAAAAATAGATTTAATAGTTTGATTAACGACATAAGTACCAATTTGGGGGGAAAACCATTTAGGTACCACTTAAGACCAAAAAAATATTTAAATACCAAAATGGGAAAATTACATAGTTTAGATACCAATTTATGATTTTTTTTTTTTTGTAAAAATAGACTCAACGGTTTAAATATATGATATATCAACTTGCAAAAAAATAATTTAGATATCACTTATAAAAAAAAAAAAAAAGGGTAGGGAACCAAGATGAAAAAATGAATATAATCAAAATAACAAAATAAATAAACATTGAGTGTTAAATATATTATTATATCTAAAAAAATTATTATATATAAAATAACATTTTCATAAAATACAAATAAATTATAAAAAATAATTCTTGGCAAAAGAAATAATATTAAGGATTTCAATAGTAAATTGAAATTTGTACCATGCTACGATCGTGTCTAAAAAGATACAAACTCATAAATAAAAAATAATATATTCAAACACACACTTCTTACATTGATAATAATATTCATATCAATTGAATTAAAATTCACATCTATTACATGCGGACATTTTTTTTACCCTATTTTTCTTTCTTGACTTCTGTTTTGGCTTTATCTAATTGTCTTCTCTTTCCTTGAGAAGAATAATTAAAAATATCTCAGACCCAAAACATTATTAATATTAAATAATATTTTTAATATTATAGTATAGTGTAATGAGCATCTTTTATATTACTTTACAAACTTTGGGGTTGGCATTTATTGTATTTTAATAATTAATTAATTATATAACTTAATTGAATTATGTTAAGATTTGATAGTTTTCTTTTTTAATGGCAATATTTATATTTTTTTCAATTTCATCCTTATTCTTTAAAAAAGTAAAATAGCTTTTTTTAATAAAATTATTTATTAAAATATTATTTTTTAACATTTCATACATGACATTAGAATTTTTTTTAAAAATAATAGCAAGAAGTATTCTTTGATTGCAATATGGGTTGTTATGTTTAAAAATTTTAACGTTTTAATCGATATTTTCATAAAAAACAAATCGACTTTTTAAAAAAAATTGATAATTAAATCTAACTTTTTCTAAAAAAAATTAAAGGTCAAATAGAACTAAATTGATATATATATATATATATATAAATTCAAAGCTAAATGTTTTCTTTCCTTTCTGTATAAACAATTCCAACTCAGATTCTCAATTTAAACCAATTCTTTTAAAATTTAAATATTTATGAAAAAAAAAAAAGACAAAAAGATTTCATAAGCTATTTGTTTAAAAACGCGTAGTCTTTTATTTATTTTTATTTCCAAATAAAAAATGATAACATAAAATTTGATATTAATAGATTTTGTATTTAAATGAAAATTTATCATTTAATTAAAAGAATAATTAATAAATTAAATCTCAAAAAACATGTTTTCGAAACATTGCCAGCAAATCACTTGTCCACTGTCACCATGCCGTTTGCCAGCTCATCTTCCCGTTACCGTTATCTGTTCCTCTTCCATCAGTACCAACATTTCTGTCAAATATGAATTTATTTTAGAGATATTTAATCCTGAAATTTACATTTTTTTCTTTTTCTTTTTTCTTTTGTTTCTCGAAATTTTAATTTTAAAATTTGATAGTATTTCTCAATTTGATGTTAAATTTAGATTCTAAATGTAATAACATGATATTTTAAGATTGTGTCGTATTATTATTAGATTTTTTTTATTAATTTTTAATAGTTTTTCGGTTTAATATATTATTTGGTATGTAATACCTTTATACTCAATTCAATCGTCAAGTTCAAATAAAGAAATGTTAGATTCATTGCTGAAGCAACTTCAAAGAAATTCGGTTCAATTCCTTTATGATTTAAAGCTAAAATTATCAATAGATGTTTATAATAAAGTTTCAATTGATTTTCCAGGCTTCAATCGAGCTTTCGTTAGCTCTTTCAATAATTTCGAGTCAAGTAGGGACTAATTTGCAAATTTTTCAAATCTTTAGGGGTAACGACGCGATTTTGGGAACCTCCACGTCTCAACATGACTGTCTGACTTGTGCTCGTCGCAACCTCGGTTATGTTTTTGCCTTGTTTTCCATTCTTCAATTTATCAATTAGGACTTCATTAATTCATTTTATAACTCTTCTATTATTTCCCTTCTTCTCCTCTCCATTTCACTCTATATATACATGTATTTATATAAGAATGTTTGACCTTTAGTATGACATTCTTTTATGTAACATTAATTATTCTTTCACCATTTATACATATACTTTTAACAAAATTATTTTCTTGAATAGCAATTACTAAATTATTTATATCTTAGCCTACAGAATTCAAAATTAAGATCCTCTTTTTGTTTTTGATACTAGACTCAATGAACTTTTTACCATAAATATTTTAGAATTTCCAGTTAAGCCAATTAATATAGTTTTTTCTTCAAATCTTCCCATATTTTGCTGCTAGACAGCTCTGATTCTTCTTCACTAAAAATTAAATATCTTTCAGTACAAGTCTCGTATTATGTTACTGTTTGTTTCCCTTGAAAATAGGCTCATTAAGCTTTTAGGCATATAAATTTCATATCCTACTTTTTTTTTACAATTTATAATGAATTTTTTCAAAATTAGAACAGGAGAACTCGAAATGATACTGATCTTATTTGATAATCTACAATTACATTCCTTGCTCTTCCATGATTTGATTAAGTTCTTCTCATTTCATTATCCATACCTTTTTTTGAATAATCTCATTACAGGTTCTGATCATATTTGCTCTTTTTTAACACAATGTCTAGAACTACTCATATCCCCTCCCAACCCATAAATAGGAAGATAATACGTTTCAGCGAACTCGAACCTATATCCTCCTGTATTGGCAAAAATGCCCATGCCAATCAAACTAAGACTCAATCGACCATTTTATTGTCCATACTCAATAATCATAAACATTTTCAAATATCATACTTACTCACTTGTGACTCTTGACATTCATGACTTTCTTCTATTTAAACATAAATCTTACAATAATTTATTTTAATCACATAACTTCTAAACTTCATTCATCATAGTAGCTTCTTAATAATTTATCAATAACATCAAATCAAAGGTAAACCTTCTTGAATTCAATAAGGTACTTACCTATTTTCTTCCCCTGAATTCAACATTTCTCTTTTCAATCCAAAGTTTTCCTTCATCTATTTCTTTTTCCCCTCCCATTATCCTTCACTTTCTCTTCACTTTACCAAGCTTTTCCTTCACTTTCTTCTTCAACTAGTTGATTTTCATGGTAACACTCTAAGATATGAAATTAGACTATAGTTTTAAGGTAGAACTCAAAGGAAACTCATGGAAGATTTTCTTTTTTTTTTTTCTTTCTTTCTTCTTTCTTCTCTCCCTTTTTTGTTGTTTAGTTGTTGATGTCCCACCCTTCTCCCCTCTAGAAATCTCTATACTTTTTTTATTTCAATTTTAGTCCTTATACTATTAAGCAATCAAATTCCATCACATTTCAAGCATTATTTCCATACATTCCCACTTTTCTTTACAACTCATTATTTAGATATTCTAACCTCATGATTATGTCTCCAAATATCATTTAATAATGAAAAATTTTCACTTAAGTCTTTGATGTGTCGTCGGGAACACCAAATATAATTTATTCCGAAAATTAAAGTAAATAATAGTAAAAGGGAAGTAGGGTCTAATCTTCAAGGACTGGAGAGTTGTAAAAGTCTTGTCTGCCGAGATTGTGGGCCAAATCGTGCCCAAGAAAAGCTCCGCGATCTAAGGAAAAATAAAAGAAACAGAATTAAAAATAAAAGAAAATAGAATTAAAAGAAATAGAAAATAGGAAAGTCGAAATAAAAATAAATAGCATAAAATAAACAAGTTGAAAGAAGAAGGGTTTTATCGATATTTAGAGATCCAACCTCTGGTCATCTTGATTCTTTCTCGATTCAATCATAGACTTTGGATGATTCTTCTCATGCCCGAATAAGCTAGTTATAGTGGAAGAGGACGCCTACGACCACTAGCTCCGGATATAGTTTTTAGTGGAACCTGACTTTAGTCAACCGTCGCTCCAATGGGTCTGTCTTACACTAGATCACCTTTTCCCAACGACGAATGCCACGCCGTTTTGTCTCTTTTGGCTCGGCAACCTCTGACGCAGTAAGTTAACGAACCGACTGTGCAACCTTCTCAAAACACAGAAAGCGGCCGTCTTTGCACAAGATGAAAAGATTACTTTTGTAGGGACTTTGGACGGAAGCATCAATCCCGTATTACAGAGAATTGATGAATACTCGGGTTGAAAAGAATTAAGCGCGGATTCTAAGCCTCATGAACCTTGGAGGAATATTTGATAACCTTTGGCTAGATTTTTTAGTTACTCATGATTTTTGGAGAAAAACACAAAAAAAAAAGAATAGAGTTTTTTATTGAGCTAGGATTTTGGGAGATGGAAAATTTTTTCAATGAATGGAGAATGAATAATTTAATCACTCCACCCCCTATTTATAGTACATAATATTCCTGTTGAATCCAATCTAAATTCTAAAAGATAATTAAAATTATATCTAACATTTAATTTCCCTAATTAGATCCAATTTAAACTCTAAAAGATAAATACAAAAAGATAAACATAAATTAAATACAAATTTAAATAATAAATAATATCTTAAATATTAAATCCTAATATAAAATATATTTTAAAAAATAAAATAAAATAAAACCAAGTCTTTTTGTCCTATAAACTCTCTCTTTCAGCATTTTATCTTCACACAACTTCAAATTCTTCTCTAAAACCATGTTTTTTGTCTCCAATTTATCTTCTATCACCACTTGAGTCCCTACAAAATAAAAAGACAATAAATAGTTCAATTTAATAGGATCATACTCTAAAAATATATATATTTAATATCCAAAAGTATGTCATATTTAAGCATTATCAGTGTTTCACCCATAATTTAGAAAATTAGACTTTAGTTCTTATACTTTTCCACTTTATTCAATTTAGTCCATATTTCGATTTTCCAACTTTATATATCAATGTCCCCATTTCAGAACCCATGTAATGGCTTGATGATCAAGGGTGTTCACCGCCCTTGGTGTGGCTTAGGTTCGAGTCGTGCTAGTTACGTTTGATGTTCGGGCTTTGTCATATTATTGTAATCCACAAAAAATGTCTCCATTTCAAATTCAATAAAAATATTTATTAATTTTTCACCCGTTTTCTTAAAATGATAAATTTTCAATTTTACCCCTTAACCTTTTGTATTTACATTTTGTCCTTATAATTTTTAAACATTTACATTAGGGTCATAACACTTTTCCTATTTTTACGATTTAGTCCCTTTCTTAATTTAATACATCATGTCATACTTCTTGATTCAAATTTCTTTAATTTTATTCCTTATTTCACCAATATTTTTATCTCATGTTATTTGCAACCATGGGCGTTTTTGGATGTCACATGGTACTTGTGTTTGACATTTTTTTTAATATAGTACTTGTGTTTTTGGTGTAATGTGGTACTTGTATTTCACAAAAGTTATTCATTTTGGTGATTAGAGTAACTATGTGAACTTTTGAGTGTTTAATTTATGTTTAGAGTTGATGGAAATTCATAATTTATTAATAATATTAACACCTAATCAATTCGAAAACTCGAAAAAAAAAATCATAGTCATCATATTGTATTTGACCAAACCTTAACCAAATTCAAATTGGTAAAAGTTGTCAAATTTTGAAATTAACATGGAAAAAAAAGTTTAGGGATCATATTTAAAAAAGTTGTTAAATTCAAGAACTAAATGTTATTTTCTCCCTCACGAGTATGACATAAAGATAATTAAATATAGACTAGATTATGATGCATCCATGATGTGAGTAAAAAAAATTACGAAACAAATATACTTATTAAATGTTTTTTTTTTTTTTTGTAAAATCTAGGTGATGCTTTATATGAAATGGTAAAGTTTATTGAAATTCATAGTGTATTTGGTTCAAATTTCATTATCTGTAATTTAATTATTACCTTATAAAAATATAAAAAAAGATAAAAACACTCGAAATTAAATACAACTTACTTTTAAAAAAAGAACAAGTTGTTGGTAATTTCTAACTGAGTTGGGTCGCAGTTGATGAGTAATAACAATTCAATTAAGGTTTTATTATAATAAAGATAAAAAATGAGTTTTTTTGTGGATAATTTCCTATTTGAGTTGGCACTGAATCAATCATTTTGGACAATTAATTTTGTTTCTTTTATGATACATAAAGATTAATTATTTTGGAGTTCGTGATTGCTCTTCCCAATAATATCATCATCAAGGTTCGAACCCGAGTCTTCTCTTAAAAGTGAAATATAGCTTATCATTACACCAATGTTTATTGGTATATAAATTTAAGGGAGGGGTCCACTTACACTAGTGTAAAATTAAATATTTTTGTATGATTAATGATTTAATGATTCAATCATTGAATTCGTCGATATAATTGTATGTTTCATGCATGTAAATTTTTAGATCAACCCAATATCTCTATCATATCGATCTAAAAGTATATATATATATATTAATTTTTATTGAACGGTTGAATTTTTTTTATGCAAAACAAATAGTTTAAATTTTTTAATTTATGTCAAATTTGACATGCATGATCTAATATAAATGGAATATGAAATATGACAGTTAGATCTTTAAAATATTAATTGTACAAATATATACAAAAGAGTTTAAAACTACTTTAGTTTTAAGTATTATGTTGGTGTAATTAGATCCCTCCCCATAAATTTATATATTAATATTATATCAAATACAAACCTTAAATCCTAATATGAAACATGTAACAGCCCGGTTTTCAGTAGTGTCGAAAACAATGATTTCAGAATCACAACTTCGATGAGTCGAGTCATAAATTTATTTATTTTAATATTTATGGTGTTGTGGGTATCCTATTAAATTTTGGTTAGGAAATTCTATAGATTAAATAGTTAATTAAGTAAAAATGATTAAATTGTAAAAGTTGTAAAAGTAAAATTGTTTGATTAGAAGGATTAAATAAGTAAACTAGTCAATAGAGGTTAAGTTAGTAGAATATCATGGTATTTAAGAGTATAAGAAATGATTAATTAAGGTTAAAGGTGATTAAAAAAACTTAATGATGAAAGTTACAAAAATTACAAAATGACATTATTATATATATGAAATTAAAAGAAAGAAATGATAATTTTAATTATATTTTCTTACTTTCTTCTTCTTCAAACGGATAAAGGAGGAAAAACTTAGGGTTTTTCATTTCCAATCTTTGAGCTTTGATTTGGGTAAGCATATCTTGACCGTTTTTAGTAATTTTTATGTTTTTAAGTCCGTATTAGCTTAATCTAGCTAATTCAAGGACTAATTTAGGAATCTGTCAAATGTTATAAATATTGACATTGTTGAATAAACTTGTTCTTGAAAGTTTATTGAAGTATTGTGAGCTTGGTTGTTAGATTTGTAATTTTTGATAAAATTAGGGTTTGAGGACTAGATTATGACAATGGTGAAAATACATGTCCTTGTTGTGTAATAATTGCATGTGGATGTTGGGTGAACACCCATGCATATTCGGCTAGTACTAGTTGGAATGAAAAATGATTATTTTGCATGTTTTGTACTTAATGACTAAATTGAATAAAAATGCAAAGGTTAGGGGTAATGTAACACCCCTAAACCCGATTCATACGTATAAACCCGGTATATGAGTATTACATACAGTGCCAGAGAGTTAAAAACGAGTATAATAAAATTTTTCTTCCAATATATATATATATAAAGTTTCAAAAACAACATTTGAAACTCATTCATTAAGAACACCAAGTAGTACAATTTGTACATGCCATTTTACTTCAAAATAAAGTACCTAAGCTTGAAATCTTTCAAGAGTGATGTGATGAGAGGTCCCCTAGCTTGGCTTTAACTTCTCGTAGCTATTTGTACCTACACGTTAAAATAAACGCGTTAAGCCGGTGAAGGCTTAATAAGCACTACAAGCATAATAGATGATTATTTATTTATTGCTTAATTTTATCAAACATTTAAATACTTATGCGTATAAAATTTTTAACCTTTCTTGCATATAACATTTAACTACCTTAATGCCACCATGACACACATTCATTCTCATATTCCAACTTAGCCCATAGTAGACTACCGTAGAACCTTTCGGGTATAAGGAACAAATACGGAGGTGCATTACACTGCACAAATGAACGGAGAGCACCGAGGTGCTAAACGGAGAGCACAAATATGCTAAACAGAGAGCACTTTACGTGCTAAATAATCGGAGAGCACAAAACGTGCTAAAATAACGGAGAGCATGCTAGTGTTCCTTAATGACATGCCACTAATATCATAATGGTTCTAATTTGTCTGCTTGGGCAAAATCTCAATTAGCATCATTTCTCATAAATGATATATCTTACATAATAATTAATCACAAATACATCATCAAATATTTCACACTTATATTTTTTTCACATATTTATCACCATATATTTCTTTTTTATTTTCACATTAATTTACAAAGCTGTCTACTTGAGTCACAGTCACTAAAATATTTATATCTTGAGCTACAAAATTCGAAATTAATATCCGCTTGATATTTCTGAATCTAGACTCAAATATCTTTTTACCATAAAAATTTCAGAATTTTTACTTCAGCCAATTCGTACAGAAAATTCTTCAAAGCTGCCTGACAGTTTCGACATTTCTTTACTAAAAATTAATTATCTATTAGTACAGGGATCTAATGATGTTTGTTTTGAAAATAAACTCAATAAGGATTTAACCATATAAATTTAAGTCTCTAATAATTTTTCTACATTTTTCTATGATTTTTTCAAAGTCAAAACAGGGGAACCCGAATCTACTCTGACCTTGTTATACAAAAACTAATATATCTCAAAATATACAACTCCGTTTCTTTCACCGTTTATTCCATATGAAACTACACTCAATAATATTTAATTACATAACTAATTCAACCTCCAAATATGTTTATATAATTTTTGGTGAATTTTCGAAGTTAGTCCACTGTTACTGTCCAAACTGGTTTAATGTGAATATTTCGTATTTCATGTTTCTTTGAACTATTTTTCATTCAATCACACATAATTACCATACTTATAATTAAACATATCATTTTACTCATTTTTATCACAATTAATCATATACTAAAATCATATACTTTTAAAGAGAATAAATTTTCAATTTAAAATCTTGTAGTACTTTCAACAAAAGGTTGGTATGAGATGATTTCTTCTCCTCTTACTCCTTGCTCTCCTCCTTTCCTTTTTCTTCAAATTGGTCCTTCTCCCTCTTTCCTTTTTCTTAGTTCTTGAAATCCAAAAATTTTAACTCAAACTTTATGCTCTTTAACACTCCAAAGTAAACTTTACAAGAAGATAAAAGTGACTACTAGCTTCCTACTATGTCTTTCCTAAAGAAATTTCAAAGAAAATAGAAGATTTTGAAACTTGGAAGGTTTAACAATGGTGGAAGGACTTAAATGAAATAAAAGGAAAAGTTGGATGGATGAACATAGGCATGGACGGTTGTGAAATGAGAAGAAAAGATGATATTTTCAACTTTTATTTCTTTTTCTTTTCACTCCACTTTTCTAGATTTCTCTACTAAAATATCTCTCTTTAATAAAAAATGATAAAATTGTTCTTTTAGTCCCTAGACCATCCAACTTTACACTTTGACCCCAATCATTACCTCCAAAAATATCTTTTATCTAATTACTCTTTCACCTCTCCTAATCACCATAGTTCCCTATGATGACTCATAATTTATTTTGGTTAAATTTCTATTTAGTCCTTGACTCAATCCTAATACTATTCCAACTTCGATTTAAAAACGCGAATGTTATAGGTAATTTCATAAATTTCCCAAAAAGAGACTTAGATGTGTAAATTGATCAAGTTTCATGATCTAATGAGAGAATTGATTGATTTATTGTGTTAGATCAAGATCGAGCCATCGATCATGGAAAAGGGAAAATTGTAGAATAGTCCTTGAAGTTTCTCTTAAACTGTAATTTCGTTTAGTAAGTTCGTTTGTTAAGTTTTATATTTGAATTGCTAATTGATGTTAACTTGGAAGTTTCTTAAACTACTTGATAAATGAAAGACTTGGTGATTACAAAAAGGAAGACTCGTGTCTCGACTAGAGCATGAGATTATTCATAAAGGGAAGACTTATGTCTCAGTTAGAACATAAAATTGTTTATAAAAGGAAGACTTATGTCTCGGTAAGAGCATAAGGTTATTTGTAAATGGAAGAACTTATGATTCGGTCAGAGCATAAGGTTAATACAGTTTGGAAGAATTGATCCGTAAATGACACTTAGATGAATTATGTCATTGCAAGATTCAGTGTTGTGATAAAATATACTGTTGTAAACTTACTAAGCTTAGAAAGCTTACTTGTGTATTGTTGTTGTTTTGTAGATTTCATTTTTGCTGGTTGAAGATCGGATTCCTCGAAGAGATCACACTATCTCGGGAGTTTGTTCAGTAGTCTTCGTATCACTTGGCTTAAATGACATGTAGTAGGATTGAAAACTTAAACATGTTTTTGATGTATAATGTTATTTTAGGTGATAACAACTTTGTTTTTGCTCTTATATGTATTTTGTGAGTTGTAATGAACTAGGTATCAACAAGTTGTAGTCTAAATAAACATGACTTTGAATGTTCAACATGTAATGGAAATACCTATGGAATGTTTTGGTATTGTTGGTTACAAACTTAGAAGAGTTATTTGCATTTTTTGGAAATCTGCTTGTTTCTTTTAGTAGTGTACTTGTGTGTATCGGTAGAAGTACAAAGTATTTTAGATTTTGGTTACTGACTTGTATTGTATCAGTAGTAATTTTGAAGTATCGGTAGTTCTGATCATAGTAATATCGACAGTTCAAATGCTTGTATCGGTAGAAGTTGCAAGGTAAAACTTCTTAGCTCTCTGGAGTTTGTTGTATCGGTAGAAGTATGCATTGTGTCGGTAGAAGCCTCCTTTGTATCGATAGAACTTTCACAACTACCGGTTGGAAACTGCAGTTAATTTTAAATTGCTTACTAACTTGACTTCTACCGATACTTGTCCAACAGGTACAAGTAGAAGTCCCCTAGATTTGTTAAATGACATTTTGCCCTTAATGAATGGTATTGTTATTTAAGAATGTATTTAATTTCGTGCACATTGTTTTATATTATATTGAATGATGAGATATTGGAAATTTATTTAATGATAATGATCGGTAAGCCTCGGGACCCTAATCAATGACGGTAACGGGTTTTGGGTGTTACCAAACATGATACTAATTTAAAAATATTCTTGAATTAAATTAGATAAAAGTGCCATAGAGGCCTTTGCACTAAGAGTTAAATTGCACTTTGCCCCTTCTACTAAAAAAATAGGTAAATTAGTTCCTATGGATTGGATTAAAGAGCAAACTAGTTTTTTGTAAAAAAATTCATCCATTTCTACTATTAAAAATTGGTCATTGCATGTCCGAATGAGGCACATGCGGCACACCACGTGTAACTATTTGGTTATTTTGTTAGCAACGCCAAATTTTAACTGTAGAAATGGATAAAATTTTTTAATAGAAATTACTAGTTTGCTCTTTTTTTTTCTTTTGTTAAAAAAGAAAGCATCAAACTAAAACAAAAACTTATCTGTTTTATCTTGTCATTGAGTTGAGAGCCTTAGCCACCACAATATCACACACCACCCAACAAGGTTCATCAAAGACTTGCCATTCAACACTCATTCTCATGGCTAGGTTGGCCATACCGTCCACTATTTTATTTTTTGTCTTGATACATGTACCACGCGAAATTCTTCCATTCGTTTCAACAAATCTTTCACTCTCCT